>CM058233.1:105569022-106169022 GCA_030180135.1 Orychophragmus violaceus | reverse complement strand
TCTTGTCAGTAACAATCCTTTTCTTCAACAGCCTCACGACCTTATCAACAGTCAAAGATTCGTAGCAACCAAAAAGCTCACCCCAGTACTTCTTATCTTCAACAAGATCCCTCTTCTTCTTCTTGCTCTGCTTCGGAAACTTGCCACACGGAAGCCCAGTAACAATGGCGAATTCGCGTAGAGAAACCCTAATAGGCCACCCAGCAAATAAAAACCAGATCTCGTGCTTCTTCTTCACTGATAGCATCCGGGTAATAATAAACTGTGCAAACGCACCAGAGAATGGTGGTTTTTCAGCTGTAGAAAGGAGCTTCCCAAAAGAAGATTCCCGGATCTCTTTCACTTCTTCGTCATCAAGGGCGTTGAGAATAGACCGAATCCGGTCAGGTTTCAAATAAGAATTAACTCTTTGGCCGTTAGGTTCCTCACCAAGGGCGAAAATACGGCTGGGAAGATCTGGATGTTCGTCATCTTCCATAGTAGTTTAGGTAGAGACAAAAGAAAGAAAATTAGACAGAGAGCAAAGAAAGAAAACAGAGAAGGAGAAACTGATTTACTGAAAAGAACGAAATTAAGCAGAAATCTTAGCAACTCGGGTGGAAGAAATTACTAAAATCTATAACGCAATCATCATCAATGCGATTACCCAGAGATTGAAGAAGAAAGAAGTAAAGAAGATTGAATAGTGACAAGCTAGTTCGACATGCATATCTTACAGAATCCTTAGGTGTGTAGGGGTAAAAGAGTCAGAAAAATAAGACGAATAAGTGTATGGTCATACACTTAATAAGTGTGTAGTTTAGGTCATCTCTCCAAATTTCTCATAAATAATCGCAGTTGTAGTTTCTCTCCTAAGAAAACACTCTCTAGGTGATTCTAAAGGTGAATTCCGGTTTCTCCGGCCACCGGCGTTCAGTCGATGGTCCGACTGTTTATATGTCCAATTTTTCTTCTTCTGTTTGCTGTGGTGGTTTCACTGTCTTTTAGCTTCGACGGTTACACCGTCGACTTCTTTTGTTTTGCTTTGAATCCTAATAATTCCGGTTCTAAAATCGTTTTGTCTTGTTTATATTGCTCTGATTTTACAACCGGATCATGGATATCCTCTTGTTTTCATCCAATTTATCTGAGGATGATTCAGTTTTCGATTTCCTTCTCGCGGTGATTCTTGTGGTCATCAAGGTTTTTCTTTTCATTGAGATACTCTTTGCTTGGGAATCAGTTCCTGAATCGAGTCTCTGTCACACGTTTCACGGTGTGATTTAGACAAGACCGAGTTGTTCGGGACAATTTTTCAAGCGTGTAACTTGAACCTCCTACGCGTTGATTGATCCCAGAAGCATTGGTGGTTCGTGGCTAGAAATCCTTCGATCTAGCTCCTTCTCCGGTGAATCTCACCCTTTGAAGTGGATCAGCAGAGTGATCTAGACATTCTCCAGGTATCCGACGACGTCGGCGACCCGCGATTTTCCGGCGCCGCTGCTGCATGCCGACGTCAAGGTGGTAACGACGTGTGTTCGTGAGTCCTGCCACGTGGCAGTCGCATAGTATATTCGAGTTGATTTACCATATTTTGGGCCACTAAACCCGCTAAGAATTCACACTCTGTATTATATCTATTTGCTCTGTATGTACTTAGTCCATTGGACCGTTTAATCAAACGTTTGACGACAACAAAAAAAAAAAAGTCAGGCCAAACTCCTGAGGTACCACAAAGTTGAATACGGTCACTACCATTAAAAGCAGATGATCACAAGTCTGTAGGAAACTAATTCAGAAAATCCCTGGCTACAAAGGACATAAGATTCTGAAAATCTGAACACATTTTAAAGAACATGTTCTTAAAGTAAATCATAAACTAAGCATTGTTTTTTGACAGGAAAAGAGAAAAATCAATTATTAAACCTTTTTTTTGGTCAGGATTATTAAACCAAAAAACTTACTTATCATCTGAATTTGACTAATTATATGCATTTTTAGCAAGTTTTTAACCGAAGTCGCAAGTGATACTGTGAAAACTCTTGTGCTCGACTGTCATGCACTTTGGCAGTTTCCGTCAGGCATCGAGAGAGAAAAAAAACTGTCGAAAATAATATTAAAGGTTTCTCCTTTTCTCTTTGGTTAATCTCTCTCTCTGGAGAAACCCACGCCGTCTCGATTTTTCCGCCGGATCGACTCTGCGCCGGCGACCCAATACACATACACTTGATTTCGTTCACTTGTCTTCTCCCAGTCAAAAAGTGACTTCTTTTCTGGAAAGTTTCTGGTTTCGGTTCTCGCAAAAATTTCAAGGGTTGCTTGGTTAGCTGTGGAAATTTATGTGTGTGGGTTTGTTTGTTTCTTCACACGAGTTTGTGTTGCTAAGTTGTTTTAGGGTTTGGTTTGATTAATTAAAAGTTGGCTGAGAATAAAAGAGAGAAAGTGTGTTGATGCAAAAAAAAAAGTTTTGCATCTGATTCCTGAATCGATTATCTCGAAAGTCTCGATTTTATTAGGAATAAAGTTTGGGAGTGAGATTTCTGGGTTTTCTAGGGTTTTTATTCTGATTGAATTTAATCATGGCGGAAGCTGCTGGGGTGGATCGAGGGATTCAAAGCTTAATATCTGCAAGAAAGTCATTAAAATCGAGTCTAGAGAAATCTAAAGTCATAGGGTTAGCTTTGGGGAAAACCAGTCCTAGGTTTGATGAGATTGAGCAAAGATTACCGTCGCTTGAAGCTGCAGTGAGGCCGATACGAGCAGATAGAGAAGCTCTTGTGGCTGTTGGTGGCCATATTAACCGAGCTGTTGGTCCTGCAGCTGCAGTTCTCAAGGTGTTTGATGCTGTCCATGGACTTGAGAAGTCTTTATTATCCGATCCCAAGAACGATCTCTCTGGTTATTTAGCTGTACTGAAAAGGTTAGAGGAAGCATTGAAGTTTCTAGGGGAGAATTGTGGGTTAGCTATCCAATGGTTGGAAGATATTGTTGAGTATTTGGAAGATCATAATGTTGCTGATGAGAAGTATCTTTTGAATCTGAAGAAGTCTTTGAGAGGGCTTAGGGAATTTCAAGACAACGGTGGAGGAGAGAAAGAGAAAGAGAAAGCTCGTCTTGATGGTGGGCTTAGGGATGCGGCTTTAGACAAGCTGGAAAACGAGTTCCGGAGGTTATTGAAGGATAACAGTGTTCCACTTCCGATGGCTTCTCCGTCCTCATTGGGTGAGCAAGCTTGCATTGCACCGTCTCAATTACCTGTAACTGTAATCCATAAACTGCAAGCCATTCTTGGGAGACTCAGAGCTAATAATAGACTCGACAGGTGCGTTTCGATATATGTAGAAGTGAGGAGCTTGAATGTTAGAGCTAGTCTTCAAGCACTCGACTTGGATTATCTAGACATCTCGGTTACTGAGTTCAACGATGTGCAGAGCATAGAAGGTTATATAGCTCAATGGGGGAATCATTTAGAGTTTGCAGTTAAGCATTTGTTCGAAGCAGAGTTCAAGCTTTGCAACGATGTGTTTGAGAGATTCGGTTTGAATGTCTGGATGGATTGCTTCTCCAAGATTGCTGCTCAAGCGGGCATGCTTGCGTTTCTTCAGTTTGGGAAGACTGTGACTGATAGCAAGAAAGATCCAATCAAACTGCTGAAGCTTCTAGATATCTTTACTTCTTTGAACAAACTGAGGGCAGATTTCAACCGTCTCTTTGGTGGAGCAGCTTGTATTGAGATTCAAAACTTCACAAGGGATCTTATCAAAAAGTTAGTCGACGGTGCTGCGGAAATCTTCTGGGAGCTTCTTGTTCAAGTAGAGATTCAGAAACAAAACCCGCCACCTAACGACGGTGGTGTTCCTAGATTAGTCAGTTTTGTAACTGATTACTGCAATAAACTTATAGGAGATAAGTATAAGTCAACGCTTACTCAGGTTCTGCTTATACATAAAAGCTGGAGATCAGAAAGGTTCCAAGATAATCAGCTTATGGTTGAGGTCCTTAGAATCATCAAAATGATTGAGCAGAATATGGATGCATGGATGAAAGCATATCCGGATCAAACGCTTGCTCATTTCTTCAGTATGAACAATCACTGGCATTTATACAAGAACTTAAAGGGTACAAGAATTGGAGATCAGTTAGGAGATTCATGGCTGAAAGAACATGATCAGTACAAAGAGTATTACGCGACGGTCTTCTTTAGAGATAGTTGGGGTAAGCTCCCAAGTCATTTGAGTAGAGAAGGACTTATAATCTTCTCAGGTGGACATGCCACGGCTCGTGATCTTGTCAAGAAGAGACTGAAATCTTTCAATGATGCGTTTGATGAGATGTATAAGAAGCAATCTACATGGGTCATACCTGAAAAAGATTTGAGGGACAGAGTTTGTCAGCAGATAGTTCAGGCTATTGTACCGGTTTACAGAAGCTATATGCAAAACTATGGGCCATTGGTTGAGAAGGACGTTAGTTCAAGCAAGTATGTGAGGTACACAGTGGTGGCTTTGGAGAAGATTCTCAGCTCTCTTTACATACCTAAACCCATGAGATATGGAAGTTTCAAAGGAACACCGCCGAGTGAGAAAGTTAAGAACGATGTTGACCTTAGACGCACTACTTCAGCTGTTGTCTGATTGAAGCCATGTTCTGTTTGCACCTGGATTGTTGTCTGAAAATGTGATCTTATTGTCTGCTTTTACATCTCCTGGGAAACTATCTTCAATGGAGAAGCAGATGTACTCTTTATACGTATATAAATACTGTCAATCAGGTATAGCTTTTTAGTCATTGGTCAAGCCCCTTTAGTTTATTTATCTCTTAAGATTTCATGTTAGGGACCAAGCGGGTTAGATTATTCTATTTAATGCGATAACTAGAAGATCAGCAGTTTCCTTTGTTCTTAGTTGTTGTGCTACATTTGTGACTTTTATGAATTTTAAGAAAATAATGATCTCATAAGCTTTGCCTTGTGTGAATTCAATATCAAATGCTTGTATCCAAGCTTCAGCCACTACAAGTCTGCTTACCTCTCCAACAAGTTTGTCTTCTGTTATAAGGAACATTAATGTATAGCAAGCGTGTCTCAAATTTATATAGTGCATCCAAGATCTCAAATTTACCTTGACCAATAACAACAGCACGGCGTTCACCGGCTGTAGCTTTGAGCAGAGTATTCAGATCATATGATGTGTATGGTCCATCAGTCAATCTACCGGGTCTGTTAAAAAGAAAACATCATGATACAGTATATCAGTAAACCATATGTTACCTGCAATCCATTTTGTAACTCTTTGATTCCGAACCTGATAATGGTGAATGGAAACCAGATTCCCTAAGAAAATCTTCCCCTATCTTCTTGTACTTAAGAACCCCAAATAAGTTCATGATGCTGGCAAACAAAATCATATTAGTAATGTTGCTTTGGTCGCTGCAGGTGTGTCCGTGACTACAACAACAATTTGTGTTCGTTTGGTTGTTGTAGATTTGTAGGTATATGCGGTTAAACGTTGCGGTTAAACATTATGGTTGCGTTGGAAATTTTCAGATGCCGGAAAATTTTAGCGTTTAGCCGTAAATACCTACAATTGTAACAATACTTTGTGTTCGTTTGGTTACTGTTGATACCTGCGATTAAACGAAGCAGTTCGCGATTGTGGCGGCGACTACCCTGACGCTCCCTCCTGATTCTCGTTGTTAGGTATTTGATCTAGGAAAGAGCAGCACTAATGAGATATTTCATCTCTTCAACAAGTTTCGTAATGAGCATAAGAGTCCTATTATTCTGATGGAGAGAAGAACCTATGATTAGCTTTTCAGGAAATTTCAGCTTCATAATAATTCTATAATGCTTCCGCATAATTTCCTTTAGATTGAGCCGATATCCGTTACAGTCGTCATTCGCTTTAACGAATTCTCCGTTTCAGAACCGTATGTGAGATTTTCGCCTATGGACCACTATAACTATCCAAAAAAACACTTGAAATTGGAAGGATAAACAAATTGACGAAGGCTAGGCTAGGTTTAGTAATACCCAAAACAAATGAAAAGAGATTGGGGTCGATAGTTGGCAAGGAACTTTTTCCCTCTCCCCCCAAAAAGGGGCAGCTGCGGTCCTACATCTTCGTAATAAACAAGAACATGCGGCAGTGACGATGACGATGGCAGCGTCTACACCGCACTAACAACAACGACAACAATGGTGCCGCAGCGGCAGCGACTACGACAATAGCAACGTTTGCTCCGTAGCCGGAGCCGCTGCCACCTGCGACAACAAACATGACTAACATGTAGAGACAATCATATTTCACATGATGCTGGCATTTTGATATATTTTTGGTGTATGTTTGAATTCGCGCGGTTTGATCTATAATAAGAGATAAAATTCACTTGCAAAAAGATTACTATCAGGAATCTTTAATTATCTGGAAGTATAAAAGGATTCTATTTTAAAATGTATGTGTTAAAGTATCTTGAAATTTGTTTCTAATGATTTACAAATCAAAATCCATTAAAGCTTTTTCTTCTTCTTTTAAATCCGTGTAGATATATCAGTAACACAATACGTAATCCAATTAGTTAAAATCTTATCTGTTTTCACTGACAGAAATTCATTACAGAACTAAAAAAACAGTAATAAGAAATGGATAAGGTTGTTGTTTTTTGGTGTTACAACGACCACCGAACTTTGATAGACAGCATCGGATTTAACGGAGACAGTAAGCCCGAAACCTCCGGCTATGGTCCGAGAGCAAGCCAATCCGTTCACACCACGTCATCATTAACGTGTCCGAACGTCAAAGTCGCAGTGAGCTTCCTTCCCACGGGGTATCTATTTTTAGAACATGTGCGCGTATACACAGAGACTCATATACTGTCAGTCATACGTATATATATACGTATTCGTATATGCTGTTTTTCTTTAATAATAGTTTCTTATACGGAAACTTGTTTATCTTCTTCTCCGATCGGTGGAATCTCTGTAATTTTTTCTCTCTCTTTCTCTCTGGATATTAGTTCTTGACCTGCGCCTAGTGGAGCTCTTAACTTGCGGGCATCGCCGGTGAGTCTGCCGATGGAGTGTCTGGCAGGTTCGACGTTTGAAATTGGTACGGCAGCGCAGGATAAGGGTGCACCGGCGGCTCTGTTCTTGACGGAGGAAACTAGCCGTGGGATCGGGTTAAGGAGATGTGTTAAGTCTCGGGCGGAGGAGGTATCGGAGAGTTCGTCGTCGGTCGGCGTGTCGGGAGAAAGCAGCGAAAACGAGGAAGAAGAAGAAGACGGCGTCGTTTCGTCACAAGGAAGATGGCTTGATTCATTCGGTTCCTCTCTGGAAGATTCTCTTCCGATTAAGTACGTTCTTAATCATCCTTCAAATAATCATCCGAAATCATTTAAATGCTAAAAAGAGATAATTAAATGATATGATTCTTTGATCTTCGCCTGAATATATTCGATTCCGTGAAGAATTTCATCTTAGATTCTCTGTTTTCGTAGGGTTTGATTAAACCGGTATGATCAAACCGGTACGATATTGATTCCATGTTCTGATGATTTAAATTTGTTTTTTTTTTTTTTTTTATGAAGGAGAGGATTATCAAATCATTACATAGGGAAATCAAAATCATTTGGGAATCTAATGGAAGCGACGAGCAACGCCAAGGATCTGGAGAAAGCGGAGAGTCCATTGAACAAGAGAAGGAGATTGCTTATTGCTAACAAGCTAAGGAGAAGATCATCCTTGTCATCTTTCAGCATCTACTCCAAGACTACTAACCTTAACTCCATGCCTTTACTTGCGTTGCAAGAATCTAACGAAGATGATCAGAACATATACAATTATGATAAAGATGATAATAACGATGATGATGATGATGATGATGACAGTAGTGATGAGGAGATTAATAAGTTGGGAGAGAAGAGGATGAAGATGACGAATAATAGAGATTTTATGGTTCAAACTCAGAGCTGTTTTTGCTTATCTAGTTTTCAAGACGATGATCGATGAACACTCCATTTTTTAATCCCCCACTTGTGTTCTTTTTGTTTTTAATAGAGTAGAGGAAGTTTCGTTTGGCAATAAGTGATTGATAGATTGATTTAAGGAATATATTAACTAATGGTTTAGTCGTTTAAATAATCAGATAATGAGTTTGATTATGTGTATATTTTGATTTGATCTCCACTAATAAAACAATACTTTTTGTCCGTAATCTTTGGTGGATATCGTTCCATTATTTGACCCCCAAAAGAAGAAAAGAAAAATTGTTTCATAAAAATTTGGTTAGGTCAAGTCAGGTCACGTTAGGTGAAATGTGAATTACTTTTTAAGGTCTAAGGATAAGGTAATTTGATGAAACACGTTGCAATGCATGAGTCATGACGTTTGACGTTGCATGAGTCATCTTGGTCCAACTACTAACTGTTAAATAAATGGAAAATTTGTTCAGGATTCTCGGAATATTCTTTCATAATTTGTGGCATCAATTGTTGATTATACTTTCAGTTAGAGCAAGCTAAATTAAACGAAGCATACATATTTCTTTAATATATAAACTGATACTACAATTATTTTCGTTCTAACTACCACTGGTCCTTCCTCTTTCTTTCCTTCCACGCCAACAAAAGTGGTCCTGCTTTGTGTTTTTTTTTATATATTGTATCTCTAAACATCTCTCATAATAGCTAAGAGAGATTGTACTATTGTAGTGCATAAACGCACCCAAAAAAAGTTGAATGTAGCGGGATGAGAGTTGAAGATGTCACCACATACATACAGTTTACAGTTTGGATAACATGTTGCTGAAAAAATAATAATGTAGGACTTTCTGAGGTGTATACCAACTAGAGGTTATCATTTTTCCAATCAAGAAAATAGGCATCCAAACAATCAGGTTGTATATTTTCTTTTAATTTATGGGCAAATCACAAAAATGACAAAAAAATATGTCTTGTCACAAATATAGTAATAAGGAAGAAAAATCATAAAATAGCACAAAACATGTTTTGTCACTAACTTAGCCCTAACCCTTAACCTTAAATACTAAACCCTAAATCCTAAATGCTAAACCCTAAACCCTTAAATAATAAACCCTAAACCCTAAATAATAAACCCTAAACCCTAAACCCTAAATTATATAATGCTATAAAAATCTTTGTAATTAAAATAATGCTAAAAATGTGAATTATTTCATTTGATCCTATATTTATGACAAAGTATGTTTTTGTGCTATTTTATGCCTTTTCTCTTAATTTATTCCTTACTTTAACATATCTCCAGAACATCGACAATCTCATTCTACAAGGCACATGAAAGAGATTTATAAAATGGAACAAAAAACATGCAAATTTGAGACTACTATTGATAATGCATTTCATGAAAATCATGGTTTTAATCTCCCCAACAAACAACATTATAGAAAAAACATTACAAATAAAACATAATCTTGAGGTACTAACAAAAATAAAGAAACACACATAGCCGTATGAGGAAGAATTCATCGGTGCCATACCAGAAACTATACTCTTTACATATGCTTAAACGCCCATCTCCCTCCCTCCATCCTTCCATATCGTAATCAGATTCGACCAACAAAAAATTGCTCAACGTATAGTCTAAACCTGTTACCTTGTGCACCACCATTCCAAGCCTGTAATAGTCAATTGGTAATGGTATATTATACCGGTTTAAGGAGCGAATGTTAAGATTCAACATTAAAAGATCGAATTGGAAAATAAGTAGAGGAGAGATGTAAATAGCTAACCTCAGCTACTACCCTTTTGTTTGAGGGTGATCTTGTCCCCAAGACTAAGAGCAATCCCTTGCGTCTTGCTCCTTATCCTTATGTACCCACTTAATGCTCCATCAGTTTGCTTCTCGATACTCACATTCACTAGAGCATCCTCACCAAACACACTTTTCGCATATAAGTTTGCTGCAAGGAACCCACATTCTCCTTCTATTGCAGATCTGCAAAAATAGAGAGAAGCATCAATTTAGTAAGAAAGAAGAGTTTCGGTCTAATATGGGAAGAAATAAGAAGATAAACTTACGGGGCAGTGAGACACTTCATGTTTGTGGATTTGATTATGTGGTCTAGGAATTCTCTTTCGTTTTGAATCGTGGTGTTCACTGCAACCTGACATGAAGACCACCACGGAAATGATTAATATTAATAGGCCTGAGACTATTAACCGAACCGATCGGTTAACCAATTTGTTTATAACCCGATTTAAACCAAAATAAACCGATTTTAACCAAAATACATTAACATTTATGAGCCGGACCGTATGATCCGAAAAATACGCAAATTTAACCGAATTTTCAAAGAAAAATTCAGTTAATTTCAGTTTAAATTTTGATAACCGAAATTAACCGAGAACTGAACCTCGTTTTTAATTCGGTTAATTTCGGTTTTTTTTTTTTGAAAAACCGAAGTAACCGAAGAACCAAACTATCCAAACCGAACCGACCCGAAGAACCAAACTCCCAGTCCTAGTTAATACCAAACTATCCAAACCGAACCGACCCGAATTACCTTGTTTTCCCATTCAAACTCTGCCCACATGGTTCTGAAAGCAACCTCTGAGCAAATAGCAGGAGAGATATAGTCCATGATATCAATGTGTATGTCGTTGAGAACCACGACGTTTCGCTCCATTACATTTGATGTCTCGTAGACAATGTTCCCGAATATGACTCCCGTCTCTGTGGACGAGACCTTGATGTTTGCTTTTATTTGCATGCTCGTTAATGGTGCCAGACTATAGTTTTGAGGACGCTCAACAAGCTTGAGATCACCCATGGTTGCTAACTCCAAGCACAGATTCTGAAGGGTTTCTTTTGTACGGTTGATAACAGTAACTTCGAGTGCGATGTCATAGTGATGGACTGTCACATATGCTTCAGCATAGACTGGATCACTAAATCCGGTGAGTTGAAGAATGCGGTTTAGTTTGTTCGCATCGTTCTCGTCCTTGGTGAATTCTCCGGTTGCACGCTTTAGATCATCTTGTACCTGGTCTTCCAACTCAAGTTGACTCATTCCCTGAAAGAAACTTATCATCAGTACTTTGATCTACAGACCGAAATACTAAAAAAATACAACCAGCTAATAGACACCAGCGTATAGCTGAACAGGTTACCAAGAATTCATAGTTGAAAAAAACAATGAAGCAAGCGATAAACTAGAAAACAATACTATTACCTTCCGGCTCTTCAGATGGAAGAAGTCAATGAGATCATCAGGTTGAGCATTAGTTGTTTGGGTCTTTGCCTTAAGTTCCGCCATCTCTCTAAGCTGTTTTTCAGAAATCATCTTAACAAAACTCTGGCGGCAGGATTCCAGCCATATCTTTTTCATCTCATCATTCCTATGGCAAAGCAATTTTATGCACAAGACAATCCTCTCATATGAATCATTATCAATAGGGTGTGGAGAAGCAGGAGATTGACCAAGTTGCAACATAGAAACCATGATCAGCACCGCCTGTGTGACTGTCTTGTTCACTTCAGTTTTAGATGACTGAACTTCTTCCAATCTAAGAACAAGTTTAGTCAGTGTGCAAGCAACCACGGCTCCTAGGAAAAAATCACCAGTTAGAAGCAGCGCTCTCAAATTTCCAGAAGTCACTGATCCCTGAACAACTGTTGGTGAGGAGAACATGGTTTCAGAGGCTGCGCTTTGGGTAGCATAAGTTCCATCAGCAAGAATCACAGGTTTTCTAGAGGACACCATGGCAGAAGAGGTTGGTTGAATCTTCTTTGATGTCTCAGTTGGCTCAGATTCATCAGAAACAGAGTAAAATGGTAACTCGCCAAGGCATTGTTTAATGGTTGATATGCCACTCTCAACTTCCGAAAGTGATAGGCAATACTCTCCAATAATCCAAAGTGCACAAGGGCAGACCTTTCCTGCGCGGATCTGATAGAATGTGTCTAACAACCTGGTTATAATTGAAACTCTTAACTTGGGATTTGTTTCTATAATCTCTCTAACAAAAACAACAACGTCAAGTGCTGAAGCCACATTGCTATCTCCCAAGAAATCCATTAGAAGATGGACCACTGTGCTTGCAACTTCGGGGAACTTAACTGCACAAGCATGAATTGCTTGAATAAGCATTTGTCTGTACTCTCCATTCTTCTCAAGCTCTCCACTCTGTGTCTTCACAACTTCTTTTTTCAACACTTGAACGACCTCATTAATATTATGATGAGTAATCAAGTCAAGGGCAATGTCAAGTGTCTTCCTGCGGATATCAAGGTTAGGGCTTGAGAGTGCTCTGAGCACATCTATTATCAACTCAACCATGATATCTCTGTGTAATGACTTAAGCTCACTCAACCGATCGAGCAAAATAAGCTTCACATTGTTGTCACTCTGAGAAAGAAGAAGTTGACAGTAGGTGTTGGCAGCAGCCCTAATAGCAGTAGGGGCAGATGAGAGCGAAACAAGCGTCCCAGCACATTCATAAATAACTGCGGAGGAAGTGGCACTTAACAGAGAAATAATAATCTTAATATATTTCCCCTTCTCTGCTGGTTTAGTCTTACACACACTTCGAATCAACTCCAGCACCACCATCTGAAGCGATTCATTCCAGTCTGAAACCTTGTCAACATTGCTCAGAAGATAATTAACTGCTCGTTCTTCAGCACAGGTAAAGAGCATTAGAAATGCATTTCTCTTGGCAGACGGATCTTGTTCTGTTGACAGAGCTTTCTCGATCATTTCAGGTGCATCCACGAAGAGTTGCTCGCCATGTGGGAGCTTATATATCGACATGATGGCAAGAATTGCATTCCTACGAACAAATGGATGGCGGTGCTCCAGATTTTGTAACACTGATGGAGTCAAAGGCTCCACTATTTCCGTCTCCTTCAACCGGCAGAGAAACCTCAGCGTCACTCCACGAATGTACTCATTCGGATGCTGAAGGTTATTCCGAAGATTCTGGCATATCAAAATCATTTCAGGCAGAACCTTCCCCTTAGAATCCGTTTTTTCAATTAGCTCCAAGTACAGCAGCAGAAGCTTTTGGATTGTGTGGTCCTCAGAAGGTAGCACATATCTTATAATAGTTATGAAAAGCTGCGGAATGGTTTCACCATTCAGTAAAAGCATAACCGCCTTCTTCATGGCATCAACTTTCGCTTCAACATCATTTCCTTCGAGAGCTTCTTTAATCTCCTTGGCAACTGCTGGAGTCCCTTTGTCATAGTGTACCAGCAAGGTACTAGATTTGTCCATCTTTTCAGATGCTGCAGAAAAATTGAAGGAGAAACCAAAATGAAGAAAACTTACGAGCTCAGATGGAAAGGAAAATCATGGAAGAAACATAGGACAGATAAAAAGTGAATAGAGTGAACATGAACTCAAAATCGGACTTTCAAATCCTTACAAGTAATAAAAGACATAATGAGGTACAGATCACGTAGTAACAAACAAACAAGATAAGCAAAATGTTAATTTCTTAGTAATTTTCTCATCACTTATCAAGTAATTTTTATACAAGAAGTTTAATAGTATCCACATAACTTAGATTTTAATACAATGAATAAAGCATCTGCATATTTTGAAATTCAATTTTATGAAATAGCTGGCTAGAATCAATGATCCGTCTCTGTTCTCCAATCCATGGTGTTTAAGAACAAACATCGCAATTACAGAAGAAAATTCAGCAATGTCGAATGCAAGGCATAGATAATTTTTAAATCCACAGATCCAGCGATAAACATCACGTTACCACAAGTACGATCAAAACATTAAGATAAATCATTTTCAGATAGTAACATAGCTTCGGATCAACTAAAATTTAAAAACAAAATGTCATTAGTCTATGCATTAGCAGCAATCGAATCTACATAGTTCGCAGTCTTACTCAGCTGCATAAACATGTAAAATCGGGTTCCTAACGGAATCGGATCGAGATCAAACAAAGGACGCCCAATCGAAACAATGTAGATTTACAAAAAAAAAAAGGCAAAAGGGGATCGATCTCTGAATCATGTGTCGCAAGTTTAGAAGAGAGACGAACCTCAATGTACGAGATCCACGGACTTGCAAAGCTTTGGATCAAAGATAGATTTGGATCTCAAACACTCGCACAAAGTGTGAGATAAAAATGTATTTATTGCTGGGGATTCGTCGAAATAGGATCTTTTATTTTTTTTCCCTTTGTTTGATTTGGAAACGAAGAACGGAAAGAGAAAGAGCGAGTCAACCATAGAGGCCCAAATATAGATTGATAAAAAGCCCAGTCCAAGAAACAAAAAGAGAAAAGCCCAGTCCAAGAAACAAAAAGAGAAAGCCCAAACAAACTCAGAAACTGAACCCTAAAGAAGCTAAGATCTCTCCATCGTCGCCGGCTGCCTTCACGTCGTCTCGTCTTCACCGCCGGCTGACAAAGTCGACGAAGCTTCTTCAGGTCAGCTTCTCCTCGATTACGTCTTCAGAGTTCTAACCGAAATAGGCTTCCGGTTTACTAAAATCGTCAACTAAACCGTTTTTTCCAGATTATACCAAATCATACAGAGAGAAGAGATCATTTGCAGATAGGGAAGAAGAATAGGTTTTTGCGATCTGTGATTTTCGGAGGAGAAACGAAAATGGCGTTTAGAGGGAAGGAGATGATGAAGAAGCTAGTGAAAAAGGTTGGAGCCGAGACTCTGACGCCGGAGCTGAAAGAGAAGCTCAAGGCATGTGTTCCCGATTCCAAAGTCGTGATGGGCAGAGCCAAACGCGGTCTCTACGCCGGCCGCCATATCCAGTACGGAAACCGCGTCAGTGAAGACGGTGGTAACAAGTTAGTCTCTAACTCGATCTGTTTTATATGCCTGTGTGTATTCGTGTTTTCGTTTGTGCCGTCCCGAGAAGGTTGCGTTTGCTTTAGAGCTTGTAATGGTTTTGCTCTAAATGAAGCATCTATGAAGCTAATTGCTTTTTCTTTAGGAATGCTTTCTTGATTTAGATTGTTGAAATGATATCTGGATTTGCGTTTGAAACTATTCAGTAGCCTTCCAAATCTTAGCTGCTTAGAGATGCAAGAGTGCCTTGGATTGTTTAGCTCTTGATGCCTTGTTTCTTTGTTGAACAATGCATACATAATCTGATGAAATTTATCACCTTTGGAGATAAGAAATGTATGATCCATGTCCATCTTTGTGATGAAAGTTGCATTCTGAATCTGTTTGCTTTGTAAGTAGAATATGGATACGAGCTCATACATGCTTCTAATTCCTCACTATGATTCTGAATGGTTTGGTAACTTTCTTGTTAATCTCAAAGTTTGTAAATTTGTGGTGTGATTTGAGAACAGGTCAAGAAGATGTTGGAAACCGAACGTCCAGGAGAAGAGATTGTTCAGCTACATATTCGACCGTCACATTAAAGTAAAAGTCACAACACACGCTCTCCGCTGCATCGACAAGGCAGGAGGAATAGATGAGTACCTTCTTAAAACACCATACCAGAAGATGGACACAGAGATGGGTCTTTTCTGGAAAACCAAAGTGGAGCAAAGATACGCAGAGCTAGGTCAGATGGAAGTAGCCTTCTTCAATCCAGAGGATGAAGCCAAGTTTGAACAAGGATTCAAAGACTTGAATATAGCTAAGAAAGAGGCTCGTAGGGAAGCTCGTAAGGAAGCTAGAAGAAAGATGTATGGAGATAAAGGCGGAGAAGAGAAGGGTGATGAAGAAGCTTCTCTTGAAGGTGGAGGGTTAGAGTCACACCAGGATGATCATGGGTGGTTAGAAGCTAATGCTTAAGAGTGATGGCTCTCTTTTCTTTTTTCTGAGTTTCTTCAACGTTTTGGAGTTTGGAAGATGAGAGAGGTAAGTGATGTTGTAGGTTGTAGGTTTGATTCCTCCCCTACGAATCCCATAACTCAGGTTTTGAGTTTGATCAATGTCAGAAAAGCCTTGTAATAAACGGTTTACACCTCCCACCTCCTTGGAAGTGGATCTCTCTCCATTGGCCTGTTTACTTTATCCTTGAATCATATGGTATATCAACTTTTTCTATTTTTATACCATTCGTTACATTCATTGTGTTTACATCCTTAATGTTTAACTACTAGTATCATAAGTGTTTCTGTTAAGTAATTTTCTAAATATTTTATATTTATCTTTAGTTCTAGTATGTATCTACGTTTTTTTTTCCGACTAAATCATGATTTCATTAATCAACAAATACATTGCTTGTTTACAATACAAGAGACATATACAAATTAGTGATGGTTGTAGGTTATAGGTTCGATTCCTCCCATACAAATCCCATAACTCATGTTTTGAGTTTGATTAATATCGAAAAAGCCTTGTAATAAACGGTTTACACCTCCCACCTCCTTGGAAGTAGATCTCTCTCTATTTACGTGTTTATTTTATTCTTGGATCATATGATATACCCTATTTTATACCATTCGTTACATTTTTTGTGTTTACATTCTTAATGTTTAGTGATTAGTATCTTAAGTGTTATGTTAAATAAATTTATGGATTTTTACATTTATCTTCAGTTCTTGTATGTATCTCTCTTATCAATCATTTTTTCACAAAAAAAAATTATTTGTTGAACATACAGCTAAATCGAAAAATACATATATTGGAAATGAAACTCGAGAATTTTATGAAAACAACAAAATTGCCAGTGTTTTAAAGAAAATTAAAACCGACATGATTATTTTCTTCGGTGACAAGCAAATAAAACTAATTAAAAATATATATATTTAAACACGGAAGATTAAAAAGCAAAGAACTATTAAATTTAAACACAAAACAGTTAAAATTCTGGCTAACAACAAAAAAAAAAGAGAGGGATGATGCGGAACGTTAAGATTCACAAAATAAAAATAAAAAGAAACTACAAATAGATCAAAATAGAATCAAAACTAGAAAATAATAAAAGAATCCAATACACTGGAAAACAAAGATTTATAATCTATTTGCAATCATTTAACCATTTTTTCCAATAGAAACATTGGATCCACCATTTTATTTTTGTCGCTGTCTAATTTAAAGAATTTGGTTGCTCTACCATAAAGTGACAAACAACCTGATTTTCAAAATAAAGAAAATAATAAAAGATAAATTAAAGCAATAAACAATAAAGCATTTTTTTTGAAAAAAAAAATATACTTTGCAAATAAGTAAAATACAAAAAAAAAACAAAGATAAAGGCTAGCTAGAGAGGTTTGTTAGCCTAATAAAGGACAGATATTTAAAATACATTATCCTTCGAGTTATCAATGACTCATGATGTTTTCTTTTTCATATTCTGACCAAACAAAAGATTAGTTTTCTAATTAAATAATTTCGGTCAAATTAACTTTTGTTAATTATCTTTAGTTCTCTACCACTACCTAGATACGTCGCAATCTCTACCAACCGTCAGATATTCCGGTCCCATTATAGACGGCGAGGATCTCTGCGTCTCCGTCATTTCAGATTCTTTTTTGATAATAAATCGTCAATTTTAAATGTTTAATTTGCTTTATGGAATAAAAGCAAATATTGATTTACTAATTAATTCCCAAAAAATTCTTAAATAAAGTTGAAAACTGAAGAAAAAATATCGCCAAGAAGAAGAACAAACGCTCTTCTATTTTCTTTCATTTTCCAGGAAAAAGAAGACAGGAAGAAATCGAAAGGTAATCATTCAAACAAGATAAAGACCTTAGCTTCTACGATTTCTGATGTTTTCCGGTCAAATTCTTTAAGTAGTTAAGATAAATTTGATTGTTTAGCTCATGTGTGTTCATAATTTTCTTTCGCTATTAGCTTGCTGTCAAGATGATTCTATAAGAGAAGTGAAAATAAACATCCTTTGTTTGGATGATCTTATAAAATTGTTTTCATTTCTATTTGCTTCTTCTAAGAAACCATCAATATATTGACTAAGCTTCTGTTTCAATTTAACCTTGGACAGACTTTTGTGAGTGAAGCTCAAACCTTTGTGATTGAAGCTCAAACCTTTGTAGTCCAAATGAATAGTTTATGTTTCAAAAGTTTGTCCCTTTCTATGACAGAAGAGGCTGATGAAAGTTTTGATGAACTGGGTTTATTTTTGTTACAGATACTCCATCCATTTGAAAAGTTCATGGACCGGTGGTCAGGTAAAAGAGCCATTGAGGCGCGACCAGACTCAAAGAAGGGGGTTGGTGTTGTTTTGAGAGATAGATTTAACAGAAATGTTTGCAGTGATGAGAAAAAATCTATCAAGTTTACTCGGTTTGTTGGCTCTTCAGATAAGAAAGACAAGTCAGTTTTGTCTTCAAGCAAACCAAATGGGAAGGAAGTAATTGGAACTTCCTCTAAGATTTGTGACTCTTCTAGCTCCTCTTGTGTGAAAACTGAGAAGCAACCATTGTCTCAGATATCCATGGATTCATCAGAGAGCAGCAGAGGTAGCGAGGACGAGTTAGAGACAGAAATCTTGGAACTTCCTCGTGAAAGAGATAAACAAAAAGCTCACAATAAACTTATTTACGGAAAAGTTAAAGCGGAATCCTCAAACTTGCCATCAAGCTCAAGAATCAAGAGAGGTTTTAGGCAGAGATTTGGGTTAAGCAAGCAAGAGTTTCACCCTGGTCCCTCTAGCCAGTCAACATCTGCAAACCGAGGATGCAGCCCGTTGTTATCCAGTGTCATCCCAAGTGGTTCTGGATTAGAAAAAAGATTAAGCCGGAAGGTAGATACAGTCAATAAGAGAAAGGTTTATGGAGAAAGCAGCTCTAGCGCCTCAGCTAAGGGTAAAAAGATAACAGAACTACCTACTGAAGAGAGACGTCTTGGCTTTAACCCGAGAGGTTCTGTTTCAGATAGTAGACAGGCAAGGCATTGTGTTTTGAATGTTGACAATGATGTTGCTTCAGTTGGGTGTCAGAGATCAGTTAATAGAGGTAATAACCGCTTGAGATTCTCAAACCGAGGGAGTGGTACAACAACAGAGATGTCTCAGACTGAAACATCAAACAATCTCAACTCTCCTGTCTCTTTGGAACTCTTCTCTGGTTTTCCAGAATTTAGTCTCTCTGGTTCCTTATCAAGTCAAGACAGTTTTCACGCTTACAGTTTAGATGGGATCTCTGAGGTAAAATTGACTCCTTGTCTGAGCATCATCAAATAGTGCTTACGGCAATGCTCTTATCTTTGTAGATTTTGCCAGAACTTGATAGGATTGAACAAGATATTGAGCTCAATTACGAGGTTACAAAATTTATATGTTTTCAGTTTCAGATATTGTCATGCATGCTGTTGTTACTCATCATTTCCTCTCCTTTAGCAGGAACTGCTTATCATGGAGACAGGTTTACTTCTAGGTGGACTAAGCTTATATGACCAACACCGTGACATGAGGCTAGACATAGATAACATGTCCTATGAGGTTTGTTTTTACATCTTCAATCCCACCTTACGTTCTCGGAGGTAGTATCTTTACCCTTTGTCTTGTTTTTTGAATGAATGCAGGAACTATTAGCTTTAGAAGAGAGAATTGGTACAGTAAGTACTGCTCTCACAGAAGAAGCAATATCAAAGTGCTTGAAAACAAGCATCTATCAGAAGAAATCTTCAAGTCATGGGTCTATAACCAATAGTCCTTGTGATCACAAGGAAGATGCCAAATGCAGCATCTGCCAGGTATGTCTCTTTCTTCATGTTTTGTTAGTCAGAATCAAGTCTTTAGCTTTGATGAAATCTCAAGTGAAATCTGCCATGAGGTGCCTCCACATGGTCTAATGGAATGCTTTGATGATGATCATGAGGGTGAATATAGAACTGATATGGATATGAGAAATCAGAAAATTTTGGTTTCTCTTTTCAAAAAATTTCATCATACTCTTATTGTTTTGGTTCACAGGAAGAGTATACAATAGGTGATGAAGTTGGGAGGCTACACTGTGAGCACACATACCATTTGAAGTGTGTGCAAGAGTGGTTGCGGATGAAGAGTTGGTGTCCAATCTGCAAAACCACTGCAGAGACCTCCTCTAAATAACCGTTTCTTCGTTGTAGTATTTCTTTCATCCAGAGCCTGTGAACAACAATGGAACCCGCCTAAAAAGGGCCTCACCATTTCCTTTGTGTACATACAAATTCACACTGGCTTTGTCTCTCTTGCCTGTATTCTCTCTATCTCATTTGTCTAATGACACAACTCTCCTGTGTTTTTCTTCTGCTTTGCGCCTGTTTCCTGTTTATTTCTGTAATGTAAAAGCAGGGAAGGCGGTAAACATGTCATTTGAAGAACAAAGATTTCATCTTACATTCTTAATCTCGGTCAATTTGTCCTGGTTATTTGGATCCATCCTCGGCAAAAATGCACATCACGCTTTAACCAGCTCAGAAGAGCTATGTATCCGGTCTTGGGAGTCAAATAAGAGCATGGCTTAAACCAGCTCCCTTTGTACAGTGCAAATATTACTTGGCAGGATCATCTGAAACGGCTCCTAATTTAGGTTCATACCTTGTAGGGCAAATGAAACAGGCAAGATACCAGTAGAATGTATAGAATGAGGGAATACATTGAGGACTATGAAACCAACTTTTTCATTGAAATGAGAAAACAAAAATGTAAATATAAATGTAAAAAGTGATGTCAATGTGTTCTCAAGCTATGAATTCTGAACAATTCTAAGACTATGTTACATACACAGCAAGCAATACTGCACCTATTACATCTCTGCCAAAACTCTCTTGATTCCCTTATCAGCCTGCATGTTACACACAGAGCTTGAAACTCCCTGGGATCGCCAAGTAACTACTGATCTTACAACAACACGTATTTTCTATTCAAATACGGTTCTTTGGGCTTGGCTGCATTTAGAAATATCTACTAACCTGCCCTGAGTCTGCGGCTGGAGAGGACATAGATGTGTCTCTCAGCCATCAGGTTCACTGGACCAAAACCAGGCGCCAGTTTTCTAGGACCAGATCAGCTTACTCGGACAGTTTGCATCATCCAACATCCCATACATTTTCTTTCACACCCCTTCTCGTTCCTCGAATGAACGCATGGAAATTCTCTCCCGAAGCAATGGCCAGTCTTCACCAAGTTGTTGTGGATGTAGCTCCATTGCAACTCTAAAATCAAGCAAAGACACCGGATGCTGTTCTTGCGTTATGCCAGATGGTTGGTTACTATTGCAAGGCCACATCCCATTTACAATCTCGTCTCGGTTCTGCAGTTTGTCTAAACTTTCGTTTCCAGGCTTTCCATTCGTGGACCGAGATCCAGTCAAATCAACACATGATTTGATAAGTTTCTTCAAGTACACGTCCAACATGTTATTTAACATAGTAGAACACTCAGCTGATATCCCTCCGAGACCCTGTGCTGCTGCAATACTCTCCATCCTCTTTCTCAGCATCTCTGTGTCTGATAATCCACCACTGTCATAGCAACTAATGAAGTCAGCCCTGGTCGAAGCTGGAACTGTTCTGCGTGTCCCACCAACACTAGATGGAATCCCTAAAGGTGCCAATACAGGACTTTTGGAAAGAGCCAATCTACCTCTCTCCTCTTGAGCTTCATCATCTCTGCTAACTTGAGCTGCTACCTTACCTTTATCCGGTATCCTCAGTTTTTCAGCAGGACAAGGTAAGGCACCGCTTCTTTCATCAGAATATCTACCTGATCTATGATAAGCAAGTGGACTAGGCCTGTCTCTGATTGTCCCAACACACGTTCCAGACCGAACCTTGGGTAACACCCCATTTGACCAAACAGGCTCATTCTTGTTATGGTTAGGGATCAGAGATCCGCCATCTTCTTTCCCAAGCACCAACGATTTGTCAGGGAGACCGGATTTGTGAAGAGGTGGTGGAGATTTAGCAAGAGATGCATTTCTCAAGATGGAGTGAATCAACTTGTTGTGTAGAGGAAGATTCTCCCTCCCTAAAAGACGTTGACATGACTTATCAAACTCACTCTTAGTAAGCTTCTGACTCAGAAACCTACCCAAGTAATAAAAATACCTTCTAGATCTTTCAATTCCAATCTTCTTCACAATATGCAGTTTCAGCTCAGCCAGATCAATCCTGGGATCTTCAGGGCGTTGCATACTTCTTCTTCTTCTCCTTCGAAATTCGAAACTCGATGGAAACAGTCAGAGGAGTGCACAAGATGCACCCTCTCAGCGTCTAGTTATCCTTCACACCAATAAATCCAACTCATTAACTTATTATAACTTCTCAAACTCAAATCCAGGAGCATTTCAAGAACTTAGCTGAAGCTTTTAGTACATGACACTCCAGATTTCATATTCCAAACGACCCAGAACTCGTAAATCAGAAGCCAAATCTCATCTCCTTAAAAAACCAAAACCCTAGAGAATAGAGATCATCATCTACTATCCAGCTTACACTAAGAACCTTAAATTCCCCACCTTTGGCTGATTCAGTATCAAGATATACTACAAACCCTAGCTCAAAGTTACCTAATTCAATCCTTCAGTCGGACAAATCACCAACTAACCCACGAGCCGGTAAGAACACGAAACTGCATCAGAGCAGAAAAATCCAGCATTTCTCTTTCACACCCAATTCGGAAGCTACGAACTTTGAGAAATTACCGGAATTTCAGCTGGAGCAAATCGAGATCAGTGGAGTTTGAGAAAATGATTCGAGCTTGAGAACAGAGCAACGAATTCGAACTGCCTTCAAAAAATGAAATTCGAATTGAAGATGGATGAAGCGGGCAATGAGAAGCGGGACCCAAGCTTGTAAGCAGAGAAACAAGTGTTGGAAGATTGAATTGAAAGCAGTAACCTTTTTGCTAAGATTGACCAGAATTCAGAGAAATGACAAAAACCGAACAAAAGTTAGTAACTTCTTCCGACCAAACCAATGATTTCTCGGCTTCTTAACACTCTTCTGCTTCGCTTCGATTAAATCTTCATGGGCTCCTTTAGATTTGAATGTCCGAAGCTTTCGCGTGTTTATTAGCTTCGATCTTATTGGGTTTTGTTGGTTTTCTTCTTCGTCCTTTTTTTTATTCTGTCTGTTTTTTTCTTTCTGTTGTCTCTCTCTCTCTCTCGATAAAATTTGCTTATTGGGTTTTGCTCGTACTGCTTTTTGTACTCTGGATTCAACCAAGTTGACATAAGAAATAGGTTGTGACACTAGATTTGAACCCATTTTATTCATCCTGCAGTCTTCTGATCTGAGTAATCTCATGATCTAGTATTGAAACTAGGTACTACTATATCGGATCATGTCATAATTTCTGTTGAAAAGTAATATTTTGACACAACTGACAATAATTTATAAGGTTGAAGATGAGTGTTACTGCTTTGGGATTTTCTCCACCAAATGATGGCTTTTTGGTCAAGTAAAAATTTTTTAATTTGGAATTGGAAAAAAAAAGAAAAAAAGTACAGTATTGAATCTTCAAACTGGAAAGATTTGTCAGCTAGAACGACTTACAACATAAACATTCAGAAATTAAATAAACAGAGGCAGTTTTGACATAACTCCAGCAGACAAATCCTCCTAACTCGAATACTAAAAAAAAAAAAAACTAAAGAGAGAACGAAATGACAATGATCTTGGTAGACAAACAAAGTGAGACTGAAATCTATAAGAGATGTCGCATAATCCTACCTCATAATCCTACTGCACTGGGTTTGTCTTCTTTGTGTACAGCTCTTCTTACAGTTTATTTGGCTCGTCCTTTGCCTCGAACTCCTCGGCCTCCTCTTCCCCTACCTCGACCCCTACCTCTTCTCGTGTATGCCATGGCCTTGGTAGTACCAGGGCTGCTACTTGCTGAGTTTGAGTTCGGTAAAGAGTCGGCTCCTGGGAGCCACTCTTCTTCATGCGTGCTTGCACTGTTATGTGAAGCGCTTGAGTCGCTGTTATTGTTTTCGTCATCAATCGCACCATCCGAGTCATTCCCTACTGTGTTATCATCATCACCAGGAGTTTCAGTTATACGCTGAGAAGCCTCGGTTTCATCTGGTTGTTTGGGTTTTGGTTGACCTTCTATAGCCACTGGTGAACTGAAAAAAGTAAGGCTTTGCTTAGTAGGAGAAGTAATATTATCTTTATGTCAAACCAACCATACAAAGGAGCCCGTTTTTCACCTAGGTGATGAAGATAGGAAACCGTTGGACGTATGACGTGCTGCGCCTATTTCATCAGCTTCTTTTGATGTTTCAAACACATCTTTTGGGATACAAAAGCTCCCAGTTGGATCCAAATTTGCTCTAAGAGCCAAGACAGCTGCATTAATAGAAGCGCAAGTTTATCAAGAGAACCCAACTAAACAACATCCAAAACCAAAGCTACTAAGAAGTCCAAATTGTTACCATTTGTGGTATCTCCGATAGTCGAGATAGGTTCATCTACACCGGTTCCACTGTCAAAAAAGGTTGACAAACTTAAGAAGATGGATATACTGAAAACATGACATTCCAAAAGAAACGAGGTATAGAGTATAGACTATGCTGATAGGCTATGCACAGTAAAAAAACCTTTGAGGAGCAGTATTCGTATTGATTACATCTACTCCTGTTTCTTCAATGGCTTGATTAGCTTCCGTAGTCTTCAATCAAGTAAAACACACAAGGTGGAATAGAAAAGAAGATTAAACCTGCAAGTTCCTTCTTAGTTTAGAGACACAGTGTAAAGAGTACTTGGTACCTGATTTTGTTCAGAGGTCGGTATGGTTGAATATGGTAGAACCCCACTTTGCTCATTTCGTAAAGCTGAAAGAACAAAAACAAAAAGAGTTACTACATGTAACCAGAAATGAAATTACTTTCAGCTTCATCTTATGTTGTCCATTACTGAAAAACTATTTCCTCAAGTGAATAGAGAGAGAGAAAAAAAAAACACCTTGGAGACTTCCATCAACATTCAAAGATGCATCTAAAACATACTGGCTATGTTTAGGTTCCAACGATGGTACACTACTTGGGGATTTAAGCATTTCCTCTGTCGCTTTAGCTCTGACTTTACGAATTTCATCTTGAATATTCCATGACGGATTAGAACGGGATCTCCTTTTCAGCTGCATTTTGGTACCAAAAGTCAGAATGCATATGCATAACTCTGAGAGAGCCATAAGAAATACATGCTGGTATGCAACTTTTTTCTTTTGGAAAAACTGGGATTAGCATCAGACAAATGCCTTGTGGTTAACTAACATGAACAAAAAGAACTTCAGACCTTCGAAAAACATTTGACCATAAGAGAAGTATGCAGTGCACTGCATAATATATGGGTGAACTTTCTGCTGTACCTTGGAAGAGGACAAGTTTCCGGCACTATAAGGAAATGGCGTCCCTTCCTTAAGAAGTTGCATCCCTGCTGGTGATGGTGACCAAAACTCTGAATTGTTCACAGCCGGAGATCCCCATGGCAGACGAGCTCGCATATATGACTTGGCCACGTCCACAGGCGATCCAGAACCATCTTCAGTTGCCTGAGATTGAAAATAATGGCTGAGATGGTGATCGTTTTCTAAAGCACAATAGAGAAGAAACTACAAATGGCGGAAAACTGGTAAAGAAAAACTATCTGAAGATGAACAATTCTTATGAGCATAAGGCCTTCGTCCTCTCAAAAGGAAAAGCAACGATGCAGGACCAATTCCAACGGATGGTCATACTCGAAATTTTTAAAAGGCTACTCTCTCAAGATGGGTCTACATTGCTAATCAGATGGAGAAAGCACGGAACAATCAAATCACACATTGGACTTTACACAAACCGAAGATATACCTTCTATAATAGAAAGCAATGACTCAGGGCACAGCAACGAGATATTTCATAAGAAAGACATAAGAAAGCAGAGTTTCCAAAACTTACTTTAGACTTTGAATTTGATGCTGATTTCTTCTCCTCCAACCATCTTTTGGCTTCCATGACAGCTTTATTGGACATTTCACCCACATTCACCTCTAGAAATAAAAGCGAGAAGATGTTATCACATAGACTAACCCAGTCAGCTTGCACAGTCTACCATCCGTTACATACCACTTGTCAATCCATTGTCACTATACCTACCCTCATTAGAAGGGGGGACACTGGGATAATCTACAACCCTCGCCTTGATGATATCTATTAATCTATCGCCCTCTTCCCTGATACAACATACACATCAATACCTTAACAACCTTATTATAAAAATATCACAGATATAACTAAGAGATGTATATGTCCAGACACTTGGAAATACCTTGCAAATGTTTCTTGCATGAGAAGCTGCTCAATTACACGCTTAGAACTGAGTCTTTGTGTGGTTGATTGCTGGGCAATCACAAAGTCCTATTAACACAAGCACACATCATATTCACTCCACATAAACTGAAATCATGCTTCCATCAAAATACAATGTTGGAAAATATGTTAGCTTTGTGAACTTTACTTCTACAAAACCATTGAAACATCCTAAACGAAGCTTGTAACGATGAAAAGGTAGACTCAGTAGAAAACCATCCAAAAATTCATTCTATAACCTTTAGCAACACCCATCCATGAGGCCAATGAATTTGAAGATCACAGGCCTATGATCTATAACCAAATTTAAAACATGACAATGGTATAGCATATCACCAAAACAACTAAAGTGGTTAGTACCTCTGCCATTGTTTCACCTTCAATGTCCTCATCACCTTCAATATCTGAAAACAAGGAGGATAACATATAAAAAAATCTACTTCGAAAGAGAGAAAAAAGAAGACCCAAAGCTGGCCGGTTTTCTCAGTCCAGAACTACGTTATATGAAAAAACAAGGAGGATAATGTGTGGAACCTAATTGAATCCGTATATGAAAAAGAAAAAAAAAGATTAGAGCTTGATAATAAATACGAAGTTTACAGCCTTAGAAGTAAGTAAGTAACTTAGAGAAATAGAGTTAGCAGTACTTGACCAACGCTTCACTGCAATTAAGTGTCATTATTGATTGAAAGATAAAAAGGGGAAGCTTTAAATCAAATTCACATTTGAAATCAGATTGGACCAAGCAATAAAACCAAAAATTCAATTTTTGAAACTAATCTTATCTGATCCTAAATAAATCATTCATATTGTTTACGCGGATGCACTAAGCCAACACATACCTGAAGATGAATCCTCATCCTCCGAAGAAGATGAGGAAGACTCTGAGAAGACGACGGAAGAAATGAATTTCCCGGCGCCGGAGGCAATTACGCTGGCAGGTTTGTAAACGAGTCTGGAGATCCAACTAGGGTTTTGCTGAGGAAGATCCCGAGATCTTGGAGTGGGGCGTTCATACGGCGTCCTGTTGAAGGTGGTCCGGCGTGTTCGAACAATCTTGCCACCGGATCGAGGCTGACTTGCTCCGGCGTAACCGGAATCCATGGGAGAGAGTTCGTTGAGAGGAAATAATCAGAAGTGTTTAATGGAATTTATCGTTTTTTGTCGTCTTCTTGTTCTCCTCTCTCTCTCTCTCTTTTTTTCTTTTTATGTTTTTTTTTTTAGTTTCCTAAATTACAGGGTTACGGTTGAAATTTATTTACCCCTAATAAAATTAGGCAAAGAAAAAAGAGAGAGAAAAAAAAACTAAACAGCATTAGCAGTGTGATTTTCTTAATCATATGAATGATGGATAAAGAGAAAGCTTCAAAACCAAGAACACCACTGGCTACGAATAGACTGGTCTGCTTCAGACACTAAAACTATCGTCTCCTCTTTGTGAACCAACTTGAGTAAAACCAAGATTACAGACCAAAACAGAACACTATAATGTTGAAATCCAAAATATGAATTAATAAGATAAGAAAGCCTTGAATACACACGACTTACATAAACTTCACATTCTCCACATAGTCAAGAAAGGTGTAAGAAAGTCCCTGGATTTTGACTCTTGTAATAGTGTTCCCCTCCAAATTGTTGAACAAAAAGTAAAAAGGTTGCTCGCACGACCACCACACAATTTCACTTGTACCAGTCATTCCAACAAACCTGTTGTTGTGTCTCAAAGGACACAATGCGTAGGTATGCTTCGACCATTTATGATTTCCAGCATCTTCTAGAACCCACAACACAACTTCCTTTGGACCAAAAAATCCTAAATCCCAGTGACCATGATGTATACCTAATCTACCTTTGTAGTTGAACAAAGTCAAAGAACCCATAGTATAAGAAGACCCTAGTTCCAGCTCTGTGTTAATAAAACCCAACTTCTCAGACCTAACATCAAAGCAAACTATCACACAAGATCTTCCCATCTCAGCTCCGAAATACAAAACACCATTTATGCAAATTTCACCACGTATTCTATCGTTCTCCACAAAATGAAATTCGTGTTCGACCGGTCTCCATAAACGCTTTCCAGACTCTAGTGTCAAAACCTGATGAGTAGTGGGTCTTTCATTACGTGACAAGGTCATACACAACACTTTGAACTGTTTGCCGATCGGATCATACCCGATACACATTCGTGCAGTCTTCATGGGGTTACTCTTAGCTTTCACTTTGGGTAAGGTTATGAACCCTCCTGTGGCAGGGTTACAAATCACCCCCACTCCCTGAAGTAATACCAATCCACAGACCGTTTTACATGGAATATCAGATATAATATATTCGGGACACCTATGATAAGGGGTGGCTACAAGAGAAGAGTTATCATTTGGATTTTGTGGCTGAGGAGAAGAGTAGAAGAACAACTTGCCATCAGCTTCTAAGGTGAAAAGGATCCGCGGACGAGTCAAAGACTGAGTCAGAAACAACTCAGTGAAGTCAGGACGACGAAGTAACGATGCCCAGAATTTTGATACGCAACGAAACCTAGCTATGGACTCTCCCGGGACTCGAGAGAATATATCGATAAGAAGATCAACTGGGATTGGGTTCGAAGATTGTATTTCATGTCTGGAGGTAGTTAATAGATTATCTGAGAACTGCTGTTTCAAATTCGTCATGGCTGATGGATTTTACAAACTCTAGTTAGAATGGCTTTAGAGCTTAAGACGAAACCCTAGACTTCGGCTTCTTAGATCTCGATTGGCTTTAAATACAAGAAATCCTGTATGGGCTCCAATAGGGCCAAAACATACGGTGGGGATGTCATTCGTCTATAGTTTGTAAATCATATTGTAAGCTTATATCAAGATCTGTGGAAAAAATAATACTAGAATTTAGTGTCTAATCAAGGTTTTCAGACATCAACACACTAACACAGCAAGAGTACAAGACCTTAGAGCCGACCCAAACCCGACATGATCCGAACCGGACCGAACCGATTTTTTTGTAAAATACCGATTGGGGCTTTTATGCATAGAACCGAAATACCCGAAAACCGAATGAGTGGAACCGAACACCGATTAGGTATCCGATTGCCCATGGCTAATTAGCAGTGTTTATTTATTAATCATATGTATATGTAAACAAAGAACATCCGAGTTTTCAGACATCAACACAGATAAGAGTACAAGACCTACTGTGCCTGGTCATGTACGATTCCCACACTCGTGCCAACTTCCCACCAAAGTGGACAACTCTCGAAAGATAGAGCCTCTCCTGCAGCAACTGCAAACCCAACACCTCATTCCAATTCATCCCCACTACCTCACACCAATCCAACTCCTCTGGTTCATATGGTCTTCAAATTTGAATCCTTTTTGAGCTTTTGAATACATAATAAGTTGCCGAGTTCCTGGAGTTACACAAGAGTTGTTTGAGGCTAGACAATCTGCTCTTGCTCAGGAGAAAAATAAATCAGACGAAGCACCTATAGTTGTGGAATCTGTGGTAAATGTTACAGGAGCTCCAAGGCTCATGAGCAGCATCTCAATTCTGAAGACGGTGCCGTCTAAAGAGGCCACATTGAAGATAAAAGTGCTCAAGGAAATGAACAAGAGAGCTTGTGCGGCTTATTCTCAAGTGTTGGATTGTACGATCATTCAATTCTACTTTGACCAAATTGTTACAGTAGCGTTGACTTCTGATTTCTAATTTATCTCTCTCAACATATCTAACTGTTGGAAGGCTCATGTAAGAGACAACGAAACATGGTACAATATCCAAAAAAAACTTTTCTTGCTTACGTTTTTGTACAAGACTGCGACTGCGAGCAAATGTCACAAGACAAACAAACAAACCTATAAATTTTGTAATAAAACAAAATAAAAAGAGAGAGAGAGAGAGCTCCAAAACCAAGAACACCACTGGCTACAAATAGTCTGGTCTGCTTCAATTTCCAGCTCACTGAGAAAGGAATTAAACCAGAGTAGAAACAGGATTGGTACCTAATTTTCATAGAAACGAGAACGATGCCTTCTTAACCTGTAAACCAGAGAGACAGAGTATGGCATCAAGCAACATCTATAATGAAACAATCATATAAACAATAATAGTGGTGAAGAGATTATCAATCAAAGAGTAACTAAACCAATATACGAATCTAACCTTTGATGCACAGAGCTGCTACTTGTGTTAGCTCCATTAGTGCTGATGAACTCATCATCGATCTCATCTACTCTATACACCGGGAACTCTATCGACGCTACTGAGCTATCATCAGAATTGGAGTTATCATAGCTAGAGCGGCGACTTCCTCTCCTACTCTCACTCATTCTTGATCTTCTTCGATTCCTCGCCTTCCTTATATTATCAAACATTTGATACAAGATACAAGAAGTCCACCAGTTTCCTTCATTGTTAGGAACATCCTCAAACTCATCTCCTGTGTCATCGTCGCCATATTCTATCACATAGTCTCCTAAAACCACTCCTCTTGGAACCTCTGAGTGAATTGTGCTCAACACGTCGATAATCTCAGACGACTGCTGGAAATTCTCCCAGTCAAGCTTCCTTGCAGGATCAATTTTCGAGGGACGAGAATCAGGATGCTCTGACTGAGCGTGTTTTCGAAGCTCAGTGTATGTACCCATAAATCTACATCTTTCTTCCTCACAGCAACGTTTCTTCTCATCAAGACGGACACGAGCTTCTTCTACAACAACCCATCCAGTAACTTCTCCTCTACACAGTGGACAAACCGGTTTGCAATTCTCTTGTAAAACCTTTGACTGTGGTTCATCAGCAGGAGGTGATTCTGTTCCACAGGCGGTAATGAAACGATCCAAACAGTTGGAGTGAAGGTGATCTGTGTTGCAGACAAATGCACGGCATCCGTTGTCGTAAGATGAACACTGGAGAAGTACGCCATTGTGAGGGGAATCCAAACAAATGGGACAAACTAAATCATCCCAGTTGATCGTTAGATGAAACTCTTGGCTGCAAAATGTCTTTGCTTGAAGCCGATTCTCACAAACATGTTCCATAAATTCCCAAACTTTTCTCCGCAAATCAAACAGCTTATTCCAAGTACTTAACAGGAACTCAATGAAAACCCTTTCTACATCATTTTCTCCGGACGATGTTCCTTGATGTAGCTGCATATGCATGTAAACGAGAGACTAGCTAAAACAATCTATGAATAAGAATACATAAAGAAAATTCGATGGAGATTCATAAAAAACCAAAATTTGATAAATCGTTGGAAACGAATCAGTCGCTGGTGAAACACTACAAACCCAAAAAGGAGACTGAGAAGTGTATTCAAAAATCAAACGATTCAGAAACAGATCACATACCACAAAACCTATGAGCAGAACCCTAAATCAAAATTAGAAATTGGATCCAAAACAACAGAGACAGAAAGGAATTGGTAAATCAATCAGAGAGCAACCACATCGAACAAGTAGTATGAACAGAGAAAAGAAGAAGCGAGGTTTGAGGAATAGGATCGAATCGAAAAGTCGAAGAGGGAGAAGAAGCTGACCTTGAGATTGGCAATTTCAAGAGAAGTGGAAAACGAGATGGGGTTTCTTGTGGGGGTAGTGTATCGCAGTTGGTGGGGAAGAAGCCAAGCCTCCTTTTTTTTTTTATCTCTCTCCTCTCAATCCCCTTACCATTTTTTTTACCTTTTCCAATACAAAATACATTATTAAGCGCTTTAATCATATTTAATTCAAGTTTTCTTTGATTAGTCTAAATTAATTTGGGACGACTTTTAATTTTCTCATTTTAAAAATACAGTATAATTTCTATAATTTTTTTTGCCAACCATTTTTATTAAAAAGTCTAAAAAGGTAAAAGAGTTCAACATGTCCAAGTACAATAAATTCATCAGAGAAAATTAAAATCGGTCCAACAGAACCCGCTTGTCACCGGCGAATGGATAAGGACAAGAAGTCCACGTGTCAGACTGAAAAGCGACCCCGCCATGCATCCACCGTTGAAGCAGCTTCGCCGGGAAAACCATCGGGAATCACCACGACGCGTCATCTTTGTTCATATGACAAGCAGTGTTGCATATCGTACCTTTCCGTCAAAATACCACCAACAACGAACCGCCAAAAAAAGAAGAGCAGCTTCATTTTCTCAGTGGACAATATCACACCGTGGAGGTTCCACCGCCGGCCAAATCAACGAAATGACCCTTAAACGTCCATATGCAGTCGGATAAAAGCGACGAAGATATTAATCCACGAAAGTGGTAGAACTGAGAAAGAGGAGGAAGATAAACGGACGCTTCGACGGGATGAACTCTAGGGAAAGGAGACCGGCCGATTCCAATATTAATCGGAAAGGTGCATCAAATGGGAGCATCACCGGGAAACCGGAAACCTTATTCGAGCAAAAAGAGAAATCCGATCAAAATTGGAGTTATAAACAACAAAACAAACAAAACGACGCTTAATCGAATCCGCTCTTCTGAAAGATAATAATCGGAGAAGAAGAGCAGATGAAACTCTAGTCCGATAGAAGATTTCTCTCACTAGGCTAGAGAGAAAGCCTAAAAGTTAATATTTACTAAATTAATATCACAATAAACTTCTGGGACAGCTTCACGAGACCGTAGCTTAGACTCATAACCAGAAATATCATACACAACTTCACTAAAGGTGATGTGCTGACCACGAGACAGAGCACTTTGTAACACTGTGCATATGGGATCAAACTCTTTACTCAAGCCATTCATAAAGGTGAAAATTTTCATAGCATTATCAACCGGTTTGGCAATCGAACTTAACTGGTCACATAAGGTGCAAAACTCTCAAGTATAAGTGGTAAAATCCTTACCACGATTGTTCAGAAGTTGGAGACGCCGCTTTAGATCATACTCACTTGCAATGGAGCTTCGATTAAAGTCATTAGCAAGTGCCAACCAGACCACTTGTGAGGTTGTGAGACCATAGACACAACCAATAACTTCTTCAGATAGCGTACCAAAGAGCCAAAATAACACCAATTGATCTGTGCACATCCAAGCTTCATACACCGTATTAGGACCTTCAACTTGAATGTCCCCTAGTTGCATTGTGACTGTTGCGATTGGAGGAGGAATAGACCCATCTACAAAACCCAGTAGCTTCTAACTTCGTAACAAAGACTCGAACTGATTTTTCCAGGAAAGATAGTTATTGTCATTGAGTTTAATAGTAACTGAGTTCAAGATATGGAGTGAGGCTAGGAAAGGATAAGGACTAGGCACCGGTGGTGCAACAGCATTGACGGCCGCCATGGATTAACCTGTTAGGGTTCCTATGGTTCTGATACCATAATAAAGATAGAGATTTATTGAATAATACTTTTCATTCACACTACCTCAACTTTACATTAGCCATTGTATTTATATGCAAAGGGAAAATAAGGAAGCCCTAAACCACTTGAACAAGAACAAGGAAACTTGTCTTAACCTCAGCCACACATGCTCAACGTCTTGAATGAGTTGTGCAGCTCTATTCCTGCAACTGTACCACACTGTGACCTCATCATCTCAGTCTTTGTGTCCTTGTGACCGTTTGAGCGAAAGAGATGAGCAGTGTTATTATTTTGGGCTTTTTGATATACTCTTGTTTTTGTTGGGCCTCGTCCTTGTGAGAAGCTCACTGCCACTTCTTCTCTGTTTTTCTGTTCTGTTTTCTCATGTCCTAAATGTGTCAAACTAACAGATACTCTGAATGTTTTTTTCCATTAAAACGATAAAAGTTATAAAAGCTAGATTTAATATTTTCCTCTTGATTTCTCTCTTATCGTAATTGAGAGTATCTGTTTCATAGTATTGGTAATAATACTCTACGCAAGGAGGACAACATCGTTGTAAAGTTAAAAACAGAACATAACTTGAATAGTAGAGAAAGTTATATAAAGGCAATCACACACTGATGGGCCAATATTACACTCTGTTGGATTCACGGGCCTGGCCCAAAACAAGCGAAAAAGTTCATATTAAACGTGGAGAAGGACGGCTTCTCCTTGAAACTTATCGACTTTGGACTGAAACAGCTCCAGATTCTTGTTCAATCTCGAACCTTTCATCTCTAGTTGCCCTACTTTTCCGGCCACCACCGTCACCCTCTCTCTGCATTCCCTGATTTCCTTCTCTCTCTTCCCTAGCTCCACCCTCATCTCCTCCATCTCTCTCTTCCCGACCTTGAGATCCCTCTCGCACACCTCTCTCTCCACCTTCACCGCCTCGTACTCCCCCAAGTACTCCACTGCCTCCCCCAGCTCCTCCACCGCTTTCTTCAGCCACGACACGTCGATTCTCACCGACTCCATGTCTTTCACCACCGCCGCCATCTCAGCCACTCTGGTTTTCGTCAGATCCTTCAACACCTTCGATCTCAGCTCCATGACCACGCCTGCTAGGGATTCCAGGTAATACGACCTCGTTACATTGGACTGGAGCTTCGAGGAGGCGGCGATGTCGCCGTGCTTGTCGAGGATCGCCTTGAGTGTTTCGGCCACGCTCAGCCTTACTCTATAATTCGCCACTGATGCATAAGCCTCGGAGATCATTGATTGGCTCTCTTCCTTTTCAGAGCTCTTAATTCCTCTCATTTTGGCGATCTCCTGCAGCGTGAAGCTCTGAGACTCGTCTGCCAGCTCCGGCGGCTCTTGCTCATAGGTTTCGGCCACAACCATCTGATACTTGTGGTGAACCGGCTGCAGGCAGTAAGGTTTATTGGATATCATCGGAGAAAATGCAAAAGAAACAATGGTGGAATGGAAGAGAGAGGATTCATACCGTGCTGTTGGCGGTGGAACGACTTGGTGTTGCAATTTCTGGATACATGTAGGTAGAGAGGTTATCGTCATCACTGGATGAATAGTATGCTGGGCTCCCAGGAGTGCTGTTCCGCGGCATTACATAGCTATCTGGCTCATACATTGCCTCGGATTGCTCATTACCATGGTGGTTTCTACCACCCTCAGGCTGCGCATTTATAAATTCTTTGATTGTTTTATCACTAGAAAGAAGCTCCCGTGAGCAAATACTTGATTTTTGTGTGTATGATTGTGGTGGTGGAGAGCTGTTTCGCGGTGTTACATCGTCGTCTCGCTCATACACTTGCTCGAATTGCTCATTATCGGGATGGTTTGTACGACGATCAGGCTGCAGAATTAGAAGAACAAACTCTAATTGTCACTTCATTTATTTCCTAGAAAATAAGCTAACAGTGAGAGCAGGGCTGAGTTTTAGAGTACTCTTCTGTATGATTGTGGTGGTGGTGATCGATTTACTGCTGGATGAAACGGGCTTGGTGGTGTTACATCACCATCTCGCTCGTACAGGTCCTCGAATTGCTCGTTACCAAGGTTACTACGACGACCAGGCTGCAATTAGAAAGAGACTTTTTATGTTATCTACGTGTCTCATTGTGTACTTAAGAATGACGAACAAGACTTACAGTTCTGTATGGTGATGGAGAACGGCTTCCAGCTTGATGAAATGGGCTCCCAGGAGGGCTGTTCTGAAACATGGTATTGACCTCAGGCTCATACATTGCCTGGTAGTTGTCTGTATCGTGGTCTCTGGGGCGACCAGGCTGAAATCAAGCATTAGAAGCAATGGCATTAGCGATTGATGGGTTAGAACAATTAACAGAGCTTTATGTTTTTGAGTACCGTGTGGTATGGAGATGGAGAAGGACTTCTGAATGGGTGAAATGGGCTTGCATTGCTTCGGGTATCTGCTTCATATGTTTGATCGTGGTGTTCTCGACTATACTCGCTTGGCTTTCTACGACGTTCAGGCTTCAATACAAGCAAATATCAGGTAACTAATAATAAGACAATGTCCCCGAACCATCAAAGACAGAGAGACAGACAAAAGTACCGTGCGGGTTCCAGATTGATGAAAGGGGCTCGAGGGAGCGTTGGTCTCATAACTCATGGCCTCCATTCTTTCTCTACTACGACGCTCAGGCTGCAAGTACAAAAAAGGGGCAAACTCAATGTACGATGCTTTGGTCCAAATACACAATTGGTGTAGCAGCGACAGAAACAGAAGAGTTCAACTGGTTTATGTAATTGAGTACCGTGCCATATCCGTACACCGGAGGCCTAGTGTGGGAGTTGGGGAGGCGTTCAGACGCCGGCTGTTTCGGGTGTTCGTGGGAGATAGGGAAATCGTACTCCGTTTGGGACAGATACGAAGGTGGCGCATCGGCGGGATGAGGAGGGGTCGACGGATTGCTCTTGCTCGCATTTTTCTTCCCGAACAGTCCTGAAGAGAGAAAAATTTGGTCAAATTAGGATAAGATAGTTTTGGAAAGACAAATGATCCCCTCTTAAACCATCACCGGCGACTTTCCTTTGGCAAATTGAGGGGAAAAATTACCTGATCTTTTTCCATCCTTCTTTCCTTTGCTTGAACTGAACAAGTCCATTTATGGTTCAGACACAAGATGGGATTGGTAATATAATTTGCCTGTAAACACACAAGTAACATTAGACGCCATGCCGATGGTTCATAAAACGGATTATTATAGTGTACCTGGAATTCTTGAAGCCGGAGCTGAGTTGTGAATTGCTTGACTTGCTGCCTGATAATAGAGAGAAAGGGGCAAAGGCTTCTGGTTATTTTCGACGTGATTGATTATTACGAGTCAGAGAGTGTCGTAGCATGATGATAGTATACTATAATATTAATATTAAAAAAAAAATAATGCGTATTGAATGAAGAAGTCTACCATAATTATTCATCTGGCTTTGACTTTTTACTTATAAACAAACAATATCTTCCGATATTATTTAATTGCTTCGATCTAAACCTACCATTTGTTTATCTTTTTAATTTCAAGTAGCCGCCGCCATGACTTGGTCAATGAGTACTACTCGCTACCATTCTGACTTTGAATGTTTCTCTCTGTGATTAGTGAGCCTATAAATGGGCCCATAAGCCAAAGGCCTAAACTGGTAGTAATTTCTCAGTCAGCTATACCTTTTTTTGGGTCAAACAGTCAGCTATACCTATTTCCCAGTTCTCACTTCTTTTCAGGGCAAGAAATCGATTCTCTCTTGTAAAATGAATAAACAAAGGAGCGTTAGTGCTGGAAACAGGGCCGATCCGTGATCTGCCCCGCAGCGGATTAAGTAAAATTTTGATCCGTTGAAATCCAACTCACCAAACCAGCGGACTAAAAACACTTGACCCGCACCTGCCCCGCTTAATTTTGTGGGTACCCATCGGTAATCCGCAAATATTAAAAATATTAATATTTTTTTTAATTATATATATATATATATTTTAAATAAAAATAAAAACGTAAATTTATAATTTGTATTTTAAAAACCAAATATTTTAAATAATTTTTATATATTTTATTTTATTTTTAAATTTAAACAATAAAGTTCATAAAATATTAATAAAATATTAAATTTAAAATTAAAAAATTAAAATTTGCGGGTACCCGCGAATCCGCGTTTCAAAATTTTCCGACCGCAACCGCCCCGCCAAAAAGAATTTCAACCCGCACCCGCCCCGCTAAGTAAAAAAAATAAAAAATTTGACCCGCACCCGCTCCGCGACGGATCTAACGAGATAGGACCCGCATGTTTTGAATCAAATTTCCAGCTATAAGCATCACTACTGATTTGGATGTCTTATCTAAAACTAATTATTTACAATATTTTTCGTGTTTTCGTAGTGCTTAACTCATAAATTATTAGATAATTTTGAAAATTATCCCGTCTTTTGTTTTAGTGCATAGTCTTGTCCACTTTTTTTTTGGTCAACGAGTCTTATCCACTATGTATATAAAAACTTGAAGAAAAATGTTTTACTCTCTAATTATGCCCAATTATCCAAAAAATAGAGGTCACAATGAGTTCATACAACCGAATTGGAGCGTATTTAAAAAAAAAATTACTTGTTAAAAACTAATAAATATGTCTTATGACCATCAAAACTAGTTTAATGAACACTAATATAGAGTTGGGATCTTATTATGTATTTTAGAATGGAATAAAGGTGATAAAACTAATCATTTTCAAGATTTACCGAAATTCCGTAGGGGTTAGTGTAATACTCTATCTTATAAAATTGGTCATCATGCAGTCAAGAAGTTAATATAGGGCATTTCGTAATTTCAAAGTGTTAAAAACTTTTTGATAATTTTACCAAAATGCAAGACGAAAGCATAAACGGGCCAAGTGCTTCTTTTTTAATTAAAGAAATCACTTAGAAGACGGATAACAGTGGAATCAAATTTAAAAAGAGTTTTACGGACTATCGGGATGGAAACCGATAAAACCAATAAAACTTGTAAAAGTCAGCACGTGGCTACGGAAGGCCAATTTAAGTGAAATGAATTGCAAAACGTTTCTTATGGAGTCTAGTAAAATAAAAAAAGTTTTGAGGAGTTGATTCAAAAGCTACGTGGGTTTTTGGAGGGAAATGATTTGATTCAATGAATGCCTTGTTCTATGATTTCTACTCATTTGTTGATTGGTTACGTGGCATCATGAAGCAAGATAGAAGTGATACATTTGAACTTCATTGTGCCATAAGCTCCACATGGTAACAATGAATAGAGATGACTTGTTCTCCAAGGTTTTCAAATGCAAGGAATGTCTTGTGATTCATGCATCTAAGTGTCATGCAAAGAAAGGAAAAGAAAGAATTCATGAACCTAAGGATGAGTTGTGATCATATAATTGGCTAAGTTTGGATTTATGCACCCTATTTTTAACGTGGCAAAAAGGGAGAGGGATTGAGTGATTCAATGAATCATATGCTTTACTCATTAGTCACATGGCTAATTAAAGATTCATTGAACTCTCTCTCTCTTGCGTGATGAAAACGTGGCTAAAAGAAGAGAAGACATGAAGATTCATCGCATCTCTTTCCCATGGTATGGCCACGTGGTGCTTTTGTAGATTGAAGTTAATGTTTAATGAATTTTCCTTAGCATGTGGAAAGAGACGTGTAAGAAGATAGAGGGAGGAAGGTGACACTTGGATGATCGTAAGCCTTTTTAGTTTCCTATAAAAAGTGACATTCACTTCTACATTTCTCACAACTTAATCGTGAGCTAAGTGAGAGAGAAAGAGAGTCAGAAAATTTGGGGATAAGAAGAGAGAATCTCGTAGGAGGAGGAATAGAGGAAGAGAGGGAGAGAAGAGAGAAAGAAAGAAATAAAAGAAAAATAAAATGAAATAAAAGAAAGATGGGGAAAGAAATAAACCGGATTTTTTTTATATAGAAAAGGTAAACGGAGTTAGGTTCGTCAGTAGCGGCAAAGTTAAAGATCAGTTAAGCTCGGGTCAAGGAGGTTTCAGTTGTATCGGTTCGGGAAATAGTTCGGAGAAGCTTTGGTTCGGTCTCAGGGATTCGAAGTTTTCGATAATCCGTCCATTTGTCATATATAACACTGTGAGTCGGCGAAACTTTGTTTGGTGCATTTAGACTAGGATCATATAGACCCAAAATTTGGTAAACCATAGTACTAGGGTTGCATACATGTGATTGAAAAATTATAACGGTTAGATTAATTAAATAACTCTATGAATGAATTAGATGGTTAAGAATTATTAGACAGCATGTTAGATAGCAATGACTGGTGATTGATTGTTTGTATTGTTGGTTGATTGATTGATTGATGCATTCATTTAGAATGACATGCTATGACGTATATGCATATATAGTCATACAATCATGTTATCAAAAATTCGGTCAAGACTACACCGAGACACACAATCATGTTATCAAATCCACTACCATTAGGCTGGTATTGGACATTGCAGTTACAAACGGATGGCCAATTCGCCAACTAAATTTAAACAATGCGTTCTTGCAAGCAACACTAACAGAGGAAGTGTAAATGGAACAACCACCAAGGTATATAGACTCGGACAATCCTTCACATGTCTACAGGCTTCACAAAGCGATCTACGGATTGAAGCAAGCACCTCGTGCCTGGTACACCGAGCTTAAAACATTCCTTCTCAGTCTTGGCTTTCGCCTCTCTTCCGATAACAAGTTTGTCTATCTTCTAGCCTATGTTGATGACATTCTGATTACAGGAACAACCCTCAAATTCGACTCATATTGAAGCTTCTAGCTAACTGGTTCTCTGTTAAAGACGATGATTTTCTATTTAGAAATCTAAACAGACGGACATAAAAGAAAATTAAAAAGGTCCACTCGAGCATTGGATACAAACCAATTCAAAATATTTTCAAGATATTTGAACAACTTCTGACTACAAGTTTTGCTTTTTCTATATTTGATTCATGGTTTTAGTTTTTTTGAATAAAGTTTAGTTTTCAACCAACAAAATATAACAACTAACATACATATGATTATCAATTGAACCTTATATCTTAGATTAAAGTTCTGATTAATAATAAACACATTTAGATGATGAAATCCACGTGTAGTGCTGACTTACACCTAGTAGAAAGTAATTGAAGTCTATAAAGACAAATTTGGAACATCTTGATATAGAAGAGAAATTTTGCGATTATTAATCAAGAGATTACAAAATCAAACATAAGTTATTTGAAAGCTCCTAAGAAATTAAAACATTTCATCTGGCAAACACTTTCGGGATATCTGGTAATTTGTCAACTATTGACTTTTAGACACTTAGGGACATATGCTACTTGCCCTATTTGCGGGGCACCGAAAGAAACAATTAATCACCTCATTTTTGAATGTCCCATACTTTACAAATATGGGTTCTCTCGGTTTTTTCGTCTATTCTAGGACCTAGGTTGCTTCTCGAGTATATCTATATTTTGCAATATGAATTTTTTCTTTTGAAGGAAAAAAGATGTAGGTCTATCCGACCCACAAAGGTGTAACTATCCATGAATCTTTTGATTCATTTGGAAGGCTAAAAATAGCAAGGTTTTTGATGGGAATGAGATTTCTCCGATGAAAACTCTTCAACAAGCTATTTTGGTGGGAGAAAGCTGGAGAGAGGTAAACAAAAAGGGACCGATAGAAGCAGAAGAAGACAAAATCCTCCCGCAACAGAGATCTGACCTTCATATCATTCGTACCTCTCCTCTGCCTCCGACATACTAGATCGGTGCCTCTTGGGTTGATCATGGCTTGACTAGTGGACGAGGACGGTTTTTAAAAAAATGCATTTGGAAGGAGGATCACATGAGCATAAGAGTGCAAAATGTGTTTATTTCCGCTACATGCAAAACTTGATGGTTTGCTATGAGCGATGTTATGCCTTTTAGAAGATGAGATTTATAAGGTGGTAATCGAGACAGATTGTTCGGATCTGATCAATATGACGGAAGTCCCTTAAAATTGACCGAGTTTTAGGATATACCTTTCTTTTATAAAGGACAAAATCACACAATATTTTTTCAATGTAAATTACGATGAGTCAGATCGGTTTATTTCTCAAGATGATAATTTGATACGGGCAACTTCGATTTAATATGTGACGTTTTTGTTGGATAAAAAAATTACATATGAAGTTAATATTAGATAATTTATAAAAGAAAGTGTTGTATATCTGATTTAAAAACTCTTCCTAACTTTTCAATTGTGGCCTTTTTGTTTTCAAATTTAAATGTTGAAATACTCTCATCTATGCCTTAGATAAAATAAAGGTTTTAATTTTATATTCGTACTTCTTTGTGATTTTTTTAGCAATTCCTAAAAAAAAAAATGATAAATGATTGCAAAGCTATATGCTTTAATTGGGCCTTTCTACGGTGTCAGGCCCTGCTACAGAGAGACTTGAGCTTTGTAAACTAAGAAAGAAGAACTTCCAAAATAATGTGATCCAAAAGCTCTTCCCAAAGAGCTTGGTTCTGAAAATGCCAACTGAGATTTCTCCAAAACGCACCCACTGCTGAAGCTTTCCCTGCGTTTTACACAAAACATCAAAATGATTCAACATTTAGTTTACAATGACAGTTGGGTTGGTTGCTAAGAGTCCTGTACCTCGCCGTATCGAGTAACCGTGTTGCTAAGCATTTTCTTCTGTTAGAAGGTGAGACCCAGATCGCTCTAATTCCACAAACAGCCGGTTTAGCTTCTTCTTCACATACAATGGCTCCAGTATCTAATCTATCATCTGATTCTCGACACTTTTTTGATACTTCTCTTTGCAACACAATGTTTCCAAATTGAATGGAGGTTGAAGACGAATAGCTCTCTTTCTTTAACTGTCTTTCATTATCAGGAGGGGATATGATCTTGAATGCTTCCTTAATTGGTTCTGCAACTAAACATCCGCTGATCCTCTGAGAGGAGACGTATAGATATACCTGCACATAACAAGAGGTAGCTCTTGAAACCGCTGAGAAAGTAAAGAAACCATTCAAAACATTAAAAGTCTATCAAAGAAACTCTTCTTTTCGCATGTTTGATGTCAATGCTAGTCATAGACATGGAATCACAATAAGTAAAGAAAGTATACCAAACAGGTATTGTGTAAGATCCCAGTTGGCTCAATTTGGTAGACATCTAAGTACTAAATAATCATGTATGAACTATAGAATATATCCCAAAAAATGTTTGTTAGGACGTGGATAAAGACCCATACCTTACAATGTTTGTGAAGAATCCAATGCTCACCTAACTCAACCTCCATCATTTTCACAACCTCTTGCACCTGCAAAGTGCAAACAATAACCCATTACATCCTCTAAATGAAGAACCAGTACCGGAAACAGGACAACTTAAATTGTAAGAAAAAATGAACCTTGTTTCTGTGTGCAGGAGAATCATTTTCCAATACCAAAACAATCCTGTTCTTTTTGAAAGAAGGCGATGTGAACACTCTCTCGTTCTGCCAACCCTGAAAACAACTTAAAAAACCGATACTTTATCAAACAATGAAAGAAACATGTGTCTTCAGCAACATGCAACCTGACCTTAAAGGGGATTCCATGCATATAGTCCTTGTGAAAACTTTGATGGTTCTTCTCATCTAATTCATCTCCAGGAGCATACGTAGCTCCACACTCTGCGCAATGTCTGAGAAGAAAATCAGATTGACCCAACTCTAAGTGGAATTGTGTGTAACTGCGCTTCTTGTTGATGTTTTTGGAGACGAAAGAAGATCCTTTCCTCAGAGGCTTCCCAATGCATTCCTTACGGATTTCACTTCTGTAATACCCGAAGCATAATACAATTAAGATTTCCAAAAAATTGAGAAAAAGAAAAATCAAATCTCGCCCCAGAATCTCATAAGAGCTTGCCTATGAAAACCCAGATGACAATTCATATACCACCTATCTAAGATCGATTATTTCATGAACCTGAGGAGAAAAAAAATCCCAAAAGATGATTCATATACCTATTGACTATGGCAGATCGACGCTCGTAGGTATTGACGATGACGTTTCGATTTTTCTCCCACACGGCTAAACCATCGTCTGTGTCTGTTGTTGCTGAGGCAGCGGCGAGAGGAGACGAAGACGAAGAGGAAGAGGGCTTGAAGAAAGAATTGATTTTTGCTTGCATAGCTTAGAGAATTGGAATTGTTCTTAGGTTTGCTTTTTTTTGCCCTTCCTCTTCTTCTGCGATTTTGGCGCCATCAAAATTATGTTTTGGTTTATTTTCCCGCCACGGGAAAACTTTATCAAATCATTTAACTGAATAAACAGGGTGAAATTGTGTTTAAAAAGTGGTTCCATTTATGTTTAAATGCAATTCCCCAAAATACTAATCAAATAATGTAAACACTCAGTCAAGCAAATAATCCACCTAAAATTTAATTTTAACATTTTTTAAGCAGAAACGTACATTTTGTAGGTAGTGTACGGAATAGCGGAATAACGGAATTGCATTGCAGAACAACATTTTAAACACAATTCCACCATTCCACGAGCTTACCAATCAAAAACCTTAAATAATGTAAATATATTGGTTAACTAAAATGCATGTTAGAAAATTATAGAATATACTTACTAGTGCTTGCTTATTATTACAGCTTTGATTTGAATGACGTCGACTAATGTTAAGTCTATGTATCCAGCTACATTAGACAACGTCAAAGGCTAAAACAAGAGCAACAAAGTGAAGTTTGTGTGTGCTTCTATATAATTACATGTATCGTGTATTAGGTTACTTGTAACATGTATGCACCGAAGATTAAAGTGTATTAATCTACGTTTTTCTCACAACCTACTCCCTCAAAATTACCTCTCTCTCCTCTTACCAAAAGGTGAGAGACATGAGACATCATCTGTCGGATAAAACCGAGTTGCTCCATGACAGCATGAAATCCCGAAAAACATTCGGTAAATCTGCATTCAAAGCAGAAAGGAAACTGATGTTTACAGGATCATAATTCATACAAAGAGTGCTAACTCAGTGGGCTCAAGATTCCAATATTTACAGGATCATAAGAAAGTCTAAGGGAGATAACCTACCTTGCACGACTTGCATGGCGAGTGTGGGAATATCTACTTCTTCCTCAACCAGTTTGTATACGTCCACAAGCTGAAAGAAACAAAAGTACAGTAACCTCTTTAGCTGTAGAGAGGTCCAAGTGTCAATGGGAACGATACATGCTGCAAATACAAAGCATGTGGATGTTTAACTGTACAAACCTCTTCTACATGAAGCTTTGAGTCCTCTGTGAGTGCAAGAATAAGTTTCCTGCGGATTCCTTCATCAAGGAGGAAAAGACGAGCTCCATCCTTAATGGTATCTGTCAAGTCAAGCTTACTCTCCCTGAATATATACATGGATTAAGAATTTAACTTGGGAACAATGCTTATATAAAGTCGGTTACTTACACACGCTTGACTCGTAGAGCAGGGTTACTACTCATTTGGCCGACGTTTTCCTTTGCAAGTGATATGAGGTTTTCCAGCCTTTTCCATTGGAAAGCACCATCTTTGAATAGAACCTGAAACCACAGTGGCAACAACAGATCTGATTTCAGCTGATAACAATTCGACTTTTATGAATGACATCAGAATTATCAATTGACCTGTATCAAACGTTCCCGAAGTGCAGGGTCTGGATCCGTTAGGAGGCGCTTTGCTACATATGGATAAGCAACCTAGACAAGAAAATAGTATGGGAAGGGAAATGTAAGTGAACACATGGCTAGTATCTGCTCACTTCAGGAATTGTGTGCACCTATACTTGAAGAGAGGAATCAAAATGTTACTTCACCTCAAGAAATTTGAAATCAGGCTTCAGCGTGAAACATATACCCTCCTGTGTAAGCAGAGAACGAATAACAAGAGAGAACCGCTCGGGTATACGAATGGGAAAGTCGTACACAAGCTTGTTGAATTGGCCTGCAACAAAGACATGACACCATTTTCTCTCAGAGGTGCTAGGAAATGCGTGAAAACAGTACATACCTGTAACACTTCGGAAATTGAAATCTGCAAGTCCTTTCCCCGCAGAATTCTGCCAGATGGCTTCTAAAGCTGGAACAATAGGAGAAACATCGGTACCCTTGGCCAGGAATCCGAGCCTAGTGAAATCATTTGCCATCTCCCCATAGTCCTCATTAACCGCGTGGACAACAGCATCAATCAAAATTTGCTTGTTTTGCTGAGGAAAAAAAAGGGATTTAGTTAGACTATGCGTACGGAGACATATGTTAGTTGTTAAGGTTATTAGATACCTTAGAACAATCAAACTCAAATTACCTGGCTCAGTACAGCAACATTCCCAAAGTCCACATAAGCAATACGCCCATCTTGCATTGCAAAGATATTTCCAGGATGTGGATCTCCATGAAACAATCCAAATTCTAACAGTTGTCTCAGAGCAGCACTCACGCCAACAGTCAAGAACCCATTTAAATCAAGTCCCGCATCCTTGATGGCCTGATTACAATTAGTAAGAGTTGGTACTCAAGAGTGTACTTCGCTTATGAAGTTTTATAAGGGTATAAAGGAATTTATATTGGGTTGGCCCCTACTTGAAAGTCATACCTGTGGGTCAGTGCACCGAATACCATCAATCCACTCCATTACCAGAACCCGCGGACCGCAAAGATTCTTGTATACTCCAGGAATTTTTACAGTGGGGTCATCTTTGAAGTTCTCCAGAAAGTCTTCAATGTTCCTGGCTTCCTGTAGACAAGAACTTAAGGTTAACAAGGATTATAGAAAGACTCATTAAGAAAACCAAGGCATAGAGTCAAATTGAAAATTATAAGAGATACCAAGGTGTAGTCAAGCTCCTCCAAAAGTTTTTCTCCAAATTCATCAACTATTAGCTCTGCGTTGCAACCCAGCTTCTGTATGCTGAAGCCATTTAAGAATGAGGCAAGGGTTCGAAAAAGAAAGAGATCCCGGTAAATTATGGGCTCTATTTGTGGTCTCTGCACCTGTATATACATAAACATAAATGTCAAAACACAAACTTCAAAAAGGTTTCAGTTTGATACCCCCATATGAATTAACACAATTTCCCGAGAAGATAAACTCTGCGTTTCCATGTAGAAGAACCTTGATAGCAACATCCTCTCCAGTGGCACATAAAGTAGCTCGATAAACTTGTCCCAAGCTTGCAGCCGCTATTGTTTGTGACGAAATCTTGCTAAACAGGGCCTCAAGAGGTTGGCCTAACTCTTCCTCAATGATTTTGAAAGCAACCTGGAAAGTCCTCCACAACTTAGCTTCATCACACAAAGGCACATGATAACATGAAAAACATTTATCTTAACAAATTCTCTGAAGAGAAGATTTTATACCTCGTTGGGGAACGGAGGAACATCATCTTGAAGTATGCAGAGCTCATTCATATAGTCTTCACGGATGATATCAGGTCTATTTGCAAGAACCTGATATGTAATACATATCAGATAATCCGGTTAATGCCATTGACCATTGTTAAGAGTAGCAATAAAATAGATCCACAGACCTGTCCAGCTTTGATAAATGAAGGCCCCAAGTTGCACAACAGGTTCCTAAGCTGCCTAGCACGGAAGGGGACGACTTCCTCATCCCTTCCAACCAAAAAATCATACATTAAGGTTGACCAATACAACCCTAGATTCCAAACAATCTCCACACCCCTTGAAGCAAGAGAGACAACTGATCCTCTTGATTCCAACACTTTACTCCTCACCTGATCACCAACTATCATCAGTAAATTCCAATTCAAACAATCCACAATACAAACATCAGTGAAATTTCACCTGAATACAAACATATTGATTCGTTCTAAGACACTACCAAGCTAATCCAACAATATGAACAATTTTAAGCAGCTCAATAAGTGAATCAACAGAGATAAACAATGAAATTAACTGAAACAAACGCGTGAATCGAACTAGAAACGAAACAAAAATATTCAGAGTCAATCATACGGTCTCCGGAGAATACTTTCGGAATGGCACGCAAACGCCTCTCTCGATATCCAGCTGCTCCAGCGCGGTGCTTGATTTTCCTACTCGGAAACTTGGACCTCTCTCCACACCCGTTGTCATTATCGTAGCGTCCTTCGAATTCCGGCCACTAATCGCGGCGTTTCTAGTGGAAACATCCGTTGCCGCAGCGTTAACGGAAAACTTAGAAGTCCGTATATCCGAGGACGTCCTGCCCCGCCGCACAGGAGCATCTCTCCGATCAAAAACAGCACGTTTTTTTCTCCGAAGAGTCTGATTAATGGAGAAATTAGAAGATTTTACCCAACTATTCCAGTGGATCGACTCCATGGATTAGCAGCCAAGCGATGTCCGGAAGAAGAAACAGTGTAAACGTAACAGTTGGAGGAAAATGACAAAATAATATTAAATAATAAAACTATTACCAAAAATGGACTGCCAACCACGAAAGATAAATTATTTGTTTTTTTTTTTCCACTAAACTATATCCTTTTTATCACCTCACGTCTCAAAAAAGCCCACAACAAATGTAATCTACCAAAACAACCCCAAAACTTTTTTGCGTTGTTTGTGATTAGTGTGATTTTGGAAACTATCAAATACCAGTAGACCATCATCCACTTGGTTATAGACCAGATTCATCACTTAGTTAATTTTGGTTTTGATACTTCGCATATACATATAACTTTGAGCAATTTAAATTTAAATGTCATATGCAAATATATAAAACAGTTTCCATTTGTGTTTAGTATTTGCTTTGCGATTTATTAAATAAAGTATTGTAGATAAATATGGCAATAAGCTTTAGTCTATTACCATCTCATGCACAGTTGGGCACTATATATACATATACTAGGAAATAACATACTCCTTAAGATTCGCTAACCATAACATTTATCCTATAAGCAAGGTAAACTTATTCAAAAACTTGACACGAAAGTAACAACTCAATAACGAAACCGAAAACTTTGACACTGCACTTCATGGTCTTGAGACTTACTCAAGATGATAGCATATCATGTCGCCTCTTGCTCTTCTGTTCGTCCCATTTTCCCCAAAGGACAAAATAGACTCCAATGATGATTACAAAAGCACCAATTAACCTATAAACATCAAAGAAATATGATTTATATGATTCAGAAAGAAGCTAGCAAAGATACTATGTTTGATTCTCAGCTCACCTCCACACAAACATCTGCTCATAAAGTACAACTGAGCTAATGGCGGCAGTGACAATTAATTAAACAGTTCTCGTAGAGAAGAATCCTTGTAAAACGGAAGTTAATTATTAGTGCACGTAGACAAATGCTGGTACAAAGAAGTCAAAGAACATAGAATAAAAGATCTTTCTCTAGATAATACTTTGTATCCATTATCCCCACAGACTCAACAATGATATTTCAACGTTCTACTTGACTAAGTAAATACATTCTACTTGAATCAATCTTTCTAAATTAAAGGCAGATAAACTAAGTAAATACATTCTACTTGACTCAATCTTTCCAACAAACCTACGTGACCTGATTCCCACACTCAAAACTTCAATTCATATTTCAATGTTCTCTTGTTCAACTAAACTTACTATGTATATAGATACAAACAATGTTACATCGAGATGGAGTTTCCAGGCTTTGGGAGTGTGTATCTCCCATACAAGAGCAATGATAATGGAAACAATCGCCCCGAGGGTGCAGATGAGAGCCATCATGGACAGCTTTATTGGTTAGGAGATAACTGCATTAACCTGTAACAAACACACATGCATTTATTTAAGTATTTAAAGAGAACTTTTGATCTTATGAGATTTAGTTACTTCAATCATCATGTAGAATGACCAGCTCAAGCAGTTGGACACAAGCATTAAGCCTCCTTTGGCAACGTCTTCATGCTTATATGAATTTTTTTTGAAGTGCGCCACATTTCATTCAGTAAGAAACAGCAAAGAAATATGAGTAATTACCTCAATTAACCTGATTGATTCTTAACTCACCTCCCCCCCCACCCCACCCCCACCCCCCCCCCCCCACAAACATCTTCTTCTTTAGATCAATTGTCAAATTTTTGGATAAGAATTATATTTTTGAATTGTTTAATTTCGTTGGAAATTAACAATGATCCTTTTTATTATAATATCTCAACTTTTAGTTGTTAAACTTTATATATATATATTCTGATATTTTCTTATATTATGCTTATATTTTGCTTATATTTTTCTTTATAGTTTGTAAAAAAAAAATCAATTTGTTTTTTATTTCTTTTAGTTTGGGTGATTCTTACACATGACACATAATATCACTATAAAATAGAAAAAGTTATTATTTATATTGATACATATGTATTAGGATTGATAAAATTCAAAATTAACTCATTCATACACTATATACATTATGAGTTTTATATATTTTTATAGTTTATAGTTTTTATTTTTTAGTTTCTCCTTTTTCTTTCCTCTTACTAATTTGTTTTATTGTTTTTATTTTTAAATACCATTATTTTATTTTATTTTAAATAACATTGTTTTTTATTCTTTTGCCTTTGTTAATTTAAAAATAAATAACTAAAAAAGTATATATTAATTTTTGTAATTACATTGACATATATATGACAATCTAGATTAACAAGAACACATGTTATAATCTTCAGAACTGATTCTACGTGTCATGGTCTTGTTAAACCCATCCAACTTTATATAAGATATAGCAGTATTTATCTCCTACTTTTTATATAAAAATATAAAATTAGTAGTTAAAGTGATTTTGCAGATGATCCCAAAATTTAGTTTCATGCCGGCCATAAATCATGATTTACATCTGTTTTATGTGTCTTACTGTCTTTGTAGTTTGTTCCATTAATGTTCTGTTTCCGTCTTAGTAGGCATGGGCTTTCGGGTACCCATTCGGATTCGGGTCAGATTGGGGTATTATTCGATACCCGAAATACTTTGATCTAAGCTTCATTCGAGTATTTTTTAAAATCGGATCGGGTTCGATTCAAGACGGATCGGGTTCGGGTCGGGTTCGGATACCCAAAGTCACCATGAAATTTCTGAAAAATCAAAAAATTACTCATAATATTCAAAAATATTTGAATTACCCAAAAAATCCGTAAAAACATATACTCAAATTACCTAAAAATATTCAAAATTACTCCCAAAAAAATAATATATATATATATATATATATATATATATTATCCAAAATATAAAAATAAAAACTACACAAACTAGCCAAAAATACTCGAAAGTATCAGAACAAACCGAAATTAGATTAAACTTTAGGTTACTTCGGGTATCCGTTCGGGTTCGGGTATTACCCGATACCCGAAATACTTTGACTTAAGTCCCATTCGGGTATTTTTAAAAATCGGTTCGGATCGGAATCGAATTTTTTCGAGTCGGGCTCGGGTTCAAATTCGGGTTTCGGGTAAAATGCCCAGCCCTACCTCTTAGATTGTAATATTGTATAATGGTTTTTCTCATCTGCATCTTCTTAGGTTAACCAAATGTCTTGATTCATAGCTTCCAAATATAATCTTTACCTTGCTTGAAAAAAGTGTTTCATTATCCAAATGAAGTAAGAGGCTTTTCATTAGATCATATTAGAAGTTTGGACAGTGCCATGCTTAGACTTAGTGCCATGCTTAGGCTAAGGCATGTAAAATTTACGGCTTTTTACTTTTATTTATTTGTGTTTTTATATATTTTTATGATTTTAGTAGTAATTAGAAGCATTAATCTAGATTTTCTAAACAAAATTTTAATTTAAACATCATCAATTTTCCGTAGGAATTGTTTTCACAAAATTATAACTCTATAAGATCTTTTAATGTATGCAAAAATGATTTTACATGTATGTTATTATATATTAATCTAAAAATGTAAATTTGTGATATATATTTATTTATTTTAAAATAAATTATTCACATATCATATAATAAATATATATATATGTATATATAAATGAATTAATTTAGTGATCTAAATTTAAACTATTTAAATTAAAATGGTGCCTTTAAATTTAATATTTTGGTGTTTTAAGGCAACTGCCTTTTTGTACTAAAGAAGACATGGCTTTTTGAGTTTGGATCACAAACACTAGTGACTTGTGTAATAAAATGTTATGTTTTTGTCTAGACAAGTCGAGCATTTAGCTCTAACCCTTGCAAGGGTCGACCAACACAATCTCTATCGGTTAAGACTGCAACAACCCTTGCAAGGGTCGACCGAAACGATCTCTCTATGACTCAAAGGACCATTCTAATATGAGCCTCCATATGGTAATCGATTATAACCCAAGTCTTAATCACGTCTTTGTTAGTAATACATTTTTGTCTTTCCTAATCCGCATGCTGAAAAAATCTTTTGCAGCAACCTATTAATCATACATACTAGTATACTACATGCAATAAATTTGGGTTTGTAAGATGATCCTTTCGACATTAAAGTCCAAATGCTCAGCTATGGAGGCTCTAGGTTTCTCTCTTGGTCTTCCTATATCTCTTCTTTGGCGATGTGGGCATTCTCTTTGATGTGTGTTTTGTCTTTGTTCTAGTTGTTTCTCCTATCAGTTATCTGGTCCATCCCTCTCTTTCTTTGTTATGTTTGATGTTTATTTGTTTTTTGACTCTGTTTTTAATATAAGAAAACTTTTTGTCAAAAAAAAATTTCAAAAATAAAAAGGGACTGCCTCGAATATAATGACAGTGTGAGACGAAAAGGATATGTGCGAATTTATTTGGGGGAAGAAAGAAAGTTTTGTTCGACATCGATAAGGATGTGACCAAGTGGGGAAATGGGCAATGGGGAATCGACACGTGCGTAGATTCCAAGTTAAAGGCTGTATGCCACGTGCGCCCATCATTCTAATAAGTGACGAAGTTGTGTAATGAGCAATCGCTAACCGACATCTGTCAAAGATCACGTGCGCCCACCATTTTATCCGTTTCTTCCCAAACCATTGGGGGACCTTCTTTAATTGGATATCTTTGACTTTCCTTCTTTAGATTTCGTCATTCTTGAAATTATCATTAATTGGAGTATATGGTTTTAATCATGTATGTTATGATCTTTCGAAACAACGTTACTGAAACATGTTTATCACTTTAAACATTCTCAAATTATTAGTTTCTCGCTTAACTTTATGGACCGAATCAAATATATCGCAATCATAAAACAATCAACTTTGAAATCTTCTTTACTATTTCATCTTTGATAGAACTTTATATAAGTTCATCATCAAACCCACATAATGATACAAGTTATTAAAATAGGTCTACCTAGCTTGAGACCACACCAAATCGACAACACCAAATGGACCAACACAAAAACATAAAAATAAAACAAACCAAGAACAAATCCCCCAACAGCAAATAAAACAAAGCAAAAACCTGAAAATATATACATGGTAGATATATAGACTAGAGGATAATTAATTTGGAGAGTCAAATTTTCCTCAGTTTTAATTTTGATGATCGGCTACTACATGTCTCGGACATGGAAGACGTTAGGGTTCTTGACAACGATATCATACATATGAATAGAGTTAAACTTTGAGAAGTCGCGTGGGAGAGAGATGAGATCGATCGATGTTTTCTTGTGGAATTGGATGAAATGATCGACGTTGTCTCCATTGTAGTACCTCTCCCATCCAAGACCCTTCAAGATCCTCTCAAGTGACCCGTACGAAGAGACAACCTCGTTGGTCGGAAGATGGACAAGGATCTTCCTCCTCATCCTCTGCTGCTGGCTACCACCGTAGGAGGAAGACTCTGAAGAATCTCCGGCGGATTGGTTGTAAGGATTCTCAACCAGCCTCATCACTCCGTTCTTGTTGAACACCCACACACCAGACATTGTGATTGATTACGAACTAGGGTTTTTATAGTTTTTTTGTGTGTGTGTAGTGTTTTTTTTTATGATTGCTCTTCACAATGAGCTTGTTGATTTTGCTGATGAGAAAGGAAACTGCGAAGAGGGTTATATCACTACAAGAAAAACTGTCCATAGCCATGAATTTTTTCGTGGAAATAGCTCAAAATTCGTGGCTATTTTGACATTAGCCACGGATAGCCACAAACCATTTCCGCAGATATACAGTCGCGGATATCATGTTCTCATAGCTATTTGTGGCTATGGAGCTACGACTTATCCACGACTGGTTTAGTGGAAATTTGCCACGATAAGCTGGAAAAAGTATTTTGTGGCTATGCTGCTACGACTTGCCACGAAATAATTTGTGGCAATGGCTTTAGATCTCCACGAAAGAATTCCTGGCAATAGTTCTGGTTTGTCACAAATAGCCACAAATTTTTTGCTGGCTTTTTTATAAAAAATAACAAAAAAAAAATAAATACAAAAATATATAAAAAAAAATCATTAAATATTTTTTATTTATAACCAAAATACAAAAAATACTAAAATACAAAACAAAAGAAATACAAATATAAAAGAAATACAATATATAATATATATCGTATACATCGTCGCCGCTCACGAACTGCCGCCGACGCTCAGGGACTGGCTCCGCCGCTGCACTACTTACCGGCGACCACAGCTCGACGATGACGACCTTGTCGGACTCAACGACGACGACCTTGTCGGATTCAACGACGACAACACTTCACGGATCTGAGAAATCGTGAAGGAGGAGGAGATGAGACCTCCAAGATCTGCAGCGCCTCTCCGCCATGCCGTCGGGCTCTGCTCCGCCATGCCTTCACGCTCCTGCCGATCTGAAAAAAAGAGACATACAAAAATAAAATTTGATGAAGAAAGAAACGGAAAACGAATTTGATAAAAACAAACAAAAATCGAATTCTGAAGGAGAAGGCTTACATAAGCTCAAGGGAATCGAGCTTGAAACTCAAGCTCAAGGGAAGCGAGGCCATGGCTTGAGTCAATCGAGCTTGAAACTCAAGGGTTGAGGGAAGAATCGAAATCGAAAAGGAGTGGACGGCTCTTCCTTCATCAGATTCAGGGATTTAAGTTGAAAGAAAGTGATGAGAAATCAAAGAGACAAGGAGAAAGAGAAGAAGATTCACGCAGAAGAAAAAAAAATCAGAAGAAAAGATGTCGTGGAGAAGAAAGAGAAGAGAAGGAGAAAACCAAAAGGGGATTTTCTGACCATTAGATTGTAGGTTATCAACGGTTAGGATTTAAAGTAGGTGATCCTTACCTTTTTGGATTAGCCAATCAGAAATTAGTTGATTTTTTTTGCATCTTAATTAAATATGATAGTTAGTTTATTTGAGTTATAAAATAATTGTGACTGAAAAAAAATCTGTTTGATAAAATATTTCAACTATAATTATATTTATTTTTATTTTCATGATTATATTTTAGTTTGTGGTTTTTGTCTAATTTTAATGTTTGAATATAAGTATTAAAAGTTTGGATTGAGAAATTAACTATTAAATTTTGAAAAACCATTTCAAATCTATTGCAAAATTGGGATTAAAAGTTTAGAGTTTCTGATTTATGTTTTGGATATAGAGTTTAAGAGTTTGCATAATTTTATCTATTTTTTGGTTTTTGATTTAGTTTTAATGTTTCAATGGAATCTTATAATTCATAGTTTAGGGTTTAGTAATAATTTTTTTTGAATTTGAGATTGGAAATTAAGATTTTAATATATATATATATATATATATAATTTTTTAGATATTAGTAATTTATGTATATAAAATTAATTTTATATTTTGATTTATAGTTTATGATTAAGAATAAGGTTTAGAGTATATTATGGTTATGATATATATATATATATATGTTTAAAAGGTTGTGTTTAGGGTTATAGGTTAAAGTTTGAAAATAATAGGTTTTAGTTTTGGATATGTTATAGTAATTAGAATTTTATTAATTAGAGTTTTGTTTATATTTTAGAATTTTATGGTTTGTTTAGGGTTTAGGGTTTAGATTTATGGTTTGAGGTTTAGATTTAAGGTTTGAAGTTTAAAGTATTATAGTTTCATTAATATTTTCATTTTATAGTTTTTAAGAGTTTAAAGTTTAGAGTTAATTTATACTTTAGGGTTTGGGTAATAGGGTTTGAAAGGTTATGGTTAAGGTTTAAGAATGTTTGAAAATTATAGATTTGTAAAATGAGAATATATTAGTGTTGAATCTTAGTTTTCTAGAAATAATTAGAGTTTTAGTTATTTGATTTTTGTTTGAACTTTAAAGTTTTAGGGTTTAAGGTTTAGAATTTAAATTTGAATTTATAATTGTAAGAGATAAAATAAATAATTAACTTTAGTTATGTTATAATAATTGAAGTTTTAGTAATTAGATTTTGGTTTATATATTAGGTTTAGGGTTTAGGGTTTTGAATAGCCACAAATTTTGTTGTGGCTATTCGTGGCTAAATCTTTCCACGGAATATTTCGTGGTTATTTTTCCACGGATAGCCACGAAAATATTTTGTGGCTAATTTGCCTTAAAAAAAATTGTGGCTATTCGTGGCTAACTCCTTCCACGAAACATTTCGTGGCTATCCGTGGAAAAATAACCACGAAATATACTTTGTGGCTATTCGTGGTTATTTTTCCACGGATAGCCACGAAATAGCCACGAAATTCTATTTTTTAGTTTCGTGGCTATTTTGTGGCTATTCGTGGCTGATTTTTCATAGCCACGAAAATTTCGTGGCTAATTCGTAGCTATTTACAGTTTTTCTTGTAGTGTATATATATGTTAGTAAAGGGGTCGCGTCAAGATGCTGACAATTATTTTATGATTATACATATAGATGTATCCTAATAATTCGTCCCTTTTATGATTATACATATAGATGTATCCTAATAATTCTCGAAAGGGACGAATCTTATCTATCAATCTCCCACCAATTTATTTTTCACAGATGGACACAAAAGAATAACTCGAATTCCATAAAATTAAAGCTACTTGAAACCAGATGTAGGGTCCGATTGGTGAACAAAAGTGGAACGGTTAGATTAGCGGTTAGCGGAAGTGGTAAGCGGTTGAATAATGCAAAGCTGTAAGTGAAAACTGTAAGCGAAAGCTGTAAGAGAAAGCGGTAACAAAAAGCTGAGAGCAGTTTTTACTGTATTTTTGATAACGTTTTCGTGATTGATAATAAACAAAGCTGTAAGCCTCTAACGCTTTTACTATTATGTTACCAATCAGACCCGTAGTTAAAAATTGAAATTTATCGTCATATTCCCGACGTAAGACACGCCGTATCTTTTCTATCGAGATTAATTGAAAGAATGTTATACTTAATTTAAATAAGAAAATGATATAATTTGTGTGTTAGAATATGAGAAAATTATTTCAATTACGTGTTAGAATATTAGAAAATAATGGGTCCTCATACCCTGATGAGGAATTCGTTTTTTTTTTTTTTGGAATATCTTCTTCTTCTTCTTTTTTTACTTCTATTGTGTATGGTTAATTTATTTCTTTTCTTTATGTCGAAGAATCTTTGGTAGGATTTTACAAAATTTAGATTCCTGTTCGTAATATTAATATTAATTTGGAATTCAGATACGATAAGACTTCTCCTAGTTTGCATGAGCTCATGCTTGACGTAACATCGGTTAGTTAAGATCCAACTTATTATTACGTAACCAAAAGGTCGTGGCATTTACAATATATATTCTTACAATTTATGAGACTGTTTTTTTTTTCTTAAAGGGTCCTCTTTAATTAAAAATATCTTTGGGTTACAAACAAAAAGAAAGAAAAATACAAGCCCACACTTAAAATTCAAAATGGACCTTAAACCAAGAAAAATCTAATTTGCGCAGGTTCAAAAACCGATCCAAACCCTAGAAACTCTAATCCTAAACAAGTTGTTCTTGACTTGTTGTCTCTAAAGGCGGTGCCACCGACTCGCAGGAGAGAGCTCGTAGTATTGACTGCAGCCTCAGACAACATAATGAAATCACTACCACCTACAAAAGAAAACGACCTGTCAAAAGAAGACTACGTACCGTGCAGTGATCGATAAAGAAACCGAGTTGAACCTTTAAAACGGAGGGATAGCAGATCCGGAAGAGAGGCCTCTTTCACGCTTCAACGCCGTCCTTGAGCATCGAGCTTACCAAAGTAATTTGAACCTTCACGCGTCACCTGATTTACCCGCCTTCCCGATGAAAACCGAAAACTCGCAGACACCACTCACGCAACCGACAGACAAACACAAACAAGAAACAAAATGAGAGATCTGTAGAAAAGAGCGACGCCTTCCGCCCTAGAGGAAATATACATGCCCCGTCCTAAAAAAGGCAGGATCTGCTGAGGGAAAGAGACGCCTTCGAGCTCATATCCACTACCGCCATGCAAGCCGGGAAAAGGAGACTCGCCACCACTGCCAAATCAGATTTGCTTGGAACAATGGTTGAAGAGCAAGGGTAGATAAAGAAAGAAACAGGACGGCGGATCTGTTATGAAAACTGACAAAGATACCAAAAAAGGAAAAACCAACGAAGTTGAGATAATAAATGTGAAGAATAAGAGAGAAGAGAGAGGAAACGATTGTTTGGTCAGTCTCCACAATTTATGAGACTATTCAAAAATATCGAACTATATTTATATTTTTGCATGATATATATAATTTAATCGATTACTTAAGTGTTCTTGTGGAAGATGATTATTTTAGTTTATATTGAAAGTTTCATATTTTAAAATAATCTCATAAACTAGAGTACTTATATATATTTTTTTTATATCGTAAGAATCCTAATTTTTGTTTCTGCAGGTAGGACATATAAAATTCCTCATTGTTTTATTCCGATAATTAAAAATTTCATCATGTGGTTTCAGGATCAATATAAATATCTTAACATTAATACCAAAAAGATCAATATTTTTTTCTCGTAAAGTAACGCCCCTAAAATTCTATGTTTGTTCTGTAGCCATGTAACATATCAGCAGAAGGCGTGGTGTCACGTGGATTTTCAATACTTAATGGTCCTTCCTCTCCTTTAGTCGTCGAGACAATTAATTAAGGTCATGTCTTGCCAAATTCTTTTTTTTTTTGAATAAAATTGCCAAATTCTTTCTCGATTATATTTTCTTTTTTTGAACCAATATATATATATATATATATATATATGTGTGTGTGTGTGGAATCGATCGTTAACATTATTATGTCACAAATTTAGTCCATAAAAAAATATTATGTCTCACGTTGGATTATGGTCGATAATGATTTTGTGATAGATTAGCCAATATAAAGATTGGGTAAGAGTACTTCTTTAACCTCTGCTCAGTTATTTCTTCTATCTTTATATAGATCCTTTGGTCCTCGCTCACATATGCAATGTGATAATAACTAGCTTCAACATCATATATCATATTCTATTTTTAGAGAGGGGGTCTAGTATATAGCAATAATTCATAAAAATGCAAATATTCTATATACTTTTTAATATAAATTTATGAAAAGGTGGACAAAGTACCCACAAAAAAAAGGAAAAATGAAAGAGAAAAGAGAGACATTGATGATGAAATAAGGGAAATGGGAGCGAAGGCCCTCGTGGGAGATGATGCGAAGCCACACTCACTCACTCCTTAGAACTCATTCTCTTCAAATACTCAACACAAACCACACAGTTTTAGGTCCTTTTGTTCCTCTTTTATAACTTAGAGGCACGTTAATTTTAGGTCCATCCGAAGTTGACATCTATATTATACTACATGCATGACGTTGCCATTTACATGACGTTGCTCGTGCAGTTTGTAATTTATTTAGTCTTGAGGTAGAAAATTAGGCGATAAAATATAACACTTTTTTATTTTATCATTAAGGTATTACTTTAAACTAGCTAGCGATGGTATATCAATAAAAATTCCAGCAGTCTTTGGTTATCGGTTACTAATTAAACCGGAGAGAATAATCAACTCATATTTAGTATATGAGGATTATATCAAACTGAAATAATTTGAGGGAATAATCAACTCATATTTAGTATATGAGGATTCTCTAAAAAAACTATTTGACTATAAATGTTTAAGTTTTTTTTTTGTCAACATAAATGTTTAAGTTATACGATATAATGTTTTGATTTACAATTTAACACTATTTCAGATTGATATTGTTTAACGACTAGCCTGTTATAAAAGTAAATTATAAGTATTAATAATAATTTCGAATTTATTCGGTCTTCTCTCCGGTTTAATTAGTAACCGATAACCATGATTTTTTAAAACAATATCCAATCAGTTATTTACCTATAATTGGATACCAACCAAAACTTTTTTTTTGGTTTGGTTTGGTTCAGGGTTCGGATTATTTACCCAACCCTAGACACATTCCACCAAAATCTGATCGACGTTCATGGAGTCATGGACCATGGTCAATATTCAGTTAATAAATACAAATATGTCACCCAGAGTTATATATATTGATACTAATTATTCTCATGCATCTTATGCATGTACTGCCTCTATCCGTTTATTGTATGCTTCGTTCTTTTACGTAGTGTGTGTCAACATCATAACTAAAGGTAAAATATACAAAACCAAAATAGAAACTATAATCTGTAAACTAAAATTTGAAACTGTTCTCTTTGATTATAAATATATTGTTTCCGAATATTGTTCTCATTTTCATGTGTTCACAAAATCTACCATCCTTAGACGTCAGGAATTGTTTAGTGTTATGAACATTCCAGTCATCTTGAACGTTTTGTTAGTTTATTTTGTATATCATGCATCATATATTTTCGCATATTAATTTGTGGCCGTTTAAATATACTACTGAGAATGTTTTTGCAGCAAGTCACCTATCTTAGAATTATTCTAAATCAAACATGTTTATTATATGCAAAGTTTTTAAAACAGTCTGGCAAAATAGATTGGTATTGAGGGGTTGAGGTAGTCCAAGTGGTAGAAGGGTCCGAGGTGGCAAACACCATCCGGGTTCGACTCCAGGCGGAAACAAAAATGCCTCATCTGCTCACAACGCGGGTACTGGGCCTCGGCCCAGGGAAAAACCTCCCAGGTGAAGCTGGCCTGCGGCCTGACTGGGCCCAAAGAATTAATCTGGATCAATTGGTCTGGGATCTACCCTTGGATTAACAAAAAAAATATATATATATTGGTATCTTTTATTTTGGATTGTATTTCCTTGCAAATTATTTTATTTTGGAAAGTTTCTTTTAGTTCTCGTACACGCAATTAAAATTCTCTTTCACTTGAAAAATAACTTTTTTTTTAACATCGGTATTATTCTATTACATATATGAGAATTTTTACATTAACGACTCTATCAACAGAAAACTTTTAACCTCTTACGAAATTCATGTCTGACGGTTCTACATGTGTCATACCTTTTTCACACTGAATTGCTTATAAAAACTCATATTTGACTGTTGCATCTACACCACGCTGAAAAGTTCATGTAATTTTATCACCACTAATCTATATTAATAGATGATAATTTGTACCTTCTCAAATTCGAACCTAAAATTTTATAGTATAAAAACATTAATAAACCCTTGGTATGAATTAATTAGAGTTAAATTGACTTCATATTATAGTACAGTGTATACAGTGTATAGACAAGAAAATAATAACTCTTTGTATACACTGTACTATGAAGTCAATTTAACTCTAATTAATTCATACACACATATATGCAATTTTTAATTCATGTTTATATATATATACATATTAACTTTACAGAATTCAGTTCACAGAAGCACACGTATACACTGTACTATGAAGTCAATTTAACTCTAATTAATTCATACACACATATATGCAATTTTTTTTTTTTGGGTCTAAATGTTAAGATTTATACCATTTTTTTTTGGATTTTACATTGTCTGTTGCAAGCAACTTATTACAAAGGCTAAAAGTAGATATTAAAGAGAAACAAAGGATTATACCATTTTCAATTGTTTTTAAGCTTATTTTGCAGATCATGGTGTATAGCATTTGGAGGGAACGAAACGCGAGGATTTTCAGAGAGTCTTCATCTTCGCCAGCTTCGGTGTTTGCTTCCGTGGACAGATCAATCAAGGACAGACTCTTATCTTTTCCTGCTACCTCGATGAGATCTCCTTCCTTGATGGAGTTATATTTCAGATTTCTGGGCTCCATCAGCTAAGGTGGTAGCTGTGCTTCTGGCCCTTTCTCTACTTCCATCTTATATGCAATTTTTAATTGAGAAAAGTCATAAAATAGCACAAAAAAATATACCTTATCATAAATATAGCACTAAGGAAAATAATTCATATTTTTAGCATTATTTTAATTACAAAGACTTTTATAGCATTATATAATTTAGGGTTTAGAGTTAATTATTTAGGGTTTAGGGTTTATTATTTAAGGTTTAGTATTTAGGGTTTATGGTTTATTATTCAAGGTTAGGGTTTAGTATTTAGGGTTTAGGGTTTAGTATTTAAGACTTAGGGTTAGAGCTAATTTAGTGACAAAACATGTTTTTGTGCTATTTTATGATTTTTCTTCTTTGGTGCTATATTTTTGACAAGTCATATTTTTTTGTGCTATTAATGCGATTTGCCCTTTTTAATTCATGTTTATATATATATACATATTAACTTTACAGAATTCAGTTCACAGAAGCACATACATGCATACAGGGATCTATATCTTTAGTGTTATTCTTATTGCGAAAGATATGCTCGAGTAGCCAATGAAGGCGATTGGTGCCGGGTCACTTACAACGTAGAATAATTCTGTCAAGAAAATGATATCTCGTTCTAATTTTAGATACCTAACATTACTTGTATCGGTATTTATATTTTATTATTTATTATTAGACTATAAGTACATCGAATATGATTCGAAACTAGTGAATCAGTACATCTCACCATAATCTAATTTTCTCTTTATTGGTAATTTTAAAATTATATTTCGGGGTTCTTAGAATATTTTTGTACTATAATTATTTAAGAATAATAATTAGCCTATGGCTACAAAGGTTTTTTATATAAAAAAGAAGTACCGTTTATTCATTCCATTTTCACCTTTCCAACATGAATGTTTTTGTGATTACATACCAGAGAATGAAAAAAAGATATCTAATACTCCATCTATTTCATAATATAAGTAGTTATAGATAAAAGTACGCATATTAAGAAATTTTCTTTCAAAAATATTATTGAATAAATATAATTCAACCAATCGAAAGAACTAAATAAAAATAGAAAAGTTTGATTGGCAACGCTTTATTCGATAAATAAAAATTACATAGAAATTTAAAAACAACTTATATTTTGAAACAAGAAAAAAACATCAAAACTACTTTATATTATAAAACAGAGAGAGTACATATTAAAGCAGAGCATATAGAGCAGTAAATAAGAAACTTTGATGAAGCAGGACCAAGAAGATTGCTAGCCGGTTTGAAAAAGGGCGAACCAGTAGGATAGGTAGCTTTCATAATGAAAAGTTGTCAAATGACTTGGAGTTCCTGGACCAATAATCTGAGCACATGAATCCAATCCAATGAGTTTTGCTCTAAGCAAAGTTCTTATTTTTACAAAATGTATATTCGTATAATTTATTACATAAACAATTAAACAAATAAAAATAAACATAAATAATGTTAATTTATATTGTTTTCATCATTTTAAAACAAAACAAAAATGAGAAAGATATAGTAAGCTCCAAAAAATGTTATGACTCAAAAGAGAATAAGAGGAAAACAAATACTAAAATATATAAAGAATCATTTGTAGATTTGAACTTAAGTTTATGGGTGTCACTGCCAGATCAATACCAATTGAGCTATTGATTCGCAAGTGTTTTCGTATATTAAAATTTATTGAAAAAGTATAGACTAATGAATATTACATATCTTGTAGCACACAGTGCAAACACATATCATAAACGCCTCAATTAAGATATGTTTTGTTCGTAGGTTAACAAAGAGAATATGACCTCCTAGTTGCCAATTCGAATAATTGTTACAAAGCCATTTTTTTAATATTCGTGTTTATACTACGTGTGTTGTGTAAAAGACGATCTACTTAGAACATATGTTCGACAAATAAAACCTTTTGAGTGGTTTAGGTAGTCCAAATGGTAGAAGGGTTTGTGGTGGCAAACACCATCTGGGTTCGACTCCAGGCGGAAACAAAAATGCCTCCTCTGCTCACAACGCGGGTACTGGGCCTCGGCTCAGGGAAAAACCTCCCAGATGAAGCTGGTATGCGGCCTGATTGGGCCCAAGGGATTAGTCTGGATCAATTGGTTTGGGATCTACCCCTGGATTAACAAAAAAAAAAAAGACAAATAAAACGTTTTATTCAATGTTAGGTAGAATACTAAGGATATAAAAGATTCTTTGTTTTTGGATGATAATATGTATATCTAGTTATTAATTATACATGCGGAATTAACTGTCACAACCTCTTTGACGTAATCCATCGATTAAATGGTTGAAAAACGAAATATATCGTGAACATATCATTTAACATTCATTTATTACTTTGGAGTTTTTGGATAGTTTTTTAAGTAGAAATTTAGGATCTTAGATCTATAAAATTTAAAAATAATTTTTAAATATTTCGATTTAATACATTTCATATCAAAAAGCTTTAATTTAATTTTTTTGTTGTCAAAGAAAAGCTTTAAATTTGGAAAACAGAAAACCAACATTTTGTATTAACATTACGTTACCAAATATTTGGTAACTTCACTTAGTTTAGCTAGCTTTAAATTATAAACCTACTTCTTTACTCGAAATATATCTTTTCAGTTTTTTTTTTCTTTTTCAAGAATTCTTATGATCTCATCCGTCGCTTTCTGCCACAGCCACATTGTTTACCACCGTGATCTTGATAGCTTGAGAATATGCTTTTGGACAGTGAAGACAACCTTAAAGTCTATTGACTTTGGGCTCAGCATTGTCTCCGACCAGCTCAGGCAAGAGGGAATATATCAAACGTTTTGCATTAATTATTGGAAATTTTTCTATTTGGTTTATATAGGTTTTGAATGGTAACTACTGTCACTGCAAACTAAATCTATTGCAGACCAAACCATTTTGTTTTTGGGGCAGACACAGTACGCTGTGAAACGCACTTGGTCCGCAACAAATTTCCTTTATTTTCATTTTCAAACTGCTGCGGACTAAAAACTATAAATGATAAACAAAAACGGTTTAGTCTATTCGCGAACTAATCCGCTTTGAGCACAATTATCATTCAAAACCATAATTTAAATTAGATATTTTTGTTATTACCCAAAAGATACGTGTCCTAAAATCTTAAACCGTTACACTTAAGACTTTCTACCACAACATAAACCTCAAAATTTGCACAACCTAAATATAACTAAAACAAACAATAAAACAAAACATATGTTAACGGCCAAGTCTTATTATTACACACTAAAAATAGGAGAGTAGACTTAGCTCACCAAACAGACTAGCTCAGATTCAGCACCCAAAAAAATAGAGAAAATCTTATGCATAAATACCAAAGCCACTGAGGTTTAGGTTTTCACTACACAAGATGGGTCTCAATGCCTCATATTCTCTCCTCTCCCTAACCCTCTTACTCATCTTCTCGACCATCGTTACAGCCGATAACATCACACGAGCCTTTGAGAAATACTCCAAATTCAGCACCATGAGTGACCTCTTTATCAAAACCAAGCTCACTGAACCCATAAGCAAATACCAAACCATAACCATACTTGCTATTAGCAATGACGCCATCAGCTCAATCACTAACAGATCCGACACTGAGCTCAAGAACATCCTCATGACTCATGTCATTCTCGACTACTATGATGAGCTCAAGCTTAACGGGTTGAAGGAGAAGAGCATAATGCTCACTACTTTATACCAAACAACCGGTTTGGGTAAAGAGATGAATGGTTTCCTCAACTGTACCAAATCTAAAGGAAGAGTTTACTTTGGATCCGGAGCAAAGGGCTCAGCTTTAAACGCTGAGTATGTCTCGACACTGTATCACAACCCATATAATCTGTCTATAATCCAGATTAGCAGGCCCATTGTGTCTCCTGGACTCAACCTTGCAGTTTACCCACCCCCACCACCACATGTTCGTTTAGCTCCGGCTCCATCTCCTATGGATGCTGCAATGGCTCCTGGTCCATCTCCTACTAATGCTGCAATGGCTCCAGGTCCATCTCCTATGGATGCTGCAATGGCTCCAGGTCCATCTCCTACGGATGCTGCAAAGGCTCCAGGTCCATCTCCTACGGATGCTGCAGCCGCTCCAGCTCCATCTCCTACGGATCCTGCAATGGCTCCAGGTCCATCTCCCAATAATGCTGCAACCGCTCCAGCTCCATCTCCCAATAATGCTGCAACCGCTCCAGCTCCCAAGAATGGTGCAACCGCTTCAGCTCCCAAGAATGCTGCAACCGCTCCAGCTCCATCTCCCAAGAATGCTGCAACCACTCCAGCTCCTGGACCAGCTGATGAAGACAATACCTCAGATACTGCTGCTCCACCTGCAACAGAAACACCGGAGGACGATTCTCCCGCACCTACTCCAAGCGATGATAATGAGAAGATTGAAGCTGCTGATAAGGCTGGGAAATCCTCTTCTGCTTGTAAGGCAGGTTTTAGCTTTGAAGTTGTTCTCCTGCTAGTATTTTTTGCTAGATTTTCTTGGTTCTAAGTTGGAACTAGTTGATGTCGTTTGACGACAATAATGGTCGATGAGATTCAAAACATGGTCATTCTGCAGTGAGCTTGTAACACAGTTTACAACATTGTTTAACCAATGCAAAGAATGTTAAAACCATGCTTGATCATAACAACGGAAAAAGCTTCTGCATCGGTTTGCTTCAAGCAACGAGATGAATCAAACTAGCCTTACAAGTACGAGTTAAACCACAAACTAAACAGATCAACCAAGCCAATCATGCATTGCAAATCAAGGAGACTGCACTTACAGTACTCATACCGAAACAATAAAAGTGAACCTAACAAATCTGACATTGCTCTAGAAAGTCTTCCATGAAATCCTACTTGATTAAACTGAGACCAAGGTAGAAATAAAGGACAGATCCGGCACAAGAAGAGCCTATTTAATCTTCTTGATGATGTCCTCAATGACTTCTTCCATATCAAGAGCCTTCATTGGAGCAAATGGACGTTTCATCTCCTACATAATGAGATAAAACATTATCTTCATTATAATTTTCAAGGCAAACATATTCATAATGTATACTCACAATAACTAACAATGATAGTTGCCTTGAAAACATTGAAATTCAATTAATAAAACTTTTTTACCATACTAATCATCCCACTGTTGAATGCAGTGAATATAACATCAATTGCGTATTTAATACTGATCCAGACTTGATTTACATTCTTATAAACATATAAAACCAGCTTATCTTGTGTTATGAGAATTAGTACTATCAACAAACCTCCCTCAAACAGAACAAATTATACGAATAAGTGAGACAAACTGATATTTGTTTTTATTAGAATGGAAGTTTTACCAGAAGACTGATGAATGTTTGGCCACCTTCCTCCCGGATCTCAAAGCAACCCCGCCTTGGCTGTTCGAGCACATAAACAGAAACAAAAATTTAGCCAAGGAGAAGATTTGTTACCAAGCATAATGTGACAAACATGCTTTAACACAATCTTGAAAGGTGATATAGCATTCATGACAAATTGACAATATATTCAACTGCAGTAAAAGAATTACCTTTTCAGGATTCAGAGTCACTGTGACGCCAGGAACAGCTCCCTCCAGACCTTCCTTCACCTGAATGGCTCTCGTCTTGAAAGAATTGCATTGTTTACTTCAATAACATAACAAAAAAGAGATAAATTTGGATGAGAAAAGACAACATAAGTAGCAGAAGCAGCTCCTATTTCTCTCCCATTTCAAGAAGGACAATGTCATTATTATATTAAGACATTGCAGCTAAGCTTAAGCAAGACTAGAAACAAACAGAAAGCAGATATTAAGACAGAAACCCTAACAATCAGAAATCGAAACCCTAGCTGCTACACAGAAACAATACTCAACATAAAGTTCAATAACATCAATACCACCAAAGCTTTAGCTTCAATTTTTAGGAAAAGCCCTAAACTTTATCTCCATTTTCTCATGGAATCTAAAACATAAATACAGAAATCGAAAACATAAACATGTTTTACCAGTGCTCAATGACAATCTTCGGTTTGGTTGGGTCTTCAACCTCCGCTTCTTCTTCCTCTTCCTCAGCCTTCTCAACTTCCGGAGACGCTTCCTCTTCCTTTTTAGCCTTCTTAGCTCTCTTAGTTTCAACCGCCGGCTTCTTCCTCTTCGTATTCTTCGGAGACGCAAGCTTAACCTGCTTGGTAACGGATCCAGTCGCTTGAGCTCCGTTTTGTTGAGTCGCACTTCGAGTTCGGCGATCCATGCTCCGAGTCACTCTCGACGAAGTAGTTGCCACAGGTTTCGCCTTCTCTTCTCCATCAGCCTTACTCTTCCTCGGCGCCATTGTACAGAACACAGACAAAGAGACAAGGTTTCGTCGGAACAAATCTTCTCCGCTGGCGATTCTGAAGAGTGAAGATGGTCTGTCTGATTGTCACTCTTACCGCTCTTACTTACTTTTTTTTTTGGACTTTAATCTGTTGTGGCCTTCTTCTCTCTCAAAAATTCTCAAAAAATCCATCTAATTTTGATTGATTTTTTTAAATTAAAAAATGTGGCTAATGTCTTTTTTAACCATAAAGTTTTAAGTTATTTACGACCCAAAGGAAACAAACCGACCCGTAGGCCTGGGCGTTCGGGTACCCATTCGGGTTCGGTTCGGGTTAGTTCGGGTTTCGGGTTTTCGGTTTTGGCAATCTATTAACCATTCGGTTATTATTCTATATCGGGTCGGGATCGGATTCGGTTCCACCGGATTCGGTTCGGTTCGGATTCGGATTTCGGGTTCGGATTTTTTCGGTTTAATTCGGTTGATTCGGGTTATATATTAATGATGGTAAAGAAATACAGATGATATAGCCTGTCCTAGTGGTAAAGAGTTGACAAAAGGCATAACAGTGCACGAGTTCGAGCGACGAGGGTGTGTTTTGGAACTTTTTTTTCCCGAAATCGCTTTAATGAGAGGTAATTACCATTTTACCCTCATCTTCTTCATTTTCCTGTAAACCCTAATAACACGCAGCCTCCATTTTTTTTCACACGATGAACATCATTTAGAGCGTTTTCTTCATTATTTGAAGCGAAATATGATAGATCTAGATACTAACCATCGATTCATGGCTAAAATCCATGAAAAATTGAATGTTATTAAGGAATCCGACTTTTTCAGTGACTAAGAACAAATCTGGTTTTATAGACACGGTTTTAATCGGGTTTTGTTCGGGTTTACGGTTTAAACCGATCCCGAACCCGAATCCGAACTATGTGCAGAGTGATAACCATTCGGGTTATTTCCATATACCCGAACCCGAACCGAACCCTGTTTTTCGGGTCGGATTCGGGTTCGGGAATCGGGTACGGTAAAAACGCCCAGGCCTACCGACCCGGATCTATATCAAACGGATCCAACCCACCTGAAATAAATCTATCCATCTTTTGTTTTTCCTTCCTCTTTGTTTGTCGTCACCCAAAGTCAAAACCTCTAAAATATTCCCTTCCACAGAAATACGACGGCCGAGGTTAATAACGACGACGGCGGAGGATAAGGGTACTCAGATTTCATCCCAACCAGCTCTCATCTCTCGCGTTTGCTTCTCCTCTTTGCAGTCGTAAGTTTTCTTTTTGATATCTCTCTCTCAAACTAGATTTGGGACCTCCCTCAGTACAAGTGAATAGTTGGTGGTCGTTAGTTAAGCAAATATGTTCGACTGTTGAAAATTTCTACATGTGAGCAAAAATTTTCTTGTTCTTGATATGCTCAATTTGTGCAGATTCTTAGGCGTGCTGGAGAGCTTGGAGACTTGCTCCTTGTTGGAATAAATAACTACCAGATTGTCAGGTTAAAGAAAGCTCAATGTTAATTGTCTGCTTTACTATCTAATTGTCTCAGATTTTAATATATAATGACATATAACACTCAATGAAATCTGTCTTGGACAAGTGTAACATAATGAAATCAGATTTTAATATGGGGATGATCATTTTTATTGGTGATGTTAGTTTTAAATAGACGTCCCAATTGAGTCTCTTATTAGATATTGGATGTTGATGTATTGAGTGTTATGTGTAATAGCGTTACATGTATTTTGGATATTGATATATTGAGATTTCTTGTGGTGTTGACTATTGAAAGAGTTGTCATTGTTAACTTAAAACAAATATTACTATCTATCTTTAGTCACACACCATTACTTGAGTGGTTTTTGTTTCAGTGGAGAAGTTATCGTGTGTTTCAATAAGATTATGTACGAGGCATATGCATACAAGCGCCTTCCAAGAACCAATATATAAACCAATTTTGTCTTGTTGTAACGATGTCTTTTCTTGCTATACTAAGAACAAATTTACAAATCAGTGATTTTTATATAGTTCTTAAACTATAATGGAGCCATATGTAAACGTCTTTTCATTGTGAAATCTGGAAAAAGATGCAAGTAGCATAAACGTCCCAGTTGAGTCTCTTATTTTTGATGTGTTTTAGGAGTTCTAACATGTTTCTGTTGTTTGTTAGGTTCTAAGCTCCAACAAGTCTTAACAAGCAAAGAAAATCCAAACTCAAGCTCGGACTCCAAGATCTAAAAGGAAACTCAATCCTGCTAAATCATGCACTCATCTTTATGTTCGTATGTGATATGTTGGTTTTATGTATTTTGTTTTGATGTATTTGGTTCACGTTTGGTTCAGACTTATATTTGGTTCATTCTTTGAATAATTCAGACTTATGTATTTTGTTTGGTTCATACTTATGTATTTATCTTAGATACAATTAGCATAACTAGAAAAATTCTATGATTTTTTTTTTTTGAGTGCAACTAGTACAACTGGTACAACTCTTTAGCAGGAAAATAATTTGGTACAACTAGCACAACTCTTTGCCAGGAATAAACGTGCAAAATATGCGCCGTCATAATAGTTTTTTTTTTTACAAAGAGTTGTACCAGTTGTCCAGTTGTACCAAATTAATTTTTGTTAACAAATAGTTGTACTTTCGTAAATTTAATTTGTAATTAGTAATACCATAGTTTATATTAATTGTTTTTAGTTGTACTTATTAAATTAAATAAATAAATTAGATTTATAATACTCTCATATCATAACATCTAGAAAACACTACGTTAATTATTTTTCATATTAGTAATCTAAGGATTTCAATACTAACCTTAAAAGTATAAGGTATAAATTCACAAATGTGATGTTCATGCAACAAATAACGAAAAATGATATTTCTTAATTACTACAGATGTGTAAATATATTTACTAATGTTTTTGTGACATTTTAAAACTAACATCGGGATTATATTTATCCAAAAATATTTTTTTACGTTTTTGTTTTAACAAAGAGTTGTACTAGTTGTGCCAGTTGTACCAAATATATAAGAAATGCAAAATCATATCAAATTCCATGCAGTTATACAAAGTCTTATACAAACACAAACAACAAAACCCAACATAAATAAACTTTGAAAATTTTCTTTAGAAAAAAAAAATCGCACAAATGGAAACAGATTCTTTTTTTTCTTCGAGATTCGCCAATGGATAGGGATCTAGTCACTTGGTTTCTCCCTTTCTTTTCCTTAATGTCCGGAGGTAAGACACATTGGGTTAGTATCTTGTCAGATAAAAGACTCCTACACTGATCTTTGTTAACTTCCATTAGATATCCTAAAACATCTTCATCATCCAAGATATATGATGCCCTTTTGGGACCCAATATCAATGAAAACTAACTCAGCAAAAGCTTTGTTATAGCTTCATCTACCATAATATTCATGCGTATTCTATCAAGCAACCGGGAATAAGTGATATCCACCAAAGTTCTTTCCATCACAAAACTTGAAATATGACGGTCTTTCCGATTACATCGCACTTCATCTCCCTCGTCCTAGTAGTATCTTCAATAATCAAATTGTATGACTATGCTACATATATTATCCATTTTCCTATAAAAACGAGTAATAAACAAAATTAGAACACATTAGTTATACTAGTCGTACTAGTCATACCAGTTGTACCAGTCATACCAGTTGTACCAGCCGATGGAAATCAATAGTGAAGAAGGGTGGTGGGACCCAATGAAAAGTGAATGTGGGTGGGAACAGGTGGGGCCAACATTCATTTTTATTATTTAATCAAAGATTTCATTAAGGTTAGAATAGGTATTTCAGGTTATTGGAGGCCATATGAGATTAAAAAGGCTATGGTAGAATTTTTTTGGCCATTGAGGGCCACATGAGACTAAGATCCTTTTTTTTTAGTTGTGTGATTTCAACGGACGGTGAGGATTTAATCCATCACCTTGGAAAAGTAATTTTAATGAACGGTAGAGATTAACTTACCAAGGATTAAGAAAGATGTATGACCGTTCGATTGACTGAAGGAGCTGGAGCGGCGTCGATTATGATCTCAAGGTGGTGGTGGTATTAAAGGCAATGCCAATAAAGAGGGCTTCCAGACGCCTTGGCGTTTTGCTTCTAAAATGTATGACTACTTGCCGTTCTGGATTCGACAGAGAGATTCCAGCTCATTTGTCTTTAATTGGTACCAGTTTTTTACAACTTTTAAGTTTGGGAAATAATACTTACTTTTGTTAAGTAAACACTTGCATATTTTATTAAAACAATTAAAACATACATAATTAGCCAAAAAATAATGTACAACCAACAATGTAAAGGAATAAATTTCTTTCTATCAGATTTACAAAACAACAACAAAAAAAACAGCCAAAAACTAGAGATCACATGCTTTTTTAGCTTCATAGTGAAAATATGAAAAATTAACTCCGATTTAAGTATAAACTCATAAAACATACTCAATATTTTTAGATTTGAAAATCAGATTTGTTTCTTGGATTGAGATTCAAATATCATTTTCCAATTTGGAATCCAGATTTTCTTTTTCTAAAAACTCCCATAACTCAAAAAAGAAAGAAAAAAATGATGGTAAAAACACCATAAAAAATTACTCATCACTAATACCACTCTAGTAGTATATATTCAAAATGGGCCCCTGATGGACCTATGTCAAATGACTTTTTAATGACCAATAAGACAAAGCCTTAGATAAGCTTTTCAAACCAGCGAGGTGTAGTTAGGGAAGAGATACAGCAACCGGTCCAGAGCTTCAGGGTTAAACTTCCGAGCAAATAGATAACATGAACGTTGCTCTCCTTTCCATAGACACGGCTTTACTGTCGTCACTTTCTGCTTACAGAATGGTTATGGATCAGCCACAGAATCATGGGTAACAAGAAGAAGAAGACTCGGGTATTTACCTTTAAATCGCTTGTTACATGGTAAGCAAGTTGGATGGACTGCAACATATCAAGTTAAAATCACAAACTCAAACCGCGGAACAAGAAGAATCTAACTGATCATGTAGGAAAGAGAAGAACCTTGATTTTCCTGAGGAGGTATGGAGTGATGTCTCTTGCATTGTATAATCTTGGATGCCATTTTCCCTCTGACCAGTCAACATGTGTTACTGACCAGTTTGCTATTCCATTTGGATCAATCATCTGAAAAGAAAGAGATCATTAACAAAGAGATTTTATAATGAGAGAAACTAGTTTAAGGCTTAAGTGAAGATGCAAGCAAGGAGTAGACTGACATTGAAAAGAGTTGGGAAATAATGCTCGTCCGCATAGCAGTTTCGTCCTTCCATTTTCGGCTGTGAGAAAACGTAAGCCGTTTGTGAGAAAGTTACAAAATTGCTTACCATATGGCATCCATAGTGAAATAATCACATCACATCATATCTAAGTATCTAACTATCTATACAAATGTCCTAGCGTCCCACCGGTATCAACTCTAAGCTATAAGGAGATGAAAACAGATGGGTTTTGTTTAAACATAACACAGCATTACAACTATACTGATAAGCTAAAATGTCAGTGTGTAGTTCATTGTCTAACTTGTCTAGATGACTAAGTTTGATCACCATAGATGTAGAACATAAATATTATGAGATTGGTAGAAAGAGCTATCACCAAATAGAATATGAGAAACCATGAAAACAAAAAAACTTTGCTTACCCTACAAAAAAGCTTGAATTTTGTGTAGTAAAGGCTGTCTGCCATGACAACTATAGCATGTCTCCTCTTCATTGAAAACCACTGGAAAAGATAATTATAGAGACATACAAGAATATCTCAAGCTTACATTGAAGTAACTAGAAAAGAAGTGCAGTCATCATTATCAAGAATGAGAAGCAAACAGAAGGATGATAAAGATGATAGCATGGATCGACATAAGGTAACAGATACCTGTGAGCCCTTCCGAAAGTCCTTCTTTTCAACCTCAGGCAGCATATGCTGTGAATACCGACCACTTCCATGAGGTCCAGGATCCTCAAAACTGAAAAAGAAACATGCAAGATGAGAATACATACCACCAGAGAGACTGAATGATAGCGAGGACATTAAAAAAAGTTCAACCCCGTAGATACAATAATATAACTTACCAATCTATGAAGCTAAGGTTCGCGAAGATCAAATGATTATAGACATAGTTAAAGTCAAATAGCGGTACACAACTGCCAGTAAGCAACAGAGAAAATAGTGAAGCATAGCATTTCATGATGACCTTAGAACACACTATATCAATGGAACAATGATTCAATCACCTATCTGAAAGCAACACAAAGTGTTGATTATCAGGATCAATGAGAGCATGAGCTAATAGCCTTCTTTCTGCATCAACCATCGATATCTGACCCCAAGCAACCTGCAAAGGTTTATGATATTATCACAACTAGTCAAAATTTTGTATAAAACGAACAGAAAGGTGTGATACAGTCTCATTCATTTACCTTGTGACTGTGAATATCTCGACCCACAAAATAGCTGCTTGTATGTACAGAACTTTTCTTTGACGCGTGCACATAAATCGAAAATTTGTTCTCATGACCCTAAATCAACAAAAGAAACAAATTCTATTGAAGCACATTTATTGCAATGAGGTAAGTAAATGAGAATCTTACACGGAGGAACATTTCCCACAGAGGCTCAAAAGGCAGAGTCCCTGGTGTTAAGAACATGAAGGCAATCTTGGGATTGGCTGGCTTAGATTCAGGTAGATTCATTATTTCATTCGTCACAACCTGAGCTGCAGCTTCAGTGTCAGTCAGTTCCCTTGAAGGTACGGAGTAAAACTGTTGGTAAAACGAACATCCAGGACTAGAAAACATAAAGCATGTCATAGAACTCCTCGGAGGATACAAGAGTGCCGTGATGACAACGAGTGTAACAAGAACAACCAAAATGATAATCCATCTCGGGCCTTTAAAAGGAGGCCTTTGCCGAGACTCTGACATAACCGCAGTATCTCTTAAGCTAACGTTATATGAATCAAATTCATCTCAGTCTTCATTCCCTGAATAGAAAGTAAAACCTTTAATCATTGAGAGCTCAGAAGGACAAATTAGTTCACAAACCCATATTCAATTTTGATTAAACAGTCAGCCAATCGAGAAACAAAACCACATTTACCACATCAAAAGGTTCAGTCTTTTTTATTGGAAAGGATCAAACCCGAAAATGAAATTGAATTTTCGATGCGTAGCAAAGATCATCACTGTCATCGTATAAAATACAGTAGATAAAATAGAAACTGGCAAAACACGATAAGAATCATATATGCAGCCCTCTGAAACAGGAATTTTACATAATAAGAAAGAAAAGGGACTCAGAGCGTAATAGAGAAGATGAGCATCAAAAGATCGAACCATCAAAAATCGCGGGTGACGACCGCGGCCACGTCCCTCGACGGAAGAAGCTGAAGCCGAACAACTGCAGGACAGAGATTAAGCACAAGCGGAAAGATTATCTCTCGAGGAGAATCTGAAGATCGAAGAAAGATTCACTCACGGAAGTGAAATTCTTTGATCTCCCACAAAACCAAAGCGCAGCTCTTTCTCACTCTACTAGCACTAGAAACGGTCACTGTAGCTCCAAATGAGGAACGAACGGCCTTCTCTTTATTTACGCTCTTTTTAACTCATAATGCACAGTATTTATTTGTATATGGTAATTTTTTTTTTTTTTTTTTTTTTTTGTCAACAGAATTGTATTCATGGGCCAGTTTTGTTAATTACAAATGGGCCAAGTCCAAAACAAGAAACGTATCCGAACAGCGCGGCACACACAGCTGGACAGCCAGAACCACGTGTCAGTCCCAGCTTGAAGACGGCATGCACCGCAGTATCCATCAGAAGAGCCGCCGGAAAACGGAAGCTAGCACGGAGGAAAGCGAAGCCCACCGTTGCCGGTCCAATTTCTTGTATCAGCGAGGAACCACCTGGCGATCTAAGCTTCCCGATCAACCATCTGCCGAAACCTGCATCAAAAACAACCCGTCACAAATAAGCTACAGAGAGCCACCGGAGCCGTGGAGACGCCGTCGCCGTTGAGTCATCGACCAAACAGGAGCCACCAATACCGTGTCCTCTAACGCAGTGGCCACGACCGCGATATTAATCCAAGCATAACGGAGGAGCCGGAACAGATCCGTGAGAAATCAGCGAGCAGAAGACGAGGAGAAAGAAAAGAAGCCCGATCAGAACAAAGGGTGCCGGAAACTCCCGGCCAAGTCCGATAAATCGGAAAAGTAGCTGGTCATAGAAGAAATCCCGTGACTTATTCAAAGCGAACAGGAAGGCGAAAATCGAATGGGGAAAAAGATCTCGACCCTAAAAAAGATGATGATGATGATGATCAAGCAAGATCAGAAAAAACCCCATGCGAATTATACACAAAACAAAAGATCGAGCTTTGATTCAATCGATTCGAGATTCTCTTCTGAAAGATAAAGGTTCGGGAAGAAAAGGAAATCGGAAGCGAAAGAATATTCTCTCTCAAGGAAGAGAGAGAAAGCTCTATCATAGCGAGTAGTAAGTATAGTTTTTGTATTTGGTAATTAATTCATATAATTTGTAAAAAAGAGTTGACATAATGCATCGAAGGAAAATAATTAATGAGAAATGGAGGTGAAAGGAGTTATCATCATGCTAGTCACTACTCACTGGTGACTGATGAGTGGTGGTGACTGTATTCTGCTTTTCCAACGCTGTTCAGGACAACGAGCCAACGAGGTGATGACAAAGAATGTTAAGCAGACAAAAAAAAATAACTGGAGTTTCAAGACATACCTATATATATCCACGTGAAATGGAAAAAATACACTAAAATACACCAAGCTTTGCTATATTTTCTCTAGTAATGTCTAATCTTCTGTGTAAAAAAATGACTGAAAATTTGTCCAAAACAACACAAAATAGTAAAGGAAAGAGGTCAACACTTTTGCGCAAAGAGCAGAGCCTCAAAGAAAAAACCAACCAGACACCAACTCGGGGATTGTTCTTTCGTTCAACAAGCAACCCGACCGGTGATTCCGTGATCTTAGAAGAGTACGCGACAAAGGCGTTTTAACCTCCTTACCTGACACAATTAATAAGCAATGGATTTAGAAACGATAAACATGGATACAACACATAATCTACTAATGCTATATAGTCTCCACACACGGCTCTCTCTATATGTTCAAATACTTGGATACCACATTTTGAGAGAATGTTACTCGAATAGCTTACTCGGCATGGCATGTATTAAGCGGAATAAAAACAATTATGTCCATTCTTGGTCAGAACGTGAGAGTGTACCTCAACTATTTTGAGCGCGTGGAACAATATGAATTTCACTTGTCAGTGTGATGACCCTTTTTGGTCTTACGACGACCATGGTGATGAGGGTGTTTAACAGGTTTCTTTGTCTTTGTGCTGCAATGAGCAACAACAAGAGATATCTCTGTGATTTGGAGATCAACTTTACATTAAAAGTCTAGAGGGTTAATAACGAGACTCACCAGAAGAGGGAAGATACAACTCTGTATGCAAAGAAGATGGGTAACGCCAACAACGCAGAAGCCTGCAGCGAAAAGATTTAGATAAGCAAGTTAATAGAAACAAATAAAAGCATGGACATCTCAATATACGTTCAACAAGGAAGTGGAGACAATATACCGCAAACCAAACAAACTCATTCGTAGCAAAAGCTTCCGTCAGCTCATGGCTCTTTAGTTTTTGTTCAACATGGGCTTGGACCTTCGCAGACAAAATGTGAATTTTAGCTTTAAATCCAAAATACTCATGAAATCATCCAAGAAATGGCAATAACTTGATTCATATTTATGAAATACATAGAATGGCTTTAGTTTCAGACCTGGTTGTGATAAGTTGTGGCGGATTCAAGGAACTCTGTATAAACGATGATCACTTTGGTTGTGTAAGGTTTCATGGCAACCTTAATATTATCAACATGTGGTTTAGTGGCCGTTGCCACTTGGTCAACGTATGGCTTGCTAAACTTTTTAGCCTCCTGGAAAAGGTTAAAGAGTACACACCCCTTAAGATTACATCTGTAAATACTGGCTTATAAAACGTGCATCGGTTGAAAGAACAAACTGATACCTGATAATAAGGGTTTATAATTTCTTGAACCGTGACAATGTGAGGAGAAACAGCACTCTTGGATGCATGGTAAGCCTCTTTTGCTTTGATGGATAGTGTTCGGACGTGTGGCTCAACATGTGTAGCGACAGTTTCCTTGACGGCTGGAATGTATTTCTGCAAGTAGTGCGTCAAATCAAAGAACAATAATATCAGGGCGACAAATCAATTAATGCCAGAGAAAATTGCTGTAAAATAAATTGCCAATAAGACGCTTACAGTTTTAACGTTTTCCATATGTGGTTCAGCCCACTTCACAGCTTGAGCCTTTGCTTCTGTCGCCTAGTAGATAATAAGTATACCTCATTAGTCAGATGCTCCTATGTTGTTTAGAGTCAGAACCCAAAATAAGACTCAAATCTAAAGAAGCACCTTTAGAATTACTGTATCCATAGCAGGTTTCCCGTGGGCCTCCCAATGTGTCTCTGTATAAGTCTATGGGTACATGAAATGATCAAGTTAATGGTGGAAAAAACCACCATGTTACAAAAGAGTAGAAAAGACCATCAAAAACCTCACCTGAAAACTAATCCAGTGAACAGCAAGCCAAGGGGGAAGCCACGAACCATGAGCCTGACCAAAAGATAGGTGACGTTAAACTTTTTGTTCAGTTCTGGCTTTTCGGTTTTGCCAATATCCCAAACAATGAAAATGTAAAAACTGTGTCAAACCAATACCTCCTGGAGTTCCTTAGTCTTCGAGATTGCTTCATGCTTTGTCCTCAACACCTCTTCCTGAAATTTAAATTATGGAAAAAAGCAAAATGTGAGGCAGAAACTAAAATTGTAGGGAGTCTAATCTAATAAGAGGGTACTATACCTCTGCTATCTTAATAGCACGCTCAAGTTTGCCTATTTTGTTCTTCTGCTCTTCATTTGTCTTCTGAAGCTGCAAGACATCAGATACTAAAATTAAACATCTCCAGGACATTACTATGAAACAATCAGCTCAATCCAAAGTAAAGCACGGTCGAATGTATAGTCAGAAGTAGGGAAGGAAAAAAGTTGTGATGATATAATCAGATTGCATCACGAAATCTGTTCTACAGAATTTGCATTCTTAGATCAAACACAACTAATAAATCATGCAAGGAGCTGTCCTATAGTGATCTAGTATAGCAAGAATGGAAAAAACATAACATAAATGAGGAACCTAGAGCATGAAGATATTTGATCTTAGCCTAAACGAAGTCTAGCTAAAGCTGAAATAAAGAAAGTAAATAAGCATTCACCACAGACCTTAGCACTCCACAATTCAGAGAAATCTAAAAGGATCTGTTTAAAGGGAAAGTGAAACATACTTTGTCTAGGCTCGAGTTTAGTTCGCTTAGTTTTTTCTCAGCTTCATTAGCCTGAGCTTCTATGGAAGTTTTCTCCTTGTTTTTCTGCTCCAAGAAGTTCTTGAGTACCTCCAGCTGAATGGCAGAAGTAGCATGACAAAAATCAGAGTGCTGTTTGTATATTCTAGCCATATAAACAGATTGATTTCTCAAACTTAAAATTCTCACCTGCTTCTCTAATTCAACAACTTGTGCTTGAGCCTTTCCTAACTGTTTTGCAGAATCTGATGATCCCTATTTTGGAAAGGTGTCAGTTCAGGTGTAAACCAAAAATGTTTAAAAACAATTTACGACTAAGTTCCACCGAAACCTAAACCATATAAGATCCATACTTGTAGTGATGAGACTTCCGTCTGTAAGGAAGCAATCTTGTCTTCCCTATCTTTGAGGAGTTTCTCCTTCTCTGCTACCAACTCGTCTTTGCCCTTAACCTCGAGAGTTTTTTCATCGATTTGGGATTCTTCACAACAACAAAAATAGAAAGAAAACATAAATGTCATAAAACAAAATTGGCATCCACCAATTCAACAAACAAGCTCGACGCTGAAGTCTGAACAGATTTGGATTTCACAAATGCAAGTAATTCGACATTCTTAAGTCAATGCTGAAACACATCAACGAGCTGAAACAGTAATTCTATCAGCATCCAACCCAATAACATGCGTTACTCTACAGAATCCGATTTCAAATGTCAAAATATAGGAATTCAAGTTAACAAACAAAATTAAAATCAAAGCTTGCAATAATTCGATTCTGACGAATGCAACTCGTTAACTAACCTAGGACACGGATCTTGGCGTTAAGCTGATCAAGTTGGATCTTAGACGAGCCGTAGGATCCGGCGACGTCAACAATCTCCGGCTCATCACTGCCGATTCCAGCATCGGCGAATACACTGGTGGTGAAAATCAAGGCAAAAAGTAACAAAGCGACGAGCTTCGCGGCAGCCATGTCTAGATTCACCACCGGACCTTGCCAGGATCAACAAAACAAAGAGAAATTCCTCTCTCTCTCTCTCACAATGTATATTTATGGAGGTTTTTTTACCATTTACCATAGAATATTATTTTCACCAAGAAGGTTTGTGTTTGACATTCTGAGGTTAATGGCTCGTGGGGATGTCGTAACGGACAGGCTGCATCCGTTAGATTTACTTCTTTGGTTTTCTACATTAACAACATGGCTATAAATCCAAAGGCTAGACCATTATTTTATTAGGTGGAGTTTAGGTGGTTACGTAGTTATTTGGTTGACTACTAATTTTCCTTGTCTGTTACTCTGTTCTGTGTTTTCCATTGTCTATGTGAGTATCCGGAAGTTCTCGGTTAGGGTATCTCCAAATTGAAGTTGAATTTTATTCTAACTCTATTCGATTTTGCAGTAAAAACTAGAATGATGACTAGAAAATATTAGGGAATATTGTCCCAGATCGGAAGTTGGAAGAGATTTCACATAATATATAAGGGATATGGGCCACTCCACTTATCACCAATTGGTTTTAGGTTGGAAGCCCATATATCTTAATATGGTATCAGAGTCCGATCCATGCAGTCTAACCCGATCCGACCCAAAGTTGGTCCACTCATCGACAAGCCAAGCCCAAATTGGTGCCGTCGATCCAATCCCGAGCATTCCGAGATTAATGGCCAAAGGACCATTATCTCGAGGGGGCGTATTAGGGAATATTGTCCCACATCGGAAGTTGGAAGAGATCTCACACAATATATAAGGGATATGGACTACTCCACTTATCACCAATTGATTTTAGGTTGGAAGCTATTGGAATAATATGGAATAAAATAAGATGAATGGGATTTAGATAAAAATGGAATAAATTCATTTCATTTATTCCTTATCAAATTTGTAAATGAATGTTTTTCTTTGCATTTTTATGTGGAATTGATGGAATGATCATCCCATTCCATTCCATTCCAAAAATTAGAATTTCAAGCAAATGGTAAAAATATATGGAATTAGTCATTCCTCATCATTTCATTCCAAAAAATGGTAACCCAGTTGCAGCCTTAGAGTAATCCCATTTTTACTTCATTTTGGAGTTAAAAATGTAGTCTAATTGGAGAAGATTTACTCCAATTTTATTTTATTTTTAGTAATAAATGTACCCATTGGAGATGTTCTTAGTTTTGTCTAGCTTTGTTTCGATTGTAATAATTTGTTCAGGTTTTTTCTTATTTATCTTCAGAGATTTAGATCTGGCGGTTTGGATTTCCCTTAATCATCTAGGGCTTTGTCTCCCGTATTTTTTTAGGAGAGTTTATTGGTTCGTGAATTTTAATGGATTTGTATAATTTGGAAATCCATATAAAATTCGTGGATTCTTAAATCTAATAAAATGAATTCAAAAATCAAATAAGACGGATTTAAAACAAAATAAGTAGAATTTGAAATCTACCAAAATCTTAGTCTGCAGTATAATTGTAACAAGAAAAATGAGGAAATTTCACACATATCTTTAAAAAACGAAGAAAGTTTGTTTTGAAAAGGTAAATTCAGTTTAAAATTTTAACAAAAAGTGCTCATTCAAGGAATATTATGTATTTGCTCATTTGAGGAAGGTTATGTAACAAAGCATAAAGATTACTAGTTTTGTACTCGGTTGTAAAAAGAGGTTTAGTGCAAATCGGTTTGTTAATATTCATGTGTGTTTACGAGCATGTTCAAACGAGAAAGGGTTCACAATTAACTGTTAGATAAATCATTTTAAATAACAAGGTTTGAGTAAGGATTTCAGCCTTTGTATTTTACATTAAAAAGTGGTATCAAATCCATGAAAATCCATTGTGAAAGCAAATCAATTATCAAATCATAATAATGAATAACACTGAATTTGAATTTGGATTTTAAAATCATAGGGGGGCGTATTGGACTAAGAGTTTTAAGAGACTTGGAAGTATTCTTAAAATCCACTGTTATTCAATTAAATATTTTAAAATCTCTTCACAAATCTAGTGTTATTTTTTTTGTTCAAGACAAATCTAGTGTTATTGAACATGAAATTTATGTAAAATCACTCAAAATCATTTAAAATCCCATGTTATTCAAACAACAATTTATTAAAATCATATCAAATCCACTGTTATTGAAAATATTTTAAATATTGAGATTTTAATGACTACATGAGATTTTAGAAGATTTTAAAAGATTTTCTTAGTTAAAAACACAAAGATCCAAATCTCATGATTTTTGGTGGTATTGTAGGGAATTTTAATACAAAATCACAACAACTTTCTTAAAATTACTCAAAACCATCAAAATCATCTAAAATCTTAATTAAACTCAAATCACTTTGATTCTCTTAAAATCAATAGTTCAATACACCCCTCATAGTATCAATAACACCTGATTTGAACATGGATTTTATAATGATGGAACCAATAACACTGAATTTAATTTGGATTTTCAAATCCATTGAAATTCATGAACCAATAAACCCCTCCTTAGGCTTTATCTCTCGTTTGATTTGGCTTGATGTTCTACAATATAATTCACTATGTTTAATATAATGAACCTTCAGCCGAAAAAGACAATTATTTTATTTGTTGTTCAGTCAAAACGTGACAACTATTTTGACTGGTCGATATTATTGTCGTTTTCAGATTACATTAAGAAGTTGATTAATTCACATGTTACTATCTGCAAATGTGGTTTTTAAGTTTGAAAACAATCAAAAAATGTTTTTTACTGTTTCAAAATTTTTAAAAACAAAAGTAATTCCTCTTACATTTGCCCACATATATAGATATTAATTTTCTTTTGCAAAAATAGAAAATTCATTTATAAGTCTATATATATTTTATATAAAAATCAGAAATTAGAGAGAGAAAATAGAGCATCATTCTCCACCTGACATCACTTTTTATGACATATCAACATTTCAAAATTTGTACATTTTTATTTTTCTGCAAATCATAATCACACTCCAATCTAAGAAGAATTTCAAATAAATTATTAAATTTACCTTTAAATTGACTAGTTTTATAACATCTTTCTTCTCTTCTTCTCGAATGATGTCATAGTCATCAGAGGTTAAGTCAATACGAACTGACATAAATGGAGCTAATCCTTGAGTGGATTTACTATGTACTCTCCATAAAGCTTTCCTATTCTGATATCCCATATAGGTCCATTCCATTTGAGGTTTGATGTCATTCATTGATGTTGATGACACATTGATGGCTGGTATATCTAGATATACATGTATAGGAATTGATATGGTTCATGTTGTCACCTACAACATAACAAATGTTAGCTATTTTGTAATAATACTAAAATAATAGAAAACATTACATGAATGATTTGTCTTTGATAACTTGGACGTAATAGTGGTCTTATAGACCTCTCAATAAGATGACCACATAAGTGTTCCCATGCTGACACATATCTACGATAATCAATATATGAACTTGGTATTTCATTTGTAGTGTGTGGCTTCTCCTCATATTCAACATACAACAACAAAATAAAATAAATATTGGAATGCTTTTTCCAAGGTTTCAACACTGAATTCACAAGTGAACTTACAATTAGATTCAAAGGACCAAGCTCCATGAATTTGATGCAAACAGTGGAGAGGATCATAGTATTGTCAATGGTGATAACCGTAGAACTTGTGGCGAGGCAGGCTAGTTTTCCAGTTTCGAGTCTAATCTCTTGAGATCCAACTTGGAAGTCCTCCACTAGTATATTAGGGTATGGATGTGTGTATTCTCCGGCTGCCATGTGGATTTGGGAACGAACTTGTTGTCTTTAGTGGCCATGTGGATTCCACCACTCTCCTCCTCGCCTTCATCTCCTCCTCGCCTTCATATTTTCATGTTTCCAATATCTCCATTAGAGATAAATTTATCCAATCTCTAGACAAGAGTTATCCATCTACTATTTTAAGAGCAAAAAAACATATATACGGGAGTAGAAACTCACATATCAAGTCCATGTTCTTCCATAGCTTATCTAAACAAACAACCACGTTTTCTCCTTCATGCAAACAACATTTTAAATCGCCTCTATCTGTTTCCAATATATCCATCATGTCTAAATTTATTCAATCTCTAGACAAGAGTTATCCATCTAATATTTTCAAAAGCGAGAAAATAGATACACGAGAGCAGAAACTCGCATATCGAGTCCATATGCTTCCATAGCTTATCTATACAAACAACCACGTTTTCTCCTTCCTGCAAACAACATTTTAACTCGCCTTTGTATCTGCCTCACTAGTTAAAAAAACAAGAATACTAACATGTGAGTCACCTCTGAACTGAAGTGCAAACCATGGATGAGTCATCTTCGTAAGAAACTCAGTATCCATTTTCACCACCATGTATGCGATCTTGTGCCACTTCATTCTGGTTTTTTCTTGATAGTAATTAGGAGAAAGAGATTGGAGAGAAAGATGGAATTGGGGAAAATAAAGATGTGGTTTACTCTAATACCTTTCTTGAAAGGCAAACTACCACTTCTTACTATCTTTTAAGTTTCTTAATTATCAAAATTGCACAATTTTTTTTATAATCAAAATTGCATTTTGAGGTTTGGGGGTTTTAAAAGCTAAACGCAGCCCATAGAAAAATCAACTTGTGAACTCAACAAGGTCCGTTTAACCAAAGATAATTGGGCACGAATCACCAAGTTTCCTTTTGTCGTTAAGCATTGTATACCATTTCTTTTTTAAAGATAGTTAAATTAAGGCCGAGTGACAATACTAATTGTTACTAGGATCCAAGTCAAAATTTAAAGGGATCAACAATAGTATATAAAAGGTTAAAGTCAATCTATTCATAGTCAATTGGTTTTGAGTTGGAACCAAATATAAATCCAAATTAACATGGTGTCAAAGTCTTAAGAACCATCATCTCGACACCAACACTAATATATAAAGAATTATGGTTAATCCACTCATAACTAATTAATTTTGAATTGGATAATGAATCAAAACTTGAACTCGGAGGTCCCAAGAGTTCCAAGAAAATAAAAGGAAGCCTAGCATGCCGGGCATGCTCGAAAAAGAGCTTTTGCCGAGACATGTTTTCTAACCCGAAAGGAGACTTAACTGTTGGCCCACTTCAAATTTCCGATTGCATGTATGCCCAAACCAAGCCACATCACAGAACCAAGTTGGTACCGATGGACGATGGCGATGGTGATGGTGGTGAAAGGCTGTGTATGTAACTTGTGCCATAAGTAAGCATGGTAAGCAGCATATGCCATTAGCCCTGGCGGCACCATTATCACATCTAAATAACATTCTCGCCATTCCATTGCTAGTTCAAAACTTAACTTATCAAAGCTCAATTCTAATATATAAACATTGCCTAAGAGCAACACCGCATGCTAATAACTTTATATATTTACGCTTGATCCAATACAACTCGGCCTTAATTTATAATCACAATATCACAGGAAATTAAATTATCTTGACAATAATTAACTATTTTCCTAACAGAAAAGTAATTATCTAACAATCAGTAAACAGTAATTAACAGATATTTTTTAAACAACAAATTTAATTAGCAAAAATAATGTCTAGCTAATTAAGGCATCAATGATGATCAAACACAAACATTTTAATCAACTTCCAAACTCGATAGCCATGGTTTAAGTAATTACCGAAACTGTCTTCTTCTTCTTCCTTAGTTTCTTTTTGAGGTAATCAATCATCTCATCCTTCTCTTTGAGTTTCTGCTTCAATTCTTCAATTTCCTTCATCATATCATCTTCACTTAGCTTCTCTGTTTTCTCACCTATTCTTTCTTCTGCTTCTCTAGTCTCCTCAGAATCATATTCTCTCTTCTGTTTCTTACAACTCCGCTTATTCTCATCTGTGTAACTTCTCTTTGTTGCAGAGATTTCCTCAACAGAATCATCATCTTCAACCATTTTACGAACATGAAAATATACTCCATGTCCTGAGCCTGAACTTGGTTTCAGAAAAACCTGCTTTTGCGGCAAACCAGCTGAGTCCTGCAAGAAAAAGCTTATCATATGTAACCACTCACCTGTTTCATATCCTGAAAAGTTGACCAGAGAGATGATTCAAAAATACATTTCCTAAGTCTCCAGCAATGTTTTCAAAAGCTTGGTTTGCTTCTGCTGGACTATTAAATACAACAACCGCATTATAATAGCAACTCCCTTGTCTTTTTAATGGCTTCACAAGCAAACAAACAAAAAGCAAACAAGAACTCCTCATTAAAAAATATAATAGAATATGAGATTAGGGTTTGAAAACGTACATGTTAAGGAGATCTATACCTTAATTATGGGTGTGAAATCTCTGGAAACAACCTCAATCAACTCTTCAGATGAAACATTGTGAGGGATTCTATGAAGGTAGAGTCTTGACTTCTCAGTTTCCATCATCTATGTTATAATTTGCAAACAAAAGTATTTATGTTTTCTAGTTCCAGATGTTGGTACTATTAGATAAATTTTGTACTAATCCATGAGGACCAAATGAAATGGTTAGCCAATTTTACAGTTAAGGAAAATCGATCTCTGGTCTAAACCAATATGGTGATTCCTCAACAATCAATCTTACCTCATTAGTTACCGGAACGGAGGTTTCTACTCCTTTCTCTACTATAGCAAGTACAAGTTTCATAGCAGCTGCTGCATCATCAACACAATCATGGGGAACACCTTCTTGCTGCACTTCATATCCCAATATAGACTTGGAAACAAATAAAAAAACAATGTCATTTACATAATCAAGAGCTGGGGAGATTAAGCTTTCACAGGCTTAATTACCTTGCAAAGATAATTCAAAGAAGGTCTTTTAAGTTTTCTAGGCTTTCTTGCACCGGGATACTTATAGGTAAACACCAGTGAAGTATCGATTACTCTTGCATGATCTATCTTCAACACTGAGAGCAATCAAAGTAAACCCTTAAAATGTTGTGTTAAGAGAGATTAGGAGCAAGGGTACGACTTTTATGTTACCTTTCATATCATTGTTCAAGCTTTGACCTACCAAAATAGTATCCTCAGAAAGAAACATCTGCAGTTTTTCCTGCATGATTATTCATTTAGATGGCATTCGAAAAATGTGTTGAAACCACACAAAAAATAATTAGATAAATGCAATGTACCTGTATATCTACCAAAGATAAAGTAGTAGCATTTTCAAGAATCTCAGCTGTAATTCCAGTAATATTTGTCCTATAGTCAATAACTGGTTGATTCGGTTTCACAAATTCATCAAGAATCACCTGAGCCATTAATTATCAGATTAGACAAAAACAATACGGTTCTGTTATAAAGAAAATATGTTTAGGAGAGACCATCTCATCGGATAAAACTTGGTTTAGAAAGATGGGAAAATTGACCCCAAAAAAAAAGGTTCACTGAAAATAAAGATCAAGAACCTTTAAATCACGGTCCACTGCAGCAACCCTAACAACCGCTTCACTCCCATCTTCACATTGAACCATCTCACAATCAATAGCAATCATTTCAATTTTGGTCGATTTCATAGCTTCTGACTTATTCTTAATCTTTCCAAACCCTGTTACCAACCAATCCTAATTTAAAAATTCAACAGCTTAATGTTATTTCTTAGTCTCTATAGAAAGAGTAAGCTAATTCAATTGGATGAAAACACAAACCTCAGAATTAGATGGGAACAAATAGTCTAAAAGGTATTCATCATGCGTCATAGTCATTCGAACTAGCCTCTGCACTACCAATAACATTATGTTTAAAACTAATTGTATTACAAAACACAAAAGTTATGTTTAATACATTAAAAATTAGGTTTATTACTACCTGCTCAGCAGTCTCATGTGGAGATTCTTGTTTGAATTCCTCAGGCATATAATTAGGTTTCAGAGCCCTAGCCAATAGCTGAGAGCAAAAACATGTAACCAAAACATTAAACAAGGATAAAACACAAGATTAAAAGTAATTAAACAATTGTGTTTTTTGTGTGTTTTCACGACCTGCAGATCTTCTTTCTTTTTGAGTGTCGTAAGGAAACCAACCAAGACATCTTTGGACCGTCTGGAAGGATCACTCAAGCTCGATCCTGCTTGTTTGTCGTAAATATTTAGAAATTCCTTCCATCCTCCGTTCTCCCCTTCCAAACGTCGCTTCTGCACTAGTTTCACCAGCCCTACCAGCACCTAAATCCCATCGAAGAAAATTTTAAAAAACTATAACCCTCGAGTCCGGAAATTCTACCAACATATTAAGGACATATATATCTACATTTCTGTCAGCTGTTGCTAGCAGGTGCTCCATAGCTAGCTCTGTACGGCTGTTTGTGAGAACGAAAGTTAGGGTATAACTTTTTTTTCAACTAATTGCTAGTATCCCTATAATTTCAATATTAACTTTTTCTGCAAAAGGCTTTTTATATTAAATAATTAAATATATAAATAAATATTTTGTTTGGTCTCCCGTAGTTGAAAAACTAATAATTTAAAATCTACTCGCAGTTGATAAACTTCATGGAAAACAGTGTTTTTAAAATCAAAACGACTTGGCAGTTGAACTGGGTTGAACCTTCAACCCAAAGCATATTCTGATTGAGTTAATTATAAATCCAATGATAGTTAGACTGGTTAAAAAATTCGGATTGGATCGTTAAAAAATCGAAAATTGACGATCCATTGAATCTTATTGTAAGATCTCAACTCGCCTATCCGAAGATAGAAATAGTTTTAGGGTTTTTCTTAAGGGATTCTTCAAAGTATTTAAACCTAACTCGACGGAGATGATGAAATTAGGGCTAAATTGGCGTCCCGGTGAATCGGAATAAATGTAATTAGGTTTTATAGCTGAACCTTGTAAAAGGCTGTCTACGTACCCTTCGGAAAGGGATCAAGCCATTCGTAGTTCCTTTAAATAGTTCGTCGAATGACGATTAAGTCGTCTATAGATCGACTTATCGTATTGTGTGTGTTTCGATCTCCTTTAGCCTGAATACCTTCATTCTCACATGTCGGGGTTTAGGTCGGCTTACAGAGTCGTCTATAGCTCGATCTCTTGTAGCCTGAATACCTTCATCCTCTCATGTCGAGATTTAGGTCGGCTTCGGAGTTCTCTGTCTGTTTTTCTCATAATTTAGCCTGAATGACCTCCTTCTCTTATATAGAGTTTTAGGCCGGCATAAAAAGTCATATTTCTTAAAAAGAAATAGATATTTTCCACAAAAGAAAATAGATATTTTCCTTTTGTGATTATCTTCGAAGATTGCCATTTATCTTCATCGACATCGTAATTATCCATAATAAATGCCTTCTATTTCGGGCCGATCTTATTAACTGAATGGGCTATTTGGAGGGGTGCTAAAACCGACTCCAACAATAAGTCCCCCCCCCAAGTCGGCGATTCGAGCGTTTTGCGTGATGATCGGTGACAGAAAACATTTCGGTTCATGAAGTATAAAAGATCGGCATGAATCTCCGGTATTCCTTTGAATGTTGTCGTGGAAGAATAATCTTTTCCGTAGTTAAGTTAATCGGGTCGTTCTGTCCTTTGATCCGTTTGTATGGATCTTTGGCGAACGACGATTAAAACGTAGATCGGCGTTGAACTGCTTTACTTTAAGGCTTACGTCCCACCGTATCTATAATTGCGAGACGGATCTCGGCTTTATTCTAAGGGTGGGCGAATGTGCGATGCTGTGCTCGACTTATTTGTTATCACCCACCGCGAAGAATTTGCGGGACGGATCCCGGCTTTTCCTTACCACGATGTGCACCTCGTGCGCAAGGAAGACCACACTCCTGGCCAGGGAGCATGATGCTAGTGCGAGTTCTTTTAGACTCGGCTTTCTGCGAGTTCTTTTAGACTCGACTTTCTGCGAGTTCTTTTAGACTCGACTTTCTGCGAGTTCTTTTAGACCCGACTTTTGCGAACTAAGGAGTTCGGCTTTCTGCGAGTTACTTAGACCCGACTTTTGCGAACTGAGAAGCTCGGCTTTTGCGAGTTTTAACTCGGCTTTTGCGAACTAAGGAGCTCAGCTTTTTACGAGTTTTAACTCGGCATAAGTTAAGAATTTATCTCGGTATGAGTCAAAGAGAATTATTTAGTTAATAAATAAAAATAAATATGAAAGACTTACCTGACGTATCGTGACTGGACATTAATGACGTGGTCATTGAACTTTATTTTTGGACCCTTCTTTAATTGATTTGGGTCCATGTACGTCTCTTCTTTTTATACACCTCAGCTTTGATTATGCTAACCGGGTTCTTGGCACATCTTGGTTCAGATAAACCGATCTTTTAACTTTTCCCTTTAATTTTAATGTCGTCATCTCTTTCCTAGCTCGAGAAGATCTGACTATGCCTATGGTGTTGGTTCTCTTCTTCGATCTCGGTTTTATCTCCTTAATTTCCAATAATTTGTAGCGATCCTTTGTTTAGCGTTTTATAAATCTTTGACTCTCTCAAGATCTTGTGATGGATTTGGAGATCACCAATAGGGAACAGTTTTATGAGCTCGACGAGCTGATAGTTTATCGGTGGAAGACGATTTGTAGAGACCAATCGGCGTTGACGGAGCTGATTTTCCGGGATCGTTGCTGAGCGGATTATGAAAGCTCGCCTAGTTATCGATGTCGGAGAGCATGAGTGGATCTGAGTTTGCCGACTCGAGACGGATTGTTCATATGATGAGAAATTGATGGTCAGCTGATGAGTTCGAGCATATTCTAACTCGCGGACAGATCTGAAGCATATGATAGGAGTTTGTCTTAGGGACGTCTATAGCTTGTCCTACTTGAGCTTGCGAAACAGGATGTAGTTTCTTGGTGAACTTAGGAGCTTGTACTTGACGATCTTTAAGCTATATTTCCGAGATGACGAGATGACAAACTCAAGTCGGCTAAGATTTGTTCTCCAGTAGCTTGATTGCATCTTTTTTGAAAGGTTATGGTTGTTTTTGAGCTTTGTTAAATTCTTGAGCCACTGAGCTGTCGAGCTTGATTTTGAACTTGAACAGGCTTTGATCTGATTTCTTTAATTTAAATTGTTGAAAGCCTGGATCTTCGACGTGATTGGATTTATCTTGAAGATCAGAGACGGACAGCGTGGGCATCCTCGGCACAAGATATTAGAGATGACGTTAATGTCATCATCAAGCTCTGAATTTCAAGCTTCTGTTGTTGAGATCAATCGTTCAGGGAGTATAGTGAGCATTAATTCTTTAATTGGCGAAGGCAATGAGAGAAACCGGAGACGTCGGTTGTTGAGACAGGATGTCGTTGTCGGTTCGAATAGAATGTTGATCGTGAGTTGACGACAAGCTGGTTCTTACGAGATCGATTGTTCGAGATCGTGAATTGAGTTCACGAGGAAGACCGAATGCCGACTTGGATTTTGTAAGATGCTGCTCCCAGTTGAGACTTGATTCCGTTGGATTTCTTTGACTCTTGATAGGATATATGATACTCGAGATCGGCTCAATCAATTGTGAAGTGACGAGCTTGTGTAATCTGTTCGAGCTCGTCTGATCGTGGCCGTGATGAGCTGATTGATAAGCTCGGGTCGTGATGGTTTGACTCTTTGACGTTGGATCAGTAATGGAGGTATAGGGGATAGTGTCATGATGGAAAAATTTTGCAGCAAGGCAAAAGGTTCAAGCTGGTCTTGAGCGTGTGAAGTATGACGAGGTGGATTGACGGCGAGCTTGTATTTATCTCGAGATTCTAAAAAAATTTGGAGAGGTTGCCTTCTTCGGATATCGGCATTGCTTCTTGTTATTTGCTGGCTGCGATCCATCCCTAACATTGGGTTTTTATGTGTTTGATGAAGACGAGACGAGACGTCGTGGTCACATGAGGAAATAAGTTGACGAGCTGACAAGGAATAGCTTGCGAAGACTTGTTGCTTCTTTGTTGTAAAAGAGACTTAATTCCCTGTCAAAGATATTGAAACTTTATGAGTACAAGTCAATGAACATCCATATTGTTGAGACGAATACTATTAAGTTCATGATTTTCTCAATTGAATGGCAAAAGAATCACGTGATTAAAGTTATCGATGGTGAGCAATCATGATGGAATTAATTGTAAAAATAGACTTAGCTTTTAGATGACCTATGAATCAAAAAATTAATAAACTATTATAAACTAGAGAAGTCAGATAGTCAAACTAGATAGTTATCTTTATAATTTGGGGGTGAGGAGCGTCGATCGAAGCAAAATATTTAATATAAAACAACAATTAAGTGGAATCGATCATGAAACGTGAATTCAATCATGAGACTTGAATTTAGATACTTATCTTAATGATTTTGACGAAGCCGTGATGTGTGCTGTTGACGTCGATATCGACTATGGCGGTGTTTTTCTTTGTACGCCGATCATGCGTGATTGTCTCGTCGTTGAGCATGGTGTATCAAAGATTTTTGAAGAAATCCCCACAGTCGGCGCCAATTGTAAGATCTCAACTCGCCTATCCGAAGATAGAAATAGTTTTAGGGTTTTTCTTAAGGGATTCTTCAAAGTATTTAAACCTAACTCGACGGAGATGATGAAATTAGGGCTAAATTGGCGTCCCGGTGAATCGGAATAAATGTAATTAGGTTTTATAGCTGAACCTTGTAAAAGGCTGTCTACGTACCCTTCGGAAAGGGATCAAGCCATTCGTAGTTCCTTTAAATAGTTCGTCGAATGACGATTAAGTCGTCTATAGATCGACTTATCGTATTGTGTGTGTTTCGATCTCCTTTAGCCTGAATACCTTCATTCTCACATGTCGGGGTTTAGGTCGGCTTACAGAGTCGTCTATAGCTCGATCTCTTGTAGCCTGAATACCTTCATCCTCTCATGTCGAGATTTAGGTCGGCTTCGGAGTTCTCTGTCTGTTTTTCTCATAATTTAGCCTGAATGACCTCCTTCTCTTATATAGAGTTTTAGGCCGGCATAAAAAGTCATATTTCTTAAAAAGAAATAGATATTTTCCACAAAAGAAAATAGATATTTTCCTTTTGTGATTATCTTCGAAGATTGCCATTTATCTTCATCGACATCGTAATTATCCATAATAAATGCCTTCTATTTCGGGCCGATCTTATTAACTGAATGGGCTATTTGGAGGGGTGCTAAAACCGACTCCAACACTTATCAAACCGATTTTTGTAAAAAAATGTTATTTTATGTTTTGTTAATTAATTTTTATTTTATAAATAATCAAATATTGTTTTTCAATGTTTATTAAAATGTAGGATTAAATATTCTCCAATATTTTATCTCATCGTTGATTAAACATTTTAAGTATTTTTTTAATAATTGTTATACATGTTTCAAAAATATAATTATTAAAATATCTTATTTAATAGATTAAAATTAAAACATATTATATGTATTATTTTAAAAATAGTTGACAAAAAAGTATTATTTTAAAAATATCATCAAACACAATCGAATCTAGTAATACCATATTAACTCATACTCCAAGAGTTTTGTTAATCTGATTCTAGTCCGGTTTTAAAAGCATAGACGAAAAAAAAACTCTCTTTTTTAGTCCTTAAAACTCTTGATTATTTGTATATGAGTTAATATTAATTAGTGATGTTAAAATGGACAGTCTGAACCTGTTTAGGTATGTATACGTTTAAGCTATGACTAAATTAGGTTCGTTTAATTTGGTATCTATTAAAACCCGTTTAACTTAATGCTCATCGGATTTTAATCGACCCATTTAAATCTGTTTAAAATGTTTACTATACAAAAAAAAAATTAGTTATGTAAAATGACACTGTTTTATTAAAAAACTAAAAAAAAAAATCAAACAAAAAAAATAATAATAAATGGATATCTGTTTAGACCCGTAGACATACCCGTTAAATCCATAGACTAAACAGACTAACCTTATTTAAACCCATTATTTTTATATGTTCATATACAAGCCCACAGACAAACCAATTACAATTTTATACCAGATCAATTTAGGCCCGTGGGCTTTAAATCCATTTTAACATCACTAGTTTTCGTATATACTATGCAGATAAAAACAGCCGTATAGACCGTATAGACTGGGAGGATTATTTTTGGCTCGATCGTGCATGACGACTGGTTTTGACAAATTACAACAAACTTATTAAGAGAGATAGCACGGAATAAATATGTACTTCACATTTCTTGTCCCATTTCCTGCGCGACGTATGTCACATGAATTATAACAGAACATAACGCACATATACATTATAAAGTCACCCACATGGATATTACAAAAAAAAAAGTCACCCACATGGAAATACCAATAATAGCGGTCAAGTCTCAATAACCCAAAACGTGACACATTAATTAAACCACACAACACACATATATACTCCAATTTAAATAATACATATCTTAAAGTTCTCATGTAACTTATACTCTTACATCATCTAACGCTCAATCAATACTATATGACCATGATTAATATGCTACTACGCATAATATAACTAGAAAAGTATTTGAACCAAAATATCTTAAATTGAAACCTAAAACAAATCTTGGGAATCAGCAAATGTCTCATGTATATTGAATCATCGGTCTAACAGTCCCGACTCAACCAATAGGACGATAACATTATTTAATTACCATCACTTGCTCAACAAACTAAAACTCGATTCTACACACATCCACAACTAGATTTTCTATCAACTTTTCTTCTTTGTTTACCGAAGAAGACAAAATCAAGATTATAAAGAACAGGAACCATCATAACCGAACACAAGAACACAAGCACCGGTCCAAATATCCAAAGCATTAAAGGCAACGCCGCATAGAACAACCGATTCCCCACCGTATTCAAAACAAACCCTCTCTCTAGCAACTCCGCAACATACTCCTCCGACGTTATCATCATCTCATCCTCCAACTCCTCCTCAGGAAACGGAGTGTTGATGAGGATATTGACTTGGTTGATGAATCGTATCGAGAGAGAGTGAGAGAAGAAGGAGAAGAGGAAGATGGTGAGAATCGTGACATACTTGAGAGCCACCATGAACTCCCCGTGAGCTCCGTAAACGGCGTCGTTGAGAGGCTTCTTCACTGCGTATGTGCTGCTTATAACCGCAGCTAGACCCGCGCAGAGAAGGATCGACGTTGTTGCCATTAAAGTCGATCCCATTATGCAGTTTCTTAGCGTTTGAACGGCCAAGATGTTCTTCTTCTCGTTGTCCTAATTTATTCAAAAGATATATACAGTTACATATATGTGTATGTATAGATGTATATATATATATTTAAGAGGTTGAAGATTACCTTGATGATTGAAGCGACCCAGAAACGGCGAGCTCTAGCGTTGGTACCGATGATGGTGGTGAGAGGCTGAGTACGTAACTTGTACCACAAGTAAGCATGATAAGCAGCGTATACCATTAACCCTGGCGGCACCAAGACCACATCTAAATAACATTCTCTCCATTCCATTACTAGTTCAAGACTTATCAAAGTAAAATATTTTTGGGTATGTTGTAAGGCCACTTTATGTATGACTTGTTCGAAGATTTGGAGAAGAAGAAGACCCTATTTATAAAACGATAAATACAACAAAAAAAAAAAACGGAAAATAGAGGCAGGTGGGAACTGAGGAAGAGGGATGACGTGGGATATTTTGTCCTTTTGTTCGCCATTGTTGGTTTCCAAATTGATGTGATCTCTTTTTTTTTTTTTTTTTTTCGTCTGAAGTTATAATTCTATTTATGCGAGGTGGAATGCGTTTTTGAGATACAAAACCGGCAGAAAACAGATATTTCTCCGGAAACTAAGCCCACAAAGGGAAACTAAGCCGGCGGAATAAACAGATATCCCCGGAAGCAAAACCTACATCTAAAACAGAAGACAATCGCTAAAATCCAAAGCCAATCAAAGCCAAACCGAAATTGCATATCTTGACCCGTGCGGAGATGCTTGAGCGAGACTTACCGATGTAGCCCACGGCCCACCAACAGTAACATCAGCTAAACGAACAGATGCTGAAAGACCCTCTTTCAGACTCAAAGAACCTAGACTTCACAACGCGACTAGAATGACCCTCACACGGACCACTAAGAAACTCTCGGATACGGCTGCAACACAATTCTATGTGCCCATACTCGCCTAGATAGAAGCCAAAAACTATCCAAATCACACAAGATTTGAATCAAACAAAGCCAAACCAGTCTAGACTATCCCGAATCCAAACAAAACCCGGAAATAAATCTAGAATAGAAAGCACCCACAACAATCTCCCACAACAAATCAAAACAACACAAGTCCAGTTGACAAAGGCGGATCTGTGAACCAACGATACTCTGAATAGAAGAGGTAACTAAGCATAATCTTCTAAAACCAAAAGACCCCCAACTCAACCCAGACCAAGAACCGGAACCAGATCCAATCTAAACCTAAGCCTAAAACCGAAAGCACAGACCGAGCCACAGAAGCAAGGACCGCAAAGCATAATAAGACTAAAATCCAAAAACCAACCGGAGAAACTTAGATCTTCAAATAAAGCACGGGCTTACCACAGAAGCGAGTAGATCCACCGGCGAGGGCAGCGGATTCGGCGGCTATCATTCCACGGCCACGCATGAATCGAACCAGACTGAGCAGAGACGACCGGCGAGTCACGAAGAGAAGGCGGAGGCGACGGCGAGATGACGGAAATGGCCAACCGTCGTTGATGGCCGAGCGAGCTAGGAAAGGAGACAACTACTATACGGCGACGAGTCACACCCTCCCCGGCGACGACAGAGGACGTCGGCCGGGGAGAAAATCGGAAGGAGGCGAGGCGGCTTCTGTTCTCGGGAGACGGGCCTGTGAATTGATGTGATCTCTCTTCTTCTTCTTTTTTTTCTCTGTCAAATAAGTGATTTCTGGTTGGAGCTCATCATAAATAGTAACATAATTCTTGCACGCCTTCGATTTCTATGTTGGATCATTTCTTTTTCTCTCATTTTAGTAGGCCTATATTAATCATACTATAATTATTTGTTTTAGTCAAAACCATTTTATTACGCTGTCTAGCTATATATATTCTGTATTTCTAATTAATTATACAATTTTTTATCTTGAGATTTCAGTTGTTATGGAAATTTATCTCAGTTTAAAAAAAAAAATTTCAGATAATATATATATATATATATATATATATATATATATATATATGTGTATGATTTGTCTATATATGTCTACATTAATACATGTACACCTAGTATTTTTTTTTGTCAACAAATATTTTATAAATGTTTAATCTTTCATTAAAAAAAATAAATGTTTCTAAAATACAATGTTTTGGCAATACAAACAATCTTCACAACAAAACAAATTAAACAATATGAAAAGATATAAGTTATAAACCACTTAAACAAATAAAAGTTATGAAAAAGATCTTTTAAATTCAATGACGATTAAATTGGTAACTGAGACGAAATCACCACTACAAGAAAAATCAACATTAATAGCACATGATACAAGCTATCGTATGTAATAGATAGCGTTTTCACAAACGCTCTGACAGCGGCAGCTATAATAGACCCCCCCTCTACCATAGCATTTTGTTCGTGCTATGTTAGTAGTGCAAATAGATAGCGTTAAATTTTTTTTGCTATGTTTAGTGCACTCTATTATAGCATCAATTTAAAGCTATATTTTGTAACCGAGCCTAGCCGAGCCGAGCCGAGCCGTATTAAATTATTAGTATTATTATATATATTTTTGTTATTATATATAGCTTTGTATCAATTGGATTTATATAAAAAGTTATATTTGAAACTTGATTTACTTTGACCAAAAAAAACTTGATTTACAATATGATATTATTAATAATCCAAAACATGTTTTACATTTACATATATCATATCAAAAAAAGTCTAAGTAAACATCTTCATACACTAAACTAGAGCTTTGAAAGATACTTCAAGCTTCCTTGTAAAACAACACACAGATTATCCTTTGTAACTAACACAAAACTCGTATCAAATCCACTTTCGTCCAGTAGCTGCAATCATATATTATTAACAATATCAATACCTCACAATAAACAATATAACATTCATCCAATGCATCCAATGAGCTTGTTAGTGTAATATCTTATTGAAATCACATAATCAATTTACTTGTTCACATTCTTCTTTGAAGAATTCCAACAAATCCATCCTAGCAACAACGTCAAGGTCCACAGTAACCTCATCCAGTAATAATACCTTGATAATGAACTCTGTATCTTAACAGATGAGAGAATCAATGTATTACCTTGAATGGAAGTAAAAGACCCATGCATATTTGCACTCGACGTCTCTGCCCATCAGAAACCTTGTGCATACGCCATTGAAGATTGATATCAAGAAGATCAATCAACTCGTCTCTTCTTATAGGATCAATCCCTTCAACTGCTTGGAAAACAAAAACACAAACACATCCCTGAGTTTCAAAAGGCGAATCAAAAATTCATGCGGAAAAGTGAATAATAAAACACCTCCAGATATCATATGTTCTGCTGAGAAATCTCCCTGAAGAGGAATCTCACCCTAAAATTCATATTAAAAAAAAATCCAAGAGTTAAGACACAAAATATACAGAACACGGCGTTTTAACATGAGAGCTCAGAAAGCAAAAGTAGAGGAGGAAGTTTACTGACAGCAGAACCAGCAGTTTTACTCCATGAACCTCCAAGGTAAGACAAATCACCACTACACACAAATCACCATGAGCATGAAAGAGGAATGTGCTTACTTGTTCCCCAGACTGGTACCCATTTGCAACAGATTGAATTACCGACGAACGATGAGCACAATCACCATATAAATCCAATAGCTCAGCCACAGATTTTTCAAGGTCTTTAACCTGTGGACAATATATTGTCAGAAAGAGAGACGTGATAACACGTTGAATAGAAATTCAGTGATCCAATGATAAACCAAAATCAAAAGATGAAAGTTCAAGCAGTTTCCATATGTACAGAGAAGCGACTAATGATTATTAGACATATACAAAAACTTAAGGAGACGAAACAGCCTTCCCAGATATAGCTGCGTTGAAGCTGAACTCCTCTCAACTCAAAATTTTTACAGATTGGATAAGCAAAAAAACGAAAATTTGAAAATAACCTACCTTCTCAGTTTGGTTATCTTTCCAGCGTTCTATTGCTTCACTGTCTCAGTCCGAGTCAGGGACGTTGAAATGCCTTCTCTTGCTAGTATGTTACTAGTACCATCCAAAACATGGTTATTTCTATAAAACGAAACAATTCTCTGAAAGGATCAGAGCTTCTTCACTAACCTCAGTGGCTCCAACAATGATATCGCCTCACTAAGACCAGTGCCTGAACAAGAGATCCCCACTGCGAGAGCCGCACCATAACAAACCTACACACAAACGTGGGTGTAATCTCCATTGCTTCTATCACCAATGCTACCTGTGAGAGTAAACTGAATCAATAGAGACTGGTTTTTTATAAACACACAAACGGATTCATCTATCTAGACTGAGATAAACGGCACTTAAAAGTTCTCAGACCCTCACCTACAGATATAGCGACAATGCCTCTCATTTGATACTGAGATGTGTAAAGATAGTCAAGCATATCTTTTTCTTTCTCCTCAGATAAACTCTCTTTCGCTTTGAGTAAACACACATGCTCCACTACTTTCCTGAGTTACATAAATAACAGCACTAGGTTGATAAATTGGTTATAAAATTAAGGAATGCAAGCGAGCACAAGAGTCCTTAAGGCGTTAAAGAAATGTGAATATACACTAAAGAAATGTGAATATACACTGACCTGTAAAGGACAAATCCAAGTGCAAGAACTGCAGTTCTCCTGACTTTGTTGGCGGATGGCTTTGTTGTTTGCGGTTCCACTGTAAGCCAATCCCCTAAAAACACAAAACCAGAAGCTAAATATCAAAAGAGAAGAACTGAAACTGAGTGGGAAGGTACCTTCTTTGTCTTGGATCTTGGCCTTGGCATTGTCGATGGTGTCGTTGCTCTTGACCTTTAACAGTAGCTGAAGATGCGACTTTATCTGGATGAGCTTGGGGACTGGCGGAGACGGAAGTGGCTGAGGGAGATTGTCGAAGACAGTTGCCAGAGGAACATGAGGGTCTCGCGGTGGAGCTAGGTCCAGCAACAACAATGGCGAATTCAATGGTGGAGCAAAAGAAAAAAAATTAGGGATTTGAGATTTGGGGATCTAAGGGAATGTGGAGGATTGAGAAAAGAAACCTCTCCTCAAGTGAATGAGAGGTCGGAAAAACAAGCAGAGGAGGAGATGGCTGACGGCTGAGGTTTGGTGGAGAGGAAAACCTAAGAGACGAAGAAGATGAATTTTTTTTTTCCTTGGATCTGAATGAATTGAGTTTTTTTTTAACAAAGGTTTTTAATGAAAGGATGAGGGAAAAGAGGGAAAAACCCCAAGTCTTTGCCGCTTATTCTAATTTTCGGCTAAATGTTGGCGGATTAAGTGATTTTCATTTCCCGCTTACTGATTCCCTATCATAGCGTTATTTAAATGCTATTATTAGAAATCAAAATCAAAATTTAATCTTTTATAGCAGTTTGTAAAACTGTGCTATCGTCAAGTGCTATCAATGCCCCTTTTTTTTGTAGTGCATAAAGATTAAAGAATACATTTAAGGAACTATCATTCGAGACTAGAACAACAACAAGTGCGCCAACACATATATATGTTATCTAAATTAAAGCTTTAATTGATGTTTTACATTAAAACTTTGAATTATCTAAATTAAAGCTTTGATATTTTACATTAAGACTTTCGAATTCAAAGTTGTATATCTGAATCCGACAAACATAGTGTTGCTTTATCTCAATGTTTCTTTTTCAGATGGAACTTTTTTACAAAGTTTCATCGGGTTCGGATGTAAAATCCAAATGATTGAAAAATGCTAAAACACCTTAACGCGTAACAATGATTTAGTGTATAGTTCAGAAAAAGATTGAAGGACTGCATTGAGGTTATGATTTTATCAAACTATTTGATTAAAAAAAATACGAGTATATCAAAATTCATATTTTCTTATAAAGATTCAATCATTGTTATTTCAGTAAATGTTTAAATGACAAAATATTTTTTTACAGGTATTAAATACTAATCTAATCTTTGGTTCATTATTTATAGACATAAAAAATAATAATTATTTTTATAAAGCTTTTAAGTACGTGTTACGGAACTAAAACACACTAATCAATTTCATAAAAGCTATATATTTCCGTTTAGATGAACTATATATGATATTAAGTTTCATGCTATTCCTCCACAACAATATGAATCTGATCACATTGTAAGATGTCATCCAAAAATATAATTCCTTCTAGTGTTTCATAATGATTTATCAAAAATAAAATGGGTGAAATCTGACGAGGACCATATCATATGAGATAAGAGAAGACATGAGGCCGACCTTTAACCATTTCAATCATTTGTCATGACTTATTTATTAGGTTTTTGTGTGTTCATTTCACCCACTCCACTTATCTTCCATAACGTTGGAGTCCTAACTATTACTTTCAGAATTATCAATCAACTTTTTTACTTCTACTTTTAAAAATAAAATAAAAATCCAATGGAGAGTAGATGATCATAGTATTACTACGTACCTACAAGAAGACGAATACTAGTAACACCCACAAATACCAATTTTATCACAACATGGGGTCTTGGTGCCATCTCATATATGACTATCAATCAACCAAATCATTGATGTCCAGTGAAAATTATTCAGTGCACACATGTAGTTTGCTAGCTGAATATTTCATATATATATATATATGATAATTTAGATATACTGGAGCATATCTCTAGGATATCAAGACATTATATAACTCAGCTGTTTATGTATTTTGGATCGGATGTTTGATTATTTTAAATAAGATATTTTAAATAAGATATATCAGTACCAATGAGTCTATCTTGGATTGGATATCGTAGTACAAAGAGCATCTCCAAAAGAGATTTCATTTTTGAGGTTTCAAGGTGTTTGTCTCCAAAAAAAAACTTCAAATTTGAAGTTTCACAGATTTAAAGTTTTGCATTAAAGTCCGTACTATTAATAATAATTTCATTATATAACATAACTTTTAAATAATTATAAAACGTACTTTAAAATATTGTAAAAATAATAATTTATAAATTATTACACTAAAATATTAAATAACATATAATAATAATAACAAAAACAGTTTATAATCTTAGTTTATAACTAAAATTTTAAATCATTCAATGCAATTTATGTTCGTTATACCCTTAAATAGAATTAATCAATGTATTTCAAAATGATAAAATGAGTTTTTTATTTTTTATTTGAAAATTATGAAATAAAAAATGTTGAAATCGGATATTTTTTATAAGATATAAAATTATTTTAGAATTAAAGTTAATAAAGTATATAATTGTAAAAGAAAAGATGGAACCTCATTTTTTAAGGTTTTGTACAGTAAAATAATGAGGTTTTGAGGTTTTTTTTTTTTGAGTAAGCAAAATCTCAAAAAAAAAGTTTTGAGGTTTCTTTTGGATTCTAGAATAGAAAAAACAAAATTTTGGGTGTTAAAATATGGTTGATAATACGGTATGTTCCGGTTACTATAAAAAGGTCAGGTTAATCAATTGTAAAGTATATTTAAACTTTAGAACAACAACTACGTCTTCATCTTTCGTTGCTAATATTAGTTAGAGGAAGCAATACAAAATGATATACTAATAAGTAAAATAGGAAAACAAGAATTGCTTAGAGCATGAATATCGGGAGCTCTTCTCCCTTTTTTGACATGGATTTATAGGCTAAAAGATTAAAAAATTATAAAATTTAAGAATCCCTCATGTGTGAGGTTCTTCTGCAAGACTCGGTTCTTTTCCTGTTCAGCATGCGTGGCAGGATTCTATTGGTTGGCTTTTTTTTTTTAATACTTTCCAAAAAAAAAAAAATTAAAATTTTTTTTAGAACCCCATGAAAGAAGTTCACCATTAATCATGCTCTTAGTAGACTCAAGCTTTGGTCGCGACGTTCTTGGACGGGAAGTGCGGCTTGGTTCGTATTTTGAGTCCTTTTGTAATTCTGACTTTATAGTGCTCCTTCTTTAGTACTAAAAAGGAACATATAAAGCTGAATCAATCATCGAGCAATATATATACTGAATTCCTTAATAATCACGAAATGTATATAATTAAATAATGAGCGTCATATAGTTATTTTATTAACAACTTTCAAGTTGTTTGTTGTCGTTCTTAATTTGGGTATAATTGGACGTAGTTGTTCAAACTTTTAAAGTACTGTTTCTTTAACCAAAAAAAAAAAAGTACTGTTTATGACCGAACAAGTTTAAGATGTTCTGACATAATTATTCAAATACTTTAAGAAAAGATTTTTAAAGTAACTTTTTATGTTACAAAAGTTTTTTTTTCTCTAAAAAATACAGTATTATTATTATTTTGCTGCAAATTTCCACCGGAATTATTGGCTTTTGGTAGTCATTTACAAACTATATTTTGGTTTATTTTAATACAAGACAGCTTTAAAAATAGCCGAGGCTAAAAGCAAAATTATAAACTTTGATTCCTTTTCATTTCATTATATTCAAATTAACGAATGTGTTATAATTCTAAAAATATAATACATACTAGAAAATATGGACAGGCCAGTCAAACTAAAAACCATGTATTCTAGGCTTTTAGTCAGATAGTTTTGTTATATAAGGTTGTATTATTATATTGAAAAAAAAAACAACTTTGGATGTGGTTTGTGAGCAGCCATATTTTCCATTTATATTTTCATTCTCTATCACAACAAAACACAAATATATCTTTTCTTAAATCTGCTATCAATACATATAATTTGTATGTCGACCCCATAATGATCAATATCAACTCTTACACTAGCTATTAAATTTATTCACTATATAATTTCTGTGTGGCTTGTATCACATATATTATTATACGCATGTGGTCAAAGTTTCCTTTAGCTTGTATCACATAGTATATAAACAATATACTTGTACAGTTACAGAATTAATGAGAATCTTTACATTTCATAACAAACTTTTCTCTCTCTTTTTCACTCTCGTCACTCTCTCTCTAGTTCTTCAGCTCTCGAGTATGGAAGTTTGATATGGTATCAGAGCGATATCACGATCTTTCGATATGAATTCGTCTCTGAGTGATCTTCTTCTTCTTCAATTCCTGCAATTTCTTTTGATTTTTCTTCGATTGATTCTCAGTTCGATTGTTTGTTCTTTTCTTTCTCTGTTTGTTTGACCTCTCTGTGTTCGATATTCTCTCCGAAAATCAAAATCGACACAATCCTTCTCTCCGATTGCTTTCCCGACGGTGTTAATCTCTTCCATCGCTCAATTTTATCTCTAATTACTTTCGATCTTGCTTAATTTCTTGATTTCATGGCGGCTCCTGGTTCCAATGCCTCCGATGGTCGTACGCAACACAGTACTGATCATTATGATAATCCGTACTATCTTCACAACACGGATCATGCTGGTTTACAGCTTGTCGCAGATCGTCTTACTACTGGAGCTGATTTTCACTCTTGGCGTCGCTCGCTTCGGATGGCTCTCAACGTCCGCAACAAATTAGGGTTTATCGACGGTACGATTCGAAAACCTCTTCCTACTGATCGTGAATCTGGTTCTTGGTCACGTTGCAACGATATGGTAGCTACCTGGATAATGAATTCAGTTTCTAAAAAGATTGGACAGAGTTTGTTGTTCATGTCAACTGCGGAAGGAATCTGGAACAATTTAATGACTAGATTTAAGCAGGATGATGCTCCTCGTGTCTATGAAATTGAACAGCGTTTAAGTACAATCCAACAGGGCTCCATGGATGTTAGTACTTATTATACTGAGCTCGTCACTTTGTGGGAAGAATATAAGGATTATATAGAACTTCCGGTTTGTACATGTGGTCACTGTGAATGCAATGCAGCGGTTCTTTGGGAACAGATGCAGCAACGAAGCAGAGTCACAAAGTTCCTGATGGGACTCAACGGGACATATGAACAAACACGTCGTCATATTCTTATGCTCAAACCGATCCCAACCATTGAAGAAGCTTACAACATGGTTGCTCAAGATGAACGTCAAAGAGCGGTGAAGCCGGTTATCAAGACTGATAATGTCGTTTTCCAGACAAGTGGTTCTTTTGAACCAACTGAGAATTTCTCTTCAGAACAAATGGAGTATGCTGCAGCTTATAATACATTCAGGCCAAGAGGAGGAAATAGACCTTTGTGTACATATTGTGGACAACTTGGTCATACTGTCCATAAATGTTACAAGGTTCATGGATATCCTCATGGATATAAAGCATCCTATCAACCACGACCTCCAAGTGGTGTTCCTCCAAGCTCGCAACAGGCCTTTGTTCCTCGTGGTCAAAACTCTTATCAACCGAGACCTACGTTCAGGCCTCCACATGGCTTTCAGAATACTCAAGTGACCTCTGGTTATAATCAACCAAGACCAATAGCTAATGTCTTCACTGACTCAGCATTGTCTACTCATTCTACAATGCTCTCTCCGGCTCAACCAAGTTCAAGTGTGAATATCAGTCAGTTTACTCCAACTCAGATCCAATCCCTCATTCATCAGTTCAATGCAAATGTTCAGGCTTCAGAGCCTGCGGCCCCTTGTTCTACCATCACCGAAGCTGGTGTCATGGCTCCTCAATCCAGTTCTGGTATTATTCTTTCCTTATCCTCCAACCTACAGTTTAACCAAAACACTTTTACCTTTCACAATAAATGCTTATCCACCTTAGCCTCTTCTATCCCTCAAGGTTCTTGGGTAATAGATAGTGGGGCTACCAGCCATGTGTGTTCTGATCTCACTTTGTTCAAAGAAATCTACTTAGCTTCAGATATTACAGTCTCATTACCAAACGGCACTAGGTTCCCTATTACACACATTGGCATCATCCAGTTATCTGATACTTTGATCTTGCATAATGTTCTCTATGTTCCTACTTTTCATTTCAATTTGATAAGTGTTAGTACACTCTTGCATGATAATGGATGTTCCGCTCATTTTTATCCCTATTCCTGTTTTCTTCAGGATGTTTCTCAGGCATTGATGATTGGGAAGGGTGATCTTAGACACAATCTTTACATTCTTGATGTTTCAACACTGCATGCTTCACCTATCACTGATGTCTTCTGTGGATCCTTGATGACTGATGGTTCTCTCTGGCACACACGCCTTGGACATCCATCACTTGTCAAGTTAAAGGTTCTTTCTGATCAGCATCTTATTCCTAAGAACATAGCTTCGTTTGATAGTCATTGTTCAATTTGTCCACTCGCTAAGCAGAAACGGTTGTCTTTTCCTTTTCATAATAATGTTTCTGATATCCCTTTTGATTTGATACACATGGATGTTTGGGGACCGTTTAGTACTGAATCAGTAGAAGGTTATAGGTATTTTCTCACCTTGGTTGATGACTGCACTCGTGTAACCTGGATTTATCTTCTCAGAAATAAAAGTGAAGTTACACGTATTTTCCCTATGTTTCTGAAACTGATTCATACTCAATATAATGCAACTGTCAAAGCTGTTCGTAGTGATAATGCACCTGAGTTAGGCTTTCATGATTTGATTACAGACTTAGGCATGATACACTATTTCTCTTGTGCATACACTCCTCAACAGAATTCTGTTGTGGAGAGAAAGCATCAACACCTATTGAATGTGGCTCGTGCTCTTTTATTTCAATCAAACATACCCCTTACATACTGGACAGATTGTGTGTTAACTGCTGTTTTCTTGATCAATAGGACCCCCTCTCCTTTGCTTCATAATCTCACTCCATATGAAAAGCTATTAAAACGCCCCCCTGACTATTCTTTGCTGCGTAGTTTTGGCTGTCTCTGTTATGTGTCTACTATTCCTCCTGTTAGGCATAAATTTTCAGAGAGAGATCGACCTTGCATCTTTTTAGGATACCCATCTGGCTATAAGGGATACAAGGTATTAGATTTAGACACACATACCATCTCGATCTCTCGCAATGTCATTTTCCATGAACTTGTCTACCCTTTTAAGAATGCATCATCTATCATTCCTGATTTCTTTGCTCATACTATCTTACCTTTACCTGCACCATATTTGCCTGATTCTCCTGACATACATTTGCATCCATCATCATCTTCTCCACTTCCCTCTAGTGCCACCCCTGTTATTGAGACTGTTGATATTGATCTTGTGGTAGTTTCTTTGCCCACTGAGAGACCCAGACGCCAGACTAAAACCCCACAATACTTATCTGACTACCACTATGCCTTACTCCAATCCACCCCTACCCTTCCTCCTCAACAAACAACTCCTTACCCTATTCATTCTGTTCTTTCCTATACCAAGTTTACCATACCATATTGCTCCTATCTTCTTTCCTATTCACATGAAACTGAACCAAAGACTTTCAAGCAAGCCATGGCATCAGTGGCTTGGAAAAAGGCTGTGAATGAGGAGCTTCAGGCTATGGAATAAAACCGAACATTCAGCATTACTTCTCTTCCCCCAGATAAGAATCTTGTTGGCTGTAAATGGGTATTTACCATCAAATATAACTCTGATGGTACTGTTGAGAGGTATAAAGCCCGCTTAGTGGCTAAGGGTTATACACAGCAAGAGGGAGTAGATTTCAATGAAACGTTTTCCCCTGTTGCCAAGCTGACAAGTGTTAAACTAATGCTTGCTCTGGCTGCTACTCAAGGATGGATGCTAACACAAATGGATGTATCCAATGCTTTTCTGCATAGTGATCTCGAAGAAGAGATCTACATGAGCTTACCGCAAGGCTATACTCCAGGTACACCTGATTCTCTGCCTCCGAATGCTGTCTGTCGCCTTCATAAAAGTCTATACGGATTAAAATAGGCTGCTAGACAATGGAATCTGACATTTACTAAGGTGATACTTGATGATGGTTATGAACAATCTGAATCAGATACCTCTCTGTTTATCAAGCATACTACGTCTAGTTTCCTTGCTGTCCTAGTCTATGTAGACGATATTGCTATTGCTAGCAACAACACAGCTGATCTGAACTCCCTGAAGAAGGTTTTGGCGACTGCTTTTAAGATCAAGGATCTTGGTCCTTTGCGTTTCTTTTTGGGTCTTGAGATTGCACGGTCTCAAAAGGGCATTTCTGTTTGCCAACGGAAGTATACATTGGACTTGTTAACGGATGCTGGCCTCCTTGCTTGCAAACCTAGTTCTGTTCCCATGGATCCCTATGTTCAGCTGAGCTGTGATGATGGCACTCCTCTTGACACACCACGTTCATACAGAGAACTTATCGGACGCCTACTATAGCTCACTATCACGAGACCTGACATCACTTTTGTTGTCCACAAACTTAGTCAGTTTATCCAGGCTCCAACAGACGTTCATCTCCATGCTGCTCACAGAATTTTGAAGTACTTAAAAGGGAATCCAGGCCTTGGTCTATTCTACTCTGCGACTAATGAGCTATGCTTGAATGCCTTTGCTGACGCGGATTGGGCTGGTTGCAAAGATTCACGTCTGTCCACTTCTGGTTTCTGTATCTACCTTGGTCAATCTCTAATCTCTTGGAAGTCACAGAAACAGAAGGTCATTAGCAGGAGTAGCACCGAAGCAGAGTACAGGAGCATGGCAGATGTGACAAGAGAGATACTCTGGATGCAGAAATTATTGCGAGATTTCAAGATTGACGTAACTAAGACTGCTAAGCTGTTCTGTGATAGCAAGTCGGCCATCTATATTGCCACCAATCCTGTTTTCCATGAGCGTACCAAGCACGTGGAAATAGATTGCCACACAGTCCGAAACCAGATAAAGGCTGGAAATCTGAAGACTATACATGTATCCAGTGGAAATCAGCTTGCTGATATCCTCACTAAGCCTCTACATCCAGGACCATACACAGCTCTGCTTACTCGAATGTCATTGTCAAGCCTCTTCACTCCTCCATCGCTTCCGGATTGAAGGCTTGCGGGGGTGTATCACATATATTATTATACGCATGTGGTCAAAGTTTCCTTTAGCTTGTATCACATAGTATATAAACAATATACTTATACAGTTACAGAATTAATGAGAATCTTTACATTTCATAACAAACTTTTCTCTCTCTTTTTCACTCTCGTCACTCTCTCTCTAGTTCTTCAGCTCTCGAGTATGGAAGTTTGATAGCTTGGAGATCGACTTAATGATAATGTATATTTATTGTGACTATCAATGTCAATGTTATTTAGCTTAGTCATTCACCATAGTTCCGACATCATCTGTATTGCGTTGGTGTTCGAATCCTGTTTCCCACATATGCTCTCATTTGTGGAGCCCATTTTTTATAAACTAATTCTGTTTATAGTTAGTCAGAAATAATTTTTTGAGCAACTTAATTTTTTCTTTAAAGTGAAACTGATTGTTCTTTTTCAGAATAAGTCTTAAAATTTTGGGTACATAAATATTTTAGTATAAATTTTAATACAATTTTTTTTTTTTTACAATTTATAGGCCTTAGAATCTATATATATTACTTCTAAAAAATTTGGAGACTAAGACCAATGTTTCATCAACTTTGTTGAGGATCGGCCCTCGTTCTTTTACATATCATAAGATACAACATACCACACAAGCACAAGCCTCTACTTCATTAGCTGTTGAGATTCTCCCAGCTTCTCCAATAGCCAATGATATCGAACAAACTACTCCACTAGCAAATGAAGCAACAACAAGTGACATTCTGTCTACTAGTTCAGTCTTCGCAGGAGTTGTGGCCATTAATACAATTGTGGCAGCTACTGCAGTTGTACCAGCCGCAGAAAGTGTTCTAACACCACCTGCATCAGCTACGAATGATTTTCACTACTTTGGAGGTATGTCTTTTACTCCCTTTAATGGTGATTGCACTGGTTATGAAAATGAATATGAATCTGCTCAACGATCACGAGGTGGAAGGCAACTGAAACCATCTCAAAAAGTACAAGATATGCATTGGATCACAATTGGGGGTCATAAAAACCGTGGTCGTGGTGGTCGAGGTGGGGGTAGACACCCTTGTTAAGGTTCTTAAGAGAGTATCCCTCATTTAATTTTCTTTAGTGCTAAGATTCTGATTATGTTAGTCTCTTGCTCTTTCTGCTCATCTTTCTCTCAAACTCTTTGTTTTATCTGTATGACACAAAATATCGTAGCCTTGTATCTTTATTTTTCTGCAATTTAAATACGAAAGCCTTTTTTCAAAAAAAAAAAAAAAAAAAACATACCACACAACACATACCCTGAAACTCGTTGGATAATATTTTTGGAAACGTATGCGTACCCCAAAAGAAACAAGACCTAAAAAGTACAAATAGCTCTACAGAAAAATGTCTTCATATTTTGAGTCACAAAAAAACCAAAATCAAGCTATAGAAAGATCAGGGTACCTCAATAGTATACTTTAGTTAGAAACGGAATTTGAGGATTTATAAAATAAGCAAATCTATGATAATTCTTCTTTGGCAAAAAAAGTGAAAAAACAAGGAAAGTATAGAGGTAGACAAACGTGAAGGTCATGATTATTGAAGCCAAAACAACATGAGGTTTCTGAATTTCCGTCTATGGCGTTTAGCAGTGATGGTGTTTTTGATATCGCTGTCAATACCTTTAAAGACAGATGCTTGAGTTAGAGAGATGCTATTATGCAGTAGATTGTTTCTTTGTTGCCAAAGACTATTTGATTTAGTTACACCATTTGAGCCATCCATTTCCGCAAAATAGGTGTGTGTGTAAAAGTATTAGTAGCCCAATATATTACAAGATGATTTGGGCTTCAGAGTTGGAAAATTAAACGTATATGGGTTTTCAATATCAATTAATAAAAAATGAGTTGCTTGTTTCAACTTTCCAAGCTTAATTTATTCATTGAGGTAGTACTAAAGCCATAGGATAACGCCCAAAATTGTTTAGCAAGAAAAAATAATTGGATTATTGGTAATTAATACATCTCATCCACTGGTGAGTTCAATTTACTTATCAGGAACTTAAAAACTTGAGCCTTGAATGGATACTTGATAAAGAAGTTTGTAGAGTTTTTAGTTCCATTTTTACATAGAAACGAAAAGTAAATAGTCTTTAGATGTGACAAAATAAATTAGCTTTTAGAGGTGCTACAAAAAATGGAAAAAGAGTTTTTCAGCCATTCAATACATTGTCCCTTTTAGTGGAAAATAATAACGATAGTAGAAACTAAAAATGAGTATCTTAATTTTGTTAGATTGTAGCTTATATCCATTTTGTAAAACAGCAAATCAAATCTTGAAGACGTTGGAAATCAGATCAAGCAAAAGCAAACGCAGGATCAGATTAAAATAAAATGGAAATTGGGATGTGAATAATCATCAAAATAATTACAATCATGAAAATCAATTAATCATTATTGATTAGTGGCACGTAGAAAGATCAGGGAATCAAGACCAGCTTGTTTTTTCAAGTTTAAATTACATTTTTCTCAATCATTCATAGTAGCTCAATCATACATGGTTTTTTGGGGGACTAAAATCAATCATAAATGTTTGTTTCTTCATGGTGGTTAGTACCACTTTAATTTACAACTTAAACTCAAATTTTCATTATTATTAAATCATGAAGAATGTACGGAATTATATAAACCTACTAACCCCTAGTAAGTAATCAATCATTTGAATTTGGAGCAACTAAACTGTTAGCATAAATAATCAAAAATCAATTCAATAAAAGAGAAGAACATGAGTTGTGATAAAGGCCATGTTGTACGGGCCACTACGTGAATGAATCATTTTGAGATTAATTGTTAAATAATATAAAATTAAAGGTTATGGTGGATTGGTGGCTGAATCGGTCTCGTCTCGTGGATAGCAGTTACGACGGGAATCAAATTGTTGGACAGAAACTGGTTTGGACTAAAGTTTTGGCGTTTAAATGAGTTATTTTCCCAATATAAACTCATTATTAAAAAGTCCAAATATAATATTCTGATAAAAGTATTACTATTATTCTTTTACGTTTATAAAAAATGGTTTGTTATGCTTTGTGCGTAATCGTTGCTGATATATTCATTGCTTCCCCGCTAGTTCATCACCAGCACATGCAAACGTTGCCAGTCTGAAAACTTGATGGATGCTATAATATTGAATAAGGCACACTAAAGATAAGTTTCTTATTTTATTAAACCGGCGTCAACTTCCTATATATTATGTATTTTATGTAATATTAAGCCGACTCTGTTGTTGATATCATAAGAAATTTAATAAAATCGACTATTATTACATATTCTGTAGTCGTTGATGCCAATCATCATTTGCATTTGTATATATTTAAAAATATTCTCTTTGGTATTCTGTTGATTTTTTTAAGTATTCTGTTGATTAATTAGTTATAAAATTCACTTGAGCTTCTCTAAAAAAGAATTGAACCCCTAGTTTTATCGTCGAGACATCTCGTCTTATGAAACCACGCCCACAGAACTGTATTCTTTATTTTTATAATAATTGAGTTTCTAAACCGACCCAAACTAATTTCCAATGCCTATAAAATTTTGAGTTATTGTGTTATTAAAAACATCTACCAATAACTAAGTGGAATAGTTACTTTTATAATTAAAACTAAGAAAAAAGCAGAAAATAACATAAAACATACATTATCATAAATATAATAAAATGACATTTTTGATATTATTTTGGATTGTAAAAACTTTTACAATCGTATAATTTAAAGTTAATTTTATTATTTATGATTTAAAAGTTAATATTTAAGATTTAAGATTTATTATTTAGGATTTATGGTTTAGTATTAGGATTTAGGATATTGTTTAGAATTTATGATTAGTGTTAATTTAATTTTTATTTTTAATGAATATATTATTTTGATCATTTTCTTCTTTATTGATATATTTGTGAGAATGTATGTTTTGTGTAATTTTTGCAATTTACCCTAAAAAGAATGAATATCTAGTTTTCACCAATATAACAAATCATCAATAAATAAAACATTATAGTACAATTACTTGGATATAATACTATATTCTTTTTTATAAAGTACTCCAAAACTGTATTTTTTTATTAATAATAAATTTGTTTAAACTAATAATATAGTTTACTAAAAACAAAGCAACATGGGTAGTTATGAAATGATCGGATCTAGAGAAATAAGTATATAAAAATATGAAAGTAAAAAAAAGGTTCACATGGGGAGGTGCAGTTAAAACGCGAAACCGCACGAACATTGACGTGGAAATACAAGTCCCTTGCCGGGCACGGGCCTCGGATGATGCGTCGGTAAGATAATAATCTCTCTTTTGTTTGTCGTTAGTGATATGTAAAGCTTATACAAGTAGTAAAATAGGATCTATGAAATCTGATTAATATTCATCCGTACTTATAATATAAGTATATTTCTGGAAAAGAGAGAAAAAAGTGAAGAAGAGATCTAGTCGTTAGATTCCCGGGGAACTGAAGTGTTTGTTAAAAGTGTGAAGCAGTTTGCTTTGGAAACTGAAGCCTTCCCCATGTTTCATGTCTCTTTCTCTAACCAGTCACCATAACATGACTACTTCAATTTCTTAAGTTAGAAGCTATTATTATTATTTTTTCTCTTTTCATTAGAAAAATTATTATTTCTTTCTATTGCATTTATATATATTCTCTATATATTTATTTTTATAAGCTGTTCTGGCTCTTTTATATTAACCACTGATCTAACTAGCAAAAAGAAAAAACCGAATCTCTGTAAAAAAATCATTTTTATCAACAAAATATAAAGAAATAGTATCGATCATCTAAGATTTTCCGTTTCACAAAAATAAATATACAATTATTGAAGAAAACTATAAAAATATCTAATGTAGTTACATAAAACTAATAAAACAGCTATAGCTATGTTTTATGAGTATAAGATAATTTTTTCTTTTAAAACCTATTTTGACAAAAATAAACTAATAATTTAAGTGTAGACTTGAAAAGCATAGTTAATACTAATAGTATAAAGCTGTTTAAATCATGATTCACACATACATATATATATATACCTGAGTTGGAAATTATTTATGCTGTTTACACTTTTAAATTATATCTAGTGTTGTTGGCCAAAAATAAATGACTTCTTAAGTTTATTGTAAAAATATATATATATATTAGTTTTTAAAAGATAGATTTCTAGAAAGAGTAAACTTGGATTTAAATCTATTTGTATTTTTTTTTTCATTTCGCGATGTTATCAATAACAAAAGTGTTTATAAATTGCGGATTTAAATCCCAAAAGCATAAACAAACATGGCATTAATTACGAATTAAGTTAAGAGAAGGTCAAACTAGACTAATAACACAAATCAAGGTATTCCAAGTTGGGTATTAATAAAACCAAAAGCATATGATTAGCCAAATATTTTAAATATTTAATTTACAAAATTAACCTGTAAAATAATTAGATCAAGATTCCCAACTCTATATATCTCCCTAACCTCCAAAACCCACCATGTCTCTCACCATCATTACAACACATAGATCATCACACACACACACAAAAGAACATAGCCATCTCATCTTCTTGTTTCCACCATGGAAGCCAAGAAGTCAAACAAAATCAGAGACATCGTAAAGCTTCAACAGATCCTCAAGAAATGGCGAAAAGTCGCTCACGCCTCAAAACAAGCCAACAACAACAAGATTGACAACGAAGAAGACAGCAACAACAACCTCAACAAAACTGGAAGTGGAGGTGGAAGCAAGAGCATCAAGTTTCTGAAGAGGACACTATCCTTCACAGATGTAACAGCTGTTCCTAAAGGCTACTTAGCTGTCTCGGTAGGAAAGGAGGAGAAGAGATACAAGATACCAACGGACTACCTTAGCCACCAAGCTTTCCACGCGCTGTTACGTGAAGCAGAAGAAGAGTTTGGGTTTCAACAAGCTGGTGTGTTGAAGATTCCTTGTGAAGTTGCTGTGTTTGAGAGCATTTTGAAGATAATGGAGGATAACAAGACTGATGGGTACTTGACCACACAGGAGTGTAGGTTCAATGCGACGAGTGAGGAAGTGAAAAGTTACCGTCATCCTTCGGATTGCCCTAGGACTCCATCTCATCAACCTCACAGTCCAATGTGCAGATAGTTTTTGTCTTTGTGTTTTAATGTGTTTTGTTGCTTTGAATTCTTCTTCTTCTTCCCCATGTTCCCACTTTTTCCCTTGGGGATTTGGACTTGTGTACTCTGAAACTTCAAGAGAAAAAGAATGAGAGACAAAATATATTTTTGAATAATAAAATATACAAACGGATCACTGAAAATATTGATAACATGAAAAAGCTCACTTTTTCATAAAGTGAATCAAGAAAGTAAAGATTCAAACTTCTTGTTCACCAGTAGATCCATTTAAAGCAAATTCACAATACAATCTCCTTTTTGATATATCATAAAAGTAAATCCTATATCTAAGGAACACAACAAAATTGCCGCTACAAAAGTGGTGTTTTCTAAGACAGCGAGAAGCACTACCATTCCACCTACAAAGAAAATATTTGCAGTCAAGTAAGTGAGAGAGCCTAAGGAATGATTCATCAATGGAGAGCACATAGCTATACTTACCTCCACTATATATGGAGCAATCCACCGTAGGAATAAACATGAAGGAGAATGTATCACATGGTAAGAATGGATAATCAAAAACATCTAAACAAAAGCAACTACAGGGTTAGGTTTCCCTTTTCAACATCAGCATTTGTCCTTTGAGTAGAAATCAAAACCACATATAAGCCCAAGAAGTGGTGGTGCAATGGGAAGTATTTTCTAGTGGCTAAAGAGTAAACTAGGGCATCCAAATAGTTCAACATCCGCTCAAGTTACACTCACAGGGTTAAGCTTAGGAGACCTTGATACAAAATAAACCAAAAGGTTCATGTTTCTATCTATGCATCCTCCATTTTTCTCGGTAACTAGCCATGTGTATTGATGTTGCTGTTATGCCAAGTAATCAGAGGTTTAACTAACATCAATTAAATTAGTGTGAAAAGATGAAAGTACGTATACCTAAGGCATTGTACTTTTTAATCATCAAGTTGAGACTGTGGTTGTTGTTAAACTATTTAGATTAACAAACGTATCCTATGCTTTTACAACCGAAACTAATGCTCTAATAAGTGTCTTAATTACTGAATATAATAACCGAGTCACAGCATCACATGCACATTTTCTCTATATTAAGTACCCATCATTATTGAAACCACATGCGATTAACGATTCATCCCCCAACAGAGTACGGCAAGATCGAAAGGAATGATCTTGGTATCCTCCCAAAATCAATCAAGATTCAAGAGAGATGAGAGAGAGAGCCAGGAAGTATTCATGGATTGGTGATATGCTAATATGCTCTCTCTCTCTCTCTCTCTCTCTCTCTCTCTCTCTCACACACACACACACACCTATGGTTAAAAGGGTGGTCAAAGTCAAAGGTTAGGAAGCCGAGATCTGATAAAACGGAAAGGTCACATGACATATGTACCCTAAGACTTAACACTATCTTAAGCAATCACTCAATAACACATGTGTCATGATCTCCTGATCTCGAGGATACTAAATAGCACTAGTGATTATATAAGCAGGTTCCATATAATAAGACAGCAAGATCCAGCAAGAAATTTAGCATGACCAAACCATACGCCTCGAAAAACTTAAAAATCGTTGTGAATGTACGTCCTTGACTCATGGTTTACTGCTTTATCAAGATTGGTATCCATAGTTATGAGCTAAAAGACAATTAGAAAGCTCTTAGGCTCATAATCAATAAAGACAGCGAGGATAATTGTTTGAGCAAAAGGCAGCAAACATTTCACATGAACACATGGATCGTTATATAGACAATATGCAATGGAGGTGATGGCAAACACAAAACGGTTACGATGGGCCTATATTGGGTTGTTTATGGACTATTACGGGCCCATAATTATTAATCAACCGAACCGAGGCAAGCTGAACCAAACCAAACACACGAATCGATCAAACAATCACAAAAGCTGATTCTGCTTCAACCACCAGAGATGATCGATCTCAAAACAAAAGCATGGCTATATAAACCGTAGACTTGGGATTACATGATCATGCAAGCCAACCTCTCTAGTAGTTTCACAAGAGTTATCACATTCATGTTTCTGTGTCTTCATGCAACTGGCTTATTTCATCCACAACAATGCAACTGTAAGAACCAATGTGCTTCTTATTTCCCAAGAACCGTTCTCAATAATGCTTATTTAAAACGAAGGTGAAGCAATGGCCTCACCATAAGGCAAATGTAAGAACCAAATGTGATAGAGGGAGCATCACGAATCCCGAGGCTTAACATCCTCAGTATCCTGATTAAAGAATGTTTTGAATGTGTCAATCCTCGTCTTTGCTTTTGGTAATTTCCTCTCTTCCACAAATTTCTTTGTGGCGGTTATGAAATCTTCACTGTCATGTCGTTTCCATTCCTAGTCAACACAGTTGAACATATCATAAAAGACTGAAGCTTTCAGATTCTAAAAGCAACACGGTTCAGATTTAATATTTTCTAACCTCGAGATCCCATTCGCCATATAGATCCGGATCATCTTTGTTCCTCCATACGTATGTTTCGACTTGCAGCTTCTCTGAACTATCCTGCAAAGCATCAACACGTTTATATTAGAATCTGATCTTGAAACAACCCATATTCCGACATGTACATACAGAATTAGTCTACCAGACCAACCTTCGCTTCATCCTTTCCCTCCCCTGCAATTCCCGAAGGTACAATCCATTGCCAAACTGATGGGGCTTGGAACAAAGAATCTCGGAAGGCAGGTATGGGGTGGATCTTCCAAGATGCTGAATCTTCGACTACAATCACTGGATCGGAGCACCACAATTTCGTCACTTCCCCACTGGTTGCTGAAGCAATTGCCCTCAGATCTGCGCTTCTACAGGCTATCGATCTCGGATTCTCCAAAGTCTGGATGAAAACAGACTCACAAGTGCTCGTTAGAGCCATCAACTCGATCTCAAAACCAGCTGAACTCTACGGTCTTCTGTTGGATATCGAGAAACTATCTTCTCGCTTTACCTTCTGTTATGTTTCCTTCATCTCTCGTTTTGTAAACGGGCCTGCTGACGCGTTAGCAAAAACAGCCCTAAACTCTTGTATTTGGGCTTAAGCCTGCTGTTTTAATGAATGATTTGTTGCTCAAAAAAAAAAAAAAAACATACAGAATTAGTTGTTCCAAACCAAACAGTAGTTACCGTCAGCACCACTTGAACAGCCTTTCTGTCATATTCAACATCTTCAAACTCATCTAACACCTTCAGTTCATCATCTTTTATGCCCTTAAGCACCTAAGAGACCAACAAACTTCTTCAAAATTCTCAAATCTTTAAATGATGAGAAACCTCAAAATCAGGATTAGACACAAAACAAAGAGGGAAACAAAATCATGACTACTAGTCGGAAAATATTCCAAACTCGGGACATGCAGTGTGGTAGCGAGTTCATTCTGACCGGATCAGCACGATACAGTATATCAAAAAGAAAAAAAAATCATGTCTACACTAAAACACATCACAAAAATCACAAAATATCCACTAAGAACAAAACCATTCCATTTACTAGTTCCTCCATCATCCTACATTACAAGAGACAAAATAGAAATTGGAAATCAAAGATAATGAACCTTTCCGGAGACTTCTCCGGTACCGTCCGGTAGAATGGTTGGATATATACGATTCTTGATTCTAAACCTGTGACTGAAAAACACCCCCAGAATCTCCATTAATCAACCTCCTCAACTGGATCAAAAAAAATGAACGAAATCAAGACAGGTTGACTTATAGAGAGAGAGACGTACAAGCCGGAGAGTACGGCGGGTATATGATCAGGGACGCGATTAAGAAGCACGTAAACGACTTCGGGATCCTGGAGACTGCCATAGACAAAGATATCATGACCAGATTTCCCTGACAAGATACTCATCTTCTTCCGTCTCTCGGACTCCGTCCAGTTCCTGCGTCCTTGATCTACATCGTATAGAGAAGTTGAAGTGTCCAACTGTTCGGCCACGTGTAGGGCATGTAATTACTTATTTAAATAATGTTTTTTTTTTTTTAACCATGAACTTCTTGGCTGCTATTACAGAGAAAGTTGGCAAAGTTTCTACCAACTCAATTTCAGAACAGAGGAATTAAAACTTTAACCATAACAAACATGATATCCATAAAAAAGAGACAGATCAGGTCAATCCAAAATAACCTTAAACATGGTTTAGAGTAAGAGACATCGGTAAATGTAACGAAACATCTAAAACGTTTGTTTAACAGAGTAAGAGAATGATCGTTGTTTGCATCAGATGGCCATTGGCTCAGGACCAGCAGCGTTCAAGATGTCTAACAAGGAGTTCTGTGGCTCCAACTCCTCGTGCCAAAGCTGCAACTTATCCCCAGGGTAGAAGTTTCTGGTCACTCCCTCTGAGTTTATCTGTTCACAAAAACATCAAAAGCAGTTCCGTTAGAGAGGTTATATAAGTCTCGCTTGACAGAGTTATGGCTACAGAGAAAGTCTTACTATGACGGTCCGGACAACCCCTCCACTGGCTCCATCACGAGCGATGGCTAGTGAAACCGCCTTCACAACAAGTTGCTGCAAAATACAGTGTGCAATACAATAGCAAGGATCAGTTACAACACGGGGGTTTGTGAGATTTTTGCATATACAGATATGATCTGAACCGCCTTACCTCAGCTTCTTCTTTGGTCATGTTTTCTTTCCACGCTTGATCAAAGAAACCGTAAAGGTAACTCGAGCCAGAGCCTAGACAAACACACACAGTTCCACTAGTTATTTGCAGGAAAGCTAAGTATCATATAAGTAAACCGTAAATAAAACTTGAATGAATACAGCTATGTTAAAACCCAAGGATTGTAACATGCAGAACAATTTGGTTTTTACCTCCAATAGCAAAAGGTTGCTCCACTACAGTTCCACCGAGAGGAATCCCATAGATCTTCCCACCTTCGTATTTGTCCCAGCCACCAACAATGAGGCCGGTTTGGAGCATGTTCTGCCCAATAAAGACATGCAGTGCTTTAGTCAGCAATCCATCTAATTAAAACAAGGAATACGTGTACAATAACGCACTGGATATGGATCTTTGTTAGAAAACATACTATGATTCAGAATACAGAAAACTGAAATTGTAGCCAATAAAAAATCATTCTTCACGCTGGATACTGAAAGAGAAGACCAAGAAATATAAAATTGTCCCAAAATCTAGAGAAATACCATTATAACAACAGGTTATTCATAAATACTAGCAAGCCAGGTTTGACATGTAGCATGAACCTCTATGGGCGCAAAATTTTCATCTTAAGTCATAAAGCAATGAAACGTAAGCAAGCTGTCATGTTTCGAAAAAGTCACGCTTCTAAAAAAAAGTTATCAGTGATTCTGTAGAGTTTTTTTTTTAACTCTATAAGCAAGGACCCAGGTAGAAATGGAACAGCACCCACATTCCCCACTATTTTGAGTTTAAGTTGGTGGTAAAAGAACCAAACAAACTGCAAGCTTTAAAGCAAACTTGTACCTTACCTTGTTATTATATGCTAGCATCCTGATAAGGTTGGCAGAAACCTTCACGGTAGCAGGCTGCCCTAGCTGAATTCTGCAAACCATAAGCAAACGAATTATTTATCTTAAGATATATAAATATAGCATACGATCAAGGGAAGAATGAAACACTCACGTATGCTGGTGAAGGAAGTAGCGGACATAGTCCGAGACAACCTGAGAATCAGCAGCCTGCAAAAGTAACAAGAAGGGTTTGTGGTAATCAGTAAAACGCAGCCACAATAACCCATTTGCAAGTTACTAAACATGAACAACAAACATCCGACTAAGAAACCTAGTAAGCAAATGAGTTTCAAGAAGAGCCTGTGGAACTAAGTAAAACCCAATTCCAAGTTATTCGTGGATAATAAGCATCTGACTAAGAAGTGTAGCTAACAAAAGAGTTTTCACATAATGGATCAAACAAAGAAATCAGTCAATAGACATAAAAAAAAAAAACGAGAAATTACCGATCCAGAACGGCAGACGTAGACATTGTCGGTGAGTTGTGTGATCTTGTCTGAAGCCCGATTCGCTACGTACATCCCTGCGCGAGTAATAATAACAGATCCCAATTCAATCAGCTTTTCTCAATACGCCTACTCTCCTTTCCGATCAAAACGAAAGCACAGCTTAAAGACCAACCCTAGAAGAGTAAAGAAGGGGAATCTCACCGGTGCTGGTACGTGAGTCAGCTCCGAGAACGACACCTCCATTGTAAGTGACGCCGATGATGGTCGTCCCCATAGAGTGCGGGGCATCGAGATTGAGATCCATTGCTGTAGAATTAGAAACGTGGTGAGACGAAAGGAATCCCTAAGTTGAGAGTTTCGCGACTAAAAAAACAGATTACGGTGATGACTGATGAGAAGGGTGAATCAAGCAGAAGAACTGACTTAATCCCCAAGTCGGGTTCTCTATTTTTGTGAAGTTTTTTTTGGGGCCATAATAGGCCTAACTGTCCTAATGGACCTTTATAGCCCACTATTACCTAATTACCCGCACAGATTCCAAGGAACTATTCTGTTAAGATTGGTCTACTTATTCACAATATTTGCTAAAATCTAGTGAATAGAATGAAATAAATATTTTTTGGTGACCAAAAAATGAAATAAATATCTTTATATTAATTGACAAATGATATTAATCTTTTATTCACTCTAAAAATGGTTAACTAGTAAATTATTTTTAATGAAATATGATTTTTTATTAGCTTGATCTTACTTTAAATTTAATTTTTTTAATTTATTATATTAATTTAAATAATTATTTTATTATATTTCGAAGATATACATAATATTAGTAATAAAAATTAAAAGATCAGATAATTTTTATAATATATTTACTATTTGATTTTTAAAATTTTACTAGATATGTTTGTTATAGATAAATGTGAATTTATAATTAGTATGAATATTAAAATTTTAAAATATAAGATAAATTGTTAATAATTTAATATATATATATATATATATATATATTATCTTGATTCATCTAAATCTAATAAGAGTGCAAGTAGTAGTGAAATAAATAAATAGAATAAGTATTGCTGAAATTATATCTAATGGAATAATGATAAATATATATATATATATATATATTAAATAGAATTAGTATATACAAAGTCATAATGGAGAACTGAAGAAAGTTTTAGTTGGAAATCCACAGAAAACAAATCTATATTATGAGCAGTAGCAATCAAGTGTGCAGCTTGATTCCCTTGACGTTTAATATATGTCAAACCCACGGTTGTAGACAAGGAAAGGAGGTTTGTAATATCGGTATTCCTAGAGAGGGAGATATTTTAGGAACACAGATTCGCTGGATCCAATACGATCATACTCACCTTCCTATGGATGGAGGAGTATAATATCAGCTAGATTTCTGGTTAAGAAAGGACTAATTAAGAGGGTGGGCTCAGGAACATCCATTTCAATATGGAATGACCCCTGGGTACCAGCCTATCGCCCGAGACCAGCAACCCGTAAAACAAATTCGAATATTAATGTATATACGGTAGACCAATTGATCAACCATAGGAGCCGCTCCTGGGACAAGGCGCTGTTAGATGCAACCTTTGAACCGGAAGATGCGATGTTGATTGGAAGTATGCCAATAAGTAAACTCGCTCGACAAGATTCATTGGGATGGCATTTTACTAAATCTGGACGATATACGGTAAAATCAGGATATCTTACGGAAAGGGAATTTCCAGATAGAGGTAATCAAGTTCAGGTTTTGGGCCCGAATATCAAGGGGTTACAAGCACACTCATGGAAGGTAACCTGTCCACCAAAGTTGCGACATTTCATATGGCAGATATTAACAGGATGTCTAGCAGTATCCAAGAATTTAAAATCAAGGGGTATTCGATGTGACACATATTGTGTAAGATGCGGAGCAGAAGAGACGGTAAATCATGTCCTTTTTGAATGCCCTCCGGTCCTTCAAATATGGGCTTTATCAAGAATTCCGACAAATCCGATATGCTTTCCCACAGAGACTCGCTACACAAATATGGACTATTTATTTTGGAGACTTCCACCAATGGATGCAAATGGCCAGTTTCCTTGGATTCTATGGTATATTTGGAAGAGTAGGAATGATATGGTATACAATAATATGGATCGTGATCCCAATGACACATTGAGGCTAGCAGAAATGGAATACTTATCATGGGAAGGAGCCCAAGTAGGCCCATTAGATAGTAATCAAAGGCTTGGGGGAAATTCAGGCTCTAACATGATTACTGAGATACAGGAGGGTTAATGGTGTTTTGTGGATGGATCTTGGAAGGAGGGGGATTTGTTTACTGGCCACGGATGGTTTAGTTGCTATGAAGGAGGGGTAAACATTCAGATGGGCGCGAAGAATACCAGACAGAGTTTATCACCGCTTCATGCGGAGGCACTCATTTGGGCTATGGAATGTATGGACTTTTTTGAGCAAAGACATATTACTTTTGCAACGGATTGTTCAGAAGTGGTAAAGATCGTCTCCAATCCTGAGAGTTGGCCAGCCTTCTCCACTTACACAGAAGAAATTGACAAGAGGAAGTTCTCCTTCACGACCTTTAATCTCAAGCACATATCCCGCACGCAGAATCAGACATCAGATAGGCTAGCACGAAGCGCTAGATCCAGACAGTCACCAAACACACATATTGGGCCGGAACCACCGATATGGATGATAAAAAACTAGTGTTCTTTATGTTACTTTGTTGTCAAAAAAAAAAATATAATATCGGTAACCAAATGTTTAATTGTCCATATCCGTTCTTGATGAGTGAGCGTACGAAACAGAGGAAGACAATCACCTTCATATATGACGTTGTCAAAAGCTTGTGAGGCTTGGATTGCGGCTAATAATGCTCGTCCTTCAGCTTCAGTTGTGGAGGTAACCTGACCTAGATATTTTTTTTTCAAATGAATAGAGAAACAAATTCCAACAAAATTTTACAATTTTCGTATAAAATATAAGTCTCACATTATTTCATTAAAATTATAAAAATATAAGATAAATTGTTAATAATTTAATATATATATATTTATTATCTTGATTCATCTAAATCTAATAAGAGTGCAAGAAATAAAGAGAATAGGTATTGCTGAAATTATAACTAATGGAATAATGATAAATTGTGTTAGATTTTTTTTTTTCAGATGAGTAGAAAAACAAATTCCAACAAAATTTTACAATTTTTCGTATAAAATATGAATCTCAAGTTATTTCATTAAAATTTTAAAAATTTAACAAATAAATGACTTCTTTTTTTTGTCAACAAGCACCATATATTAAATCAATGTTGTTCTACTAGATTTTAGGTCCTCTCAAAATAAAACTATTTGCAATTTAAGTTTAGTCCAAATAAAAACTAATTTTTTTAATAAAAAAACTTGTTAAATTTACAAAAATAATGGCCGTTAGCTTTTTTTAAAAAAAAAAGTAGCGTGGGCCTGTGGGCAGATACAGCTTCCATGATATGGGCTTGGGCTTCACAAAAGCAGATCTCTTACTCCCTTTCTTGTCGGCGGATCACATTGACTTGCTTGCTGCCTTTCGACTTGTCGTCGTTCCGCAGAAGCAGTTTCCGACGTTCTCTGGTAATGAATGCTCTTCTCTATTGATTTTTTTTTTTTTTTAATTTTCTTATGAATTTGGAATTGTCGTATGCAAATGAGTTCTTGTTCGAATTTCGTGTCAGATTTGGTTAATACACCGATTTGTTATGTCTTCGAAAAACCGTAAAATTTGTCTGTGGTCAGTTTCTGAAATTACTATTTTTAATTAAACTATGAATCGAAAGAGCACAATCAAAATATGGAATGTCAAAATTTATGAAATTTTGCTCTAACACATGTAAAGGCACGGCACCTCACCTCACTTGACTTGTGTTGTGTGTATATCGCTTCAATATGGTGTAATTTTTCAGTTCACAGTTATGTTTGTAATGTGTAGCTGATGATGATAGATATTTACGAGTGAGTTAATAAGATGGACGAAGGCACTTCTGGTTCACGGAGAACGCGGTCTCAAGTTGCTCCCGACTGGACTGTCAAAGACTGTTTGATTCTCGTCAACGAGTTCGCTGCTATCGAAGCTGATTGTTCGAATGCTTTATCTAGCTTCCAGAAATGGACAATGATCTCAGAGAACTGTAACGCTTTAGATGTACACAGAACTCTAAACCAATGCAGGAGGAAATGGGATTCTTTGGTCTCTGATTACAGTCAGATCAAGCAGTGGGAGTCTCAGGACCGAGGCAGTGGCCATTCGTATTGGTCTCTGAGTATTGACAAGAGGACGAAGTTGAATCTCCAGGGGAATGTCGATAACGAGCTTTTTGAAGCTATCAATGCGCTTCTGATTATCCAAGAGAACAAGGCTATGACTGAACCTGATACTGATAGTGACCCGGACGCGCAAGAAGGCTTTGACGTTCTTGATGTCACTGCTGAATTAGGTACATAACTTTACTCTTCTTTGTTCCCTTACCCAACAACAAGACTTTGGCTTTCTTAGAAATCTTAAGAACAAATTAAGCATAGACAAGACTTATACAGTACTTTGAGATACCGAATGGTGAATATTTTCGGTATAGTTGAACTATAGGCATAGTTGAAACCTCTGTCAGTATAACACTCTCATCTGCTGTGTTTCCCGTGCAACCATAAGCTGTATAGTGCGCTACAATATGGTTTCATTACTGGAGATACATAAGTGTGAAGTGCTCTATTTGTAGTAGCCTGGCTCAGTCAAGAATCACTCACCCTTTCTATGCTATTGCTAACCCCTCGAATCACTCGGTTGTGATTAGGTTCATAACTATACTCTTCTTTGTTCCCTTACCCAACAACAACAAAAAAGTTTGGCTTTCTTATGAATCTTAAGAACAAATTGAGCATAGACAAGACTTAAACATTACTTTGAGATACAGAATGATGAATATTGTCGGTATAGTTTATCAGGCATAGTTGAAACCTCTGTATAACACTCTGATCTGCTGTGCTTCCCGTGCAACCATAAGCTCTATAGTGCGCTACAATATGGTTTCATTAATGGAGATTACATAAATGTGAACTGCTCTATTTGTAGTAGCCTGGCTCAGTCAAGAATTACTGACCCTCGAATCACTCGGTTGTGAAACTCAGCTTTTGCAGGATCAAAAAGGTCAAGACAGCGAACTATGGTCGTCATGAAGGAGAATCCGCCACATAAGAAAAAGACTGCAGAGGAGCCACGGAGAAACCGAGTTCTTGAAAACATTCAAGAGCAACGTGCAAAAGCAACCAATCATGAGAAAACAATGGAGGAGAAGAAGCTGGTGGTAGAAATCTCCACGGATGAAGAAGAAGAGGAGACGATGAACATAGAAGAGGAAGTCAAAGTGATGGAAGTGAAGCTAGGTGAGAAAGCTGACTTGATACATGCAATAGTCGAGAGAAATCTAGCAAAGGGTAGTGAAACAGAGGATGATATTACCGTTGACGAGAAAGTGAAGTTTGTGAGACAGCAAGGAGACGAGCTAATCATTTGTCTGAGTGAAATCATGAATGTCCTAAATAGGCTCAGTGAGGTTCCACAAGAAATCGTGTGATTTCCAATGTGAATATTGTCAATGTTAAGGCCTTTGCTAGTTTGCTTTGTTGGAGACTTGGAGTTATCCAGTAGTGTAATATTGTAGTGTTTCAAAAAAAAACTGGCGCTGTTATATGTAGCAGAAATCTAATCTCTCTCTATATATGTAGTTCGAAAAATTTAATGGAGTAAGAAAAAAATACGACTCCACTGGGGATCGAACCCAGAATCTCTGGTTTCGTAGACCAGCGCCTTATCCATTGGGCCATGGAGTCCTTTTTGCTTGAAATATAGAATGTATTGATATATACTAGTTACCTCTTAGCACTTGCAAGTTGCAACCAATTCAAATCTAATAAACCAAACTAAATTTGAATGTATTTTGAGGCCATGCTTAAAATAGAGTGTAATAGAATAACCAAAATTAATATAATATTACAAAAAATTGAATTATCTAAAATAACCCAAATATATTAAACCGAAATACTTGAAAGTACCCAATTTTTATCCGAATTACCCATTGTTTACACGAACTACCCGATTTTTATATGAATTATCTAAACTTATTCGAAAGAACCGAATCAAATTGTAATTGAACCGAACCCGATTGTTTTTTGGGTATTAGTCGGTTTTCGAATTTACTATCCAAACTAAATTGAAATAATGAACTGAAACCAACCCGATTTTGTAAATATTTAAATGTTTATGATCTCTATATCCGAAAACTGAAAGAACCAAATTGAACTGAACCGAAGAACCATGTCCAAGCATATTTTTGAAGAAAAACTCAAACACAGTTGGGATTTAGGAGGTTGTAGTTGCAAGTTTTGTTAATACAATTATTATTCTGTTTTCTTCAGCTAATTTTTTAACAAGTATTTCTATTCATTTTCAGTTGCATAGAAATCAAACGGTTAATAACTAATATACTAGTAGATTTATTGCGTGCAAAGAAGAAAGCGTTTCTGTATAAATTATATAACACACAATTGGTAGGAAGTTTGAGTAAAGAGAGGCGGGGAACAAGGAGAGGCGATCAAAACAGAGAGAGAAACAGAGTCGATGGAACCTCTTTATCTCTGCTTCATACCCTTTCACCCTTCGTATAAAATTACAGACGAGATGATTTAGAAAGGAAACAGACCCAGAAACCTAAAGAACACAGACAATATCTTTCTCCATTGAAGCTTGTCTAGTGCTCTTCCATATTCCTTCCTCTGTTTTAAGAGAATTGTATGGCGAGGAACAGGAGGGAGAGAGATGGAGGAGGATTAGGCAAGGATGGATTGGTTGCTGTAGCGGTAGACAAAGACAAAAGCAGCCAAACTGCTCTGAAATGGGCTGTTGATAATTTGTTGCAGAAAGGCCAAACAGTCCTTCTCATCCATGTCAAGCCTCGGGCTTCCTCTTTGTCAACGAACCCTTCTATTAACTCAAACTCTTCCAGTAAAAAAATCTTTCTTTCTTCTTATGATTCTTGTGTTTGTCTTCTTTCCTTTCTCAGAACCTGATGAGTTTTGTCTCTTTGTTTTTGTGTCAGGGACAAGCCAAATAAGTGGTGATTCTTCATTGGTGTTTGGAGAACAAGAAGCCTCTTACAAACATCTGTTCCTTCCCTTTCGCTGCCTCTGTTCACGCAAAGATGTGAGTCTCTAATTTTACATGTCCTCTGTCTCTTCCTACGTACTTTCTTTGACATGGAACTTGTTCAGATACAATGCAAAGATGTGTTACTGGAAGATTCAGATGTAGCGAAAGCTTTAGTCGAATATGCAAACAAGGTCATCATTGAGGTATTGGTGGTTGGTTCTTCCTCAAAAGTAGGCTTTCTCAGGTGTGTTATCTTTCTCTTTCCGGTTTGGCTGTGTGGGTCTTTTAACCGGAAATGGTGGATCAGATGTCAACATTTGGGTTTTGCAGGTTCAACAAACCTACAGATATTCCAGGAACCATTACAAAGACTGCACCTGATTTCTGCAGTGTTTATGTCATAACCAAAGGAAAGCTTTCAACAAAGAGAATAGCCTCTCGTGCTGCGCCGTATGTTTCTCCATTGCGCAGCCAGCTTCAACAGAATAGTTCAAAGCCACATCCACCTTTGCCTTCTCCTGCAACTACTAACACAAGAGGTTTAGTGATTCTTCACATGTCTGTCTCCTGGAAACACTGAAAGTTTTCTGAGTTTGTTTCTTGTTTCTTGTAGCTGAGAGACAATCATTTGAGTCTCAGCAACGCAGGTCTCTTGAAGATCAATCTGATTCCTTCAGGTACACATCTCTCTTGTCTATCATTTGAAACGCTCCAAGAACCATGACCATAAACATCAGACGATGAAACTTCTTGGTTGAAACAGGTCACCCTTCACTAGAAGTGGGAGGTCATACGGAGAACTATCAATTCCAGATTGTGACATATCATTTATCAGCTCTAGTAGACCAAGTACTGAGCGTTACTCCCCTTCCTTGTTTGATAATTCTGATCCATACCGGACTTCTCCAAGGCTATCAAATTTCTCCGACATGGACTATGGTAGCTTTGAATCAATGACCTTACGAAGATCAATGGACTCAACAGGCTCATTTGAGAATGAAAGGTTTTCATCTGCTTCAGGGGTAAGACTGACCTTCTGTGAATCTTTTAGCAGGTTGCATACGAGATGCAAGACGTTTTATGGCTGATGATTTGTAAAACCAGGATGATGTAGAGGCTGAGATGAGGAGGCTTAAACTGGAGTTGAAACAAACGATGGAAATGTACAGTACAGCTTGCAAGGAAGCTCTCACAGCCAATAAGAAGGTATAATTTCCATGACAATGAGTGGTGTGGCTTCATTTTACTTTCCGGTTTCTGGATTTGAAAGTGAATTGTTGAACCTGCAGGCAACGGAGCTTCAACGCTGGAAGTTAGAAGAAGAACGGAAACTCGAAGAGGCAAAGCATGCAGAGGAAGCTGCATTAGCCATTGTAGAGAAGGAGAAAGCAAAATCCAAAGCAGCATTAGAAGCAGCTAAGGCAGCTCAAAGGATTGCTGAAATCGAGTCACGAAAGCGAATCAGTGCAGAAATGAAAGCTCTGAAGGAATCTGAGGAGAAAACAAAAGCCATGAATGCTTTAGCTCATGCAGATGTCAGATACAGGAAGTACTCCATAGAGGAGATTGAAGATGCAACAGAGTTCTTTGATGAGAAGTACAAGATCGGAGAAGGCGGTTATGGACCTGTCTACAAGTGTTATCTGGATCAGACACCTGTAGCTGTGAAAGCTTTGCGACCAGATGCAGCTCAAGGCAGGTCACAGTTTCAGCAAGAGGTTGAAGTGTTAAGCTGCATGAGGCACCCTCATATGGTTCTTCTACTTGGAGCCTGTCCAGAATGTGGGTGCTTAGTATATGAGTTCATGGCCAATGGGAGCTTAGAAGACCGTCTTTTCAGACAAGGAGACAGCCCACCTCTCTCTTGGCAAACGAGGTTCAGAATCGCTGCAGAGATCGGCACTGTACTTTTGTTCCTCCACCAGACTAAACCAGAACCACTGGTTCACCGTGATCTCAAACCTGCAAATATCTTACTAGACCACAACTTTGTCAGCAAGGTTGCTGATGTTGGCTTGGCTAGGCTGGTCCCTCCATCCGTTGCAAACACCGTGACGCAATACCGCATGACATCAACTGCTGGCACGTTTTGCTACATCGATCCAGAGTATCAGCAGACGGGTATGCTGGGTGTAAAGTCTGACATTTATTCACTGGGCATTATTTTTCTGCAGTTGATAACTGGAAAACCACCCATGGGTCTAACTCATTACATCGAAAGAGCCCTCGAGAAGGGGAATTTGAAAGATTTGCTTGATCCAGCTGTCTCTGATTGGCCTGTTGAAGACACCACAGAGTTTGCCAAGTTGGCTCTCAAGTGTGCAGAGATGAGGAGAAAAGATAGACCTGATCTTTCCAAAGTTATCTTGCCAGAGCTCAACAGATTAAGAGCACTTGCTGAAGAATCAACTCGGTCTGCAGTAGTCATCAACAGCCCCGGACCAACCCCCACCGATAGTCAAACTTCCTCCCCAAAGTTGTGAGGACTGATAACCCAATACAAAGATTTGCATTTCAAACTTGAATACTTTTACACAACTCATGTCTTCTTCTCCAATATCCATTTGCAGGAACAGATGAATGATGTTTACATGACAGTGCCTCAGTAGCCTCTGAAGTTTCAAGATTTGTTGTGATGAACAAATTGATCTGCAGAGAAGAAGAGTTTTTAAATGCATTCAACCTTAGAAGGTACATATGCTCATGAAACGAGCATTTGAATTTGCTTGCTCAGTGGAGTCTCTTTCCCATATAGAAAATGTTTGAATTGTATAGATGATCATATAGTTAGCTTACCATCTAGATGAGGATGGAGGAAGTTCAAAGATGAAACCTTTTTGTCTGCCTTCTCTAACATAAAAGCACATTCAAAGAAACGCAGTCCTTCAGAACAGTCGACAGAGAACACATCCATTTATACCATCCAATAAACACACTTGAATTTTTGTTAATTGTAACACAAGCATGCTAAAACATGTTTTTCTAAAAATAGAACATTAACAAATATTCATGAGAAAAATCTGCGGAGTCTGGCAAATTATCCATGCTTTAGCTTTGAGATAAAAAGATATTAGGGAGCGAGCCTTAGAGGGTCGCGAGGGAAGAGAGATGTTTTGCGGATGTTATTGAGGCCACAAAAGAGCATTACCACTCGCTCCAGTCCCACTCCGAATCCGCCGTGAGGTGGTGCACCGTACCTGTAAACATTATTATTTGTAGCCATCGTCAACTCTTGGTAACCAATAGTAAGAACCAAACTAACTCAGTTTGTCGTTTATTACCTGAATGAATCGATGTATGTTTTGATTGTCTCGACATCAATGCCACATTGTTCTGCCCGTTTTTTCAGGAGTTCTGGGTCATGGACACGTTGAGCTCCTGATATGATCTCCTCACCTAGGGACAGAAATCGCAAATATAAGTATTCTAAAATGTGTGGCCACTTAGTCGATGAGAAGACACATAGGATAAAAAAACTGAAAACTCAAAGCACCTCTTATGAAGACGTCAAATGAGTTGCTGTAGTTAGAATCGTCTGCACAGGGCATAGTGTAGAATGGCCTAACCGCTAAAGGATAGCGATGCAGGATGTAGAACTCTGTGTTGTACTTTTCCAGAACGAGCTGGCCAAGTTTTCTCTCAGATTCTGTATTTAGATCTCCAAGAGTATCAGCCTCGACACCAGCTTCCTGTAAACTCATCAAGATTCAAGATAACCAATTATTACTGATAGTCCATCTCGAATAACTCATCAAGTCAAATACAAAAAGACTAGTCTTACCTTAAGCATTTGAATCCCTTCTGCAAAGGGTAGAGTCAATGTTTTTGGAAGAAACTACAAGTTTAGTGAAAATCATCAGGACACAATTATATACAAAATTAAACCCAGCTTCCTAATATTACTTCCTTGTGGTTACCTTCAAAGGCTGAAATGGGTATTGCTTTCTAATAGCTTCAAGTTCCTTTGGGCACTTCTCTTCTAATTTAGTGAATATGAATGGAAACAACTCGCCCACAATATCCATTATCTGCACAAACAACATGTATTAGCACCAGTGGCAGAATAGACACACTAGAGAGGAAATCATATTTATAACAGAAAAAACTTACCTCAGAGTAGTGTTTGTGAATCGCCATCTCCACATCAAGACCAGTAAATTCACACAGGTGTCTATGAGTGAACGAGTCTTCTGCTCTGTATACAGGACCAACCTCAAAGACGCGTTCAAAGTCACCACATATTGCCATCTGCTTATGAAGCTGAGGAGACTGAGCCAGACAAGCAGGCTGCCCCTTGTAGTCCAACCTAAATACAGCAGAACCACCTTCACTACTACCAGCTATCAATTTCGGTGTGTGGATTTCAAGAAAACCCTTAGTTAGTAAGAATTCTCTGAATGCCTGCACAAATTATTACACACATTCAGCAAAAGCAACACCGAAGAAAGCAATTAAACCTTCTTCTTTTTGTCAACGAAAGCAATTAAATCATGGAATGAAAGATCAGACTTATTATAAGGACAGTTCTGATAACAGAAGTATGATGACAATCCTATCCTAGTCTTAGTGCATACACCAATAAGGCTCCTATCTATTATTAATGATAAAATCTCTAATCCTCCATGTTGCATATCAAATCCTAAAGATGGCTTACTATTTGGACTTGGCCCTGAATGCGGAAGATGGCTTGATTAGCTGGTGTTCTAAGGTCAATCGTCCTATTGTTCAAACGCGTATCCTGACTGGCACCAGGTTGCCCAGCCTGCAACAATCATATAAACAACAGCTCTTATGAACACCATAGAAGCAATCAGAAGAACACAAGCTATCAGAATTCAAAATATAGCTGTACCACCAGTTCCAACTAATCTCCAAATCATAACACCTTATAGTTATACTACCTGAATATCTGCTTCACTTCGGGCAGCGTCCTCAACAAGAAGTGGCAATTTTGGCAAGGCCTTGTTGACGCAGTACAATTTTCTCACTTGAATTTCAACCTAAATAACATTCTAGTTAATGTCTAAATCAAACGAATTGGGAGGAGGAAGAAAATCAAAACCAATTAGGCAATTAACCTGCTGCGTAGCTGCCGTCACAGGTTTCATAGGGAGAACGACGACACCGATGACATCGACAACGGATTCGCGACTCATCCCCTCAAGGAATTTAACCATGTTGACGCTCACTTTAGTCTCCTTCGATTCCGTAACCACGCATTGGACCGTGGTTCCACTTTGCCTCAAGATCAGAAAACCCTTTTTGGCAGATGTTCTGCGATACGTTTGCACTCGGCCCCTGATCAGAACCTCTGATCCCACCATATCTTCCACTAAGGCGCTCACATTGGTCCATGCCTTCCCCTCAACAGCCTCTCTCCATTTTCCGGCTTTAGGATCGGCCGTCGACTGTAACTCGTTAAGAGCGACGTCGCCGTAGTTCCCGGAAAACGATTCATCCTCGATAATTTCCGGCTCCGACGACATGATAGCTCCTTCACAGGGTTAGATAACTCAAATCAATAGCTCACTGAAACTTTTGACGCGATGGAGATTGAACTGTGGAAACCCTACGCGGTACGAGTTATGTTTATATAGTTACCTGATACAACCTCCATTATTTTAATAATCTCCGTTTAGACCCAATATTTTTAGATTAGTTAACTAAAGACTCCGTGTGACAAAAACAATTAAAAGTTAACTAAGGCTCCGTGATTAAAACAAAATTAACCAAGACCCAATATTTTTAGATTAGTTAACTAAGACCCAGTTTTATAAAGTAATTAACGTATATAGGTATTTTTCTTTTTTTCTTTTTTTAGTCCGCAACTATTTCATTTCATTAAATGCATGAGTTGGTTTAATGGGCATTACACAAAACAGAAGAGAGGATAATTATTTGGGTTTGAAAAATTAAACGGCTTGGATGGCTAGTCAGCTCGAGTGTCCGTTCGATACCCATGTGCTGTCAACTCACCGATACGCGTCGACTGTACAGTGTAACCGTCATTCACACCAGCACTGGAATAGCCGCGATTCACCGACGACGATGGATAACTCGATAATCATAACAATTGTGCTGCCGATCTAACTCCATGATGAAGAAACGATGGCCACAAGCTATATAAGGTGTAATCTTCAATCACCGATTCACCAGAGCTTCGGGGAGATGTTAACCGCCAAAAAAGTCTAACTTATTGACCTCGGAGATGTGTTTCTAATCTTATTGGTTCTGACGCTGAACGCCGCGCCAACATGCAGGGGAGACACGGACTAAAAACTTGTACCGACACAATAAGTAAATCGAAGAGAAGGAAGAGTCGCCTTACCATAGAAACAGACCATCAACCAACACAGATCTCATAAAAGGACAAAGAGTCCGAGAAGAAAACAAAAACCGAGTCCGGTGAAACAACCGGAAGCAAACAATCGATTAAATTTCTAGCATACATACAGAGAAAATCGGCGAATATTTTGATCGAACTATTATTAGGTGAAAATCCGCAGCAAAAATTCGACAGAAGTCGGAACCACAAAAAATATATACAGATCCAAACCACCAGCGTGGTTAGGGAAGCCTACGACCGATGGTTGGATAGAAACGCGATGTTCAAGTAGTCGGAAAACAAAATAGAGAGAAGGAGAGAAAAGTGGAAGAAGAGAGAGAGGGTATTTTTCTTTTTTTTTCAACATCAAAAGAACTCATGTATATATATATATTTTTTTAACAAAACAATTATTGAATTTCTGATGTTTAAAAAAACCCAATATATTTATTTCTTTTTTCTTTCTTTTTTTGGTCAAAAAGACAACATATACATTGATTACAGAAGAGAAACGTGACCAAGAAAAGACTGTTGCTCGTAGCATTAACGCTACTTACGCGCCGCCTCATACGACGACCAATCATCCGCTGCGAATTGACACGGTGAGTGGGGCACCTGTCCACATGTAAAAGCGCGTGTCAATCAGTTTCTCCCGGAGAGGGTGGGAGTCGGAAAGCTGTCCCAATAAATAAGAAACGAATTTGCCAGCAAAATAAAAATAAAATAAAAAGAGTGTGTGGAAAAGTAAATGGGAAGCGACGACTGACTAGAGACTATCTCCCTCTCCCTCCCTCCTTCCTCCTCCACCTCTTCTTTAGGTTTCTGTGTTCTCAGCTCTGAAATTGATCGGAACTAAGCTTTTAGGGTTGCGATTTGATTACTTCCGGGGGAGGTTTTGATTAACCGAAGTTCAAGAGATTCTTGTTTCTTTCATGTCTTCCAGCTCAAATCCACTGGTTTTGAGGCCTATGGAGCTCTAGGTAAAACCACGGCTTATTCTTCTAGCTTATCCCATCATGGAATCATCGGATCTGTGTCTACTGTTTTGAGTTTGTGAAAAAAATGAAACTTTTTGTGGAATTTTTTTTTTAATGTTTCTGCAAGTACTTCATTTGTTCTCAACTTGTGTTTTCTTTGTAATGAAATTTGAAATTCAACTGTAAAGATACTAACTTTTATCTAGTTGGAGTACTTGCTGAGTGAATCAAGGATCTGGTTTCAGCTTAATTCAAGAAATTTACATTCTTTTTTAGTAACATGAATGTTTCTGTTTCAAGGTGTAGATGGTGTAGATCATCCTTAGCTTCTTGATTTGCTCTCAGAGGCAACATTATCTTCTTTACTGCAATGAAAGACAAGACCTTTTTGATGATAGTGATAGCGTAGGTTAAACTATGGTGTCTTTTTGTTTTAGGTGCATGTTGAAGTGATTGAAAGACATAAGATTGGAAAGGATGCTTGAGGGACCAAAGTTCGATGTGCTCGGTGTTGGCAACCACAACAACGACAACAATTACTATGCATTCACACAAGACTTTTATCAAAAGCTCGGTGAAGAAGGTACAAACATGTCCATGGACAGTATGCAAACAAGTAACGCCGGAGGTTCTGTGTCAATGTCTGTGGATAACAGTAGCGTTGGTTCTAGTGACGCTCTCATTGGCCATCCTGGTTTAAAGCCTATGCGCCATCCCTACTCACTCTCCGTTGGACAAAGCGTATTTCGTCCAGGAAGAGTCACACATGCACTTAACGATGATGCCTTAGCACAGGCCTTGATGGATAGTAGCTATCCAACTCAGGGACTTGCAAACTATGAAGAGTGGACAATAGATTTGAGGAAACTTCACATGGGTCCAGCTTTTGCTCAAGGGGCATTTGGTAAGTTATACAAAGGGACTTACAATGGAGAAGATGTAGCCATTAAGCTACTCGAAAGGCCAGAGAACAGCCCCGAAAAGGCACAAGCTTTGGAACAGCAGTTTCAGCAGGAGGTTTCTATGCTTGCGTATCTGAAGCATCCCAACATTGTTAGGTTTATTGGCGCGTGCATTAAACCGATGGTGTGGTGCATCGTGACTGAATATGCAAAAGGAGGTTCGGTTAGACAGTTTTTGACTAAGAGACAAAACCGAGCTGTGCCTTTGAAGCTGGCTGTTAAGCAGGCGTTGGATGTTGCCAGAGGTATGGCTTATGTTCATGAGCGTAACTTTATACACCGGGATCTAAAGTCGGATAACCTCCTTATAAATGCTGATCGGTCCATCAAGATTGCTGATTTTGGTGTTGCAAGAATTGAAGTTCAAACTGAAGGGATGACACCAGAGACCGGGACTTACAGATGGATGGCCCCGTAAGTTGAATAGTTTCTTGAATTATGAATCATTTTACATCCTTAAGCAAGTCATATGCATAGACTAAATTTCTTTCTGTGGATTGATGCAGAGAGATGATCCAGCATAGACCCTACACTCAAAAAGTGGACGTGTATAGTTTTGGAATCGTGCTGTGGGAGTTGATAACGGGTCTGTTACCGTTCCAGAACATGACAGCGGTTCAAGCTGCATTTGCGGTGGTGAACCGAGGAGTCCGTCCAACGGTCCCAGCAGATTGTCTCCCTGTGCTGGGGGAGATCATGACACGTTGCTGGGATGCGGACCCTGAAGTCCGTCCTTGTTTTGCAGAGATTGTCAATCTTCTTGAGGCGGCTGAAACAGAGGTAATGACGACTGTGAGAAAAGCTCGTTTCAGATGTTGCATGACGCAACCTATGACAATCGACTAATCTGTTGTTTGAAGAAAGAGAGAGAGAGAACATAAAAGAAGTAAACAGAGAGAGGAAGCAAGATTGGCTTTAGATATATGTAAGTTTGTGTGTGTATCGATATATTAATATCCGTTTGTATCTCTTTTCCCATGATAGGAGAAGTAACCCAACCATTTTAGACTTGCTGATTTTCTAGATTTTTGTATGCAGAAAAAAAAATCCAAAAAGTACTGCGACTGTCCGAAGTGTTTGGTTTAGTTTTCCTTGAATACAAAAACCTCAATTTTCGGTTTGGTTTTTTGATTTTTCGGTTTTTGAAAAATTTGCCATAAATAATCGATTTTCATACGGTTTGGTTTAGTTATCGGTTAATTTCGTTTATCAAATTCAACTTAAATTAATCGATTTTTTTTTTTTTTTGAAATTGATTCAAAACGATTTTTCGATTAAATTCAAGTTTTTCGTTAATTAAAATAATTCGGTTCGGTTCAGAAATTTAAATATATTTTAGCTAAAAATTAGTTTATTTTGGTTTATGAAAAAAAACACTTCTTAACGAGCCCATTTATCTTTAGATTTTGAAAATAGGCTTTGCGTTCAGTTCGAAAGGTATGGTTTAACACCCGTTACACCGCTAGAGAGAAATATCCACTAGCAGAGAACCACAGGATATCAAGCTTGGCTGCGCTGCCAATCGCATCGAACTCTCAATGGCTAAGAGCGGAACCATGATTAGCACACCCACTACTTTTCACCTGTTAGAGAGACCCTCTTAAATACATTAAGAAAAGATGTTCACAGGGGCTCTCTGAGCACTAGGATGTCCTAAAAGTATGAGTCGTGTAAGGAAGGTTAGTAAGTAAGCTAAGCCATGTCCTCCTTATCTTAATAGGAACGTAGGGCGTTCTACGCGAAGTTACGTCATTACATGATAGCTTACCAGGTTATTGGGGTGAACACCCATCCGAACGAGTAGAGTCAATAGTTCAGCATTGCAGTAACAGCTACTTCTTCTGCTTCCTCGGTTGTTGCCAATCGGTTCGTTGAACCAAACATAACAGAAATTAGTTTCCAAAAGATCTGATCATTTTGAGAAATCTGTTTCCTTTCTTAATTAATGATCATTTTATGAACATGCAAGTTAAGAAGGAAAAATACAACGCTACTACTTATCAAAACTTTGGATAGTGGATCCATATTAGAGAATCTATAGAGTTAAGAAGAAAACAAGATTAAAAAAAAAACTAAAAAGAATGAATGTTGTCCATAAAATCCTCTTCACCACTGCTCATGGAATCATCATCACCATTATCGTCTTCATCTTCATCATCATTATTATCGTCTTCATCATCACCATCACTTATAATCTCCATAATGCCATCACCATCAAGGAGCATACCTCCATCATCATCAAAATCGCTTGCATTGTTATATTCATTGTCATCGCTGCTAATGTCATCATCTCCACTGTCACTATCGTCTCCAGCTAGTCCCAGTATCCGGTCCAGGTCATCTACATCGTCTTCATCATCTTCATCTTCATCTTCATCCTCTGTCTCACCATCATCATCAGGATCAGAGTCATCATCTGTTGGTTTCCGTCTGCCAATCTCATACATCCTTGCTGAGGAAAACATATCTTCTTGATCTTCCATTGTGATAAGCCCAAGGAAAGAATCTGTTGGTTCTGTGGCAAAGTCAAGAAGACATCGGTCCACGGGTATAGTGGCAATGTCTGAATAGTTGATCGCATCAAGAGTGCGGAAAGCAGCAAATAACGGATGCTTTGCTCGGCGTGTGTTAACAGCAGACATCACGTCCTCAATGTTTCTCCTTAGCATTGCGTATATAACATCTCCCCTGGAGTTAAACGTAATAGCCGTCTGGTCCAGTGATGGTACACTTCGAAGAAGAACATGCCCATCTTTCCTCAAATCCCAGACCTCAGAGTTTATAATCACCTGTTATAAGTAACAACATATCACAGTGAGCTGACATATGATTAGCATATTGTTTAGGGCTTAGTTAGGCATTTGGTTGAGAGTTGAGAGTCTCTCATTAATTGTCTCTCTCAGGTTTGGTCAAGTGGAATAGGAATGACGGTTTTTTAGCTTTGGTATTCCAACATATAACAGATTTCAGATTAAAGAGTAATATGATTTATCCGTTACCTCGTTTCGAGAAGGATGAAAACCGCCGCCGCCATAATCAGTAAATTGATCAAACCGACGGACAACATCATGTGCCAGACGGCGATCCCACAGATGACCATTCCACAATATTAGGTTATCGCAAGGGCTGAAGTGTACAAGAGAATAGGGACTACTCCGAGAAGAGGTGGATGTGTCAGTGAATTTATCGGAAAGACTGCAGGTCTCTACGTCATACAGAAGAACATCTTTTGTTGATCCTTCACAAGAGATCGCTGAAAAAAATCGTCCGGAGTTGCTGAATTTTGCAGCCTTGCATCCATCAAAGGAGTGTTTAGACCCACCAGTTATATAAGACGCGTCCCACAACTGCACATCACTGTAACTCGAAGAAAGTAACAACTGAGTATCACCAGAGACATATGGCTGAACAAGTGTAACCGGAGCCTGGTGACCAGGGACGCTCTCAAGCAAGCTACAGCTGCTAGCGTCGAATATCTTGATTTCTCCGGTATGACTACCGACTGCTAAATGATTAGTACCTCCAAGTAGTGAAATGGATGTAAAGAGAGCAGTCTCATCTCGGTAAGATCTCCAAGATTTGAATCTGCTGAAAACGAATTGACGGTCTCTGCGACCCCCATGGACTCCACTGTAGAAACTTTGAAGCTCACGGGTGCCAAGACGGCCAGTAATGTTTAGTGGAGCTTCAAGTAACCGTTTAGGTTCAGGACAGACATGCGGATGTAGGAGAGACACAGGGGGGAGAGTTGTGATTGGAGCCAGGCACTGCCTGTGTTGGTGTTTCAAATACTGAACCACAAGGGAGTCTAGTGATAACCGTTCCGGATTTGAAGGCTGGGGATCGCTTGGAGGCCTTAGCTGAGAAGCAGGTGTCATCTGGCCTAGCCTGGAGCTCCCAGATTGGTTGACATCTAAAGCTAAAGCTGGTGTTTGGAAACCTGAAGCATCCGTGATGGTTGAATTCCTACGAAAGGAAGCAGTGGTTGGACAAGCTAAGGATTGTGGTCCTAGCTCGCCCAAATTGATTCTTTTACCTGAAACTGACAACTCTGGGTCTTTAAGCTCAGACAATTTCCGTTTTCTTGGAAAAACCGGGGTCTTAAATTGAGCATCGGCATCAACGTCGCTCTTCAAAACTAATTCTGCAGCAGTTTCTGATGTATCTGCACAAGTAAGATCAGAATTTGAACTACTGTCTATTCTCTGCGTAGACTGAGGTTGCGCATCTTGGGAGAAAGATTGATTTCGTGACTGCAAACTAAAGCTAGGTGAGAAAGTCAACTGTTTCTTCTTTGCGGATGGAGCTGCATTACCTCTCGAGCTAGGATCTTCTTCATGAACATTGACTTTGGGGTTGCTGTGGAAAAAACCGCCATTAGCACGACCAGAGGGCCAATGTTGATGTGCTACTGGCGTGGACGTCTCATTTGTCGAGGAAGCCAGATGTTTCTTCTTGGCAGATATAGCCGCATTACATCTAGAATTAGGATCTTTGTCATGTGCACAGACTTCGGGTTTACTGGTCAAAAATCCACTACGGCCAGAGGGCCATTGTTCCTGAGCTATCGGCGTAGACATCTCTTGTGTAGCGGAATATGCAATAGAAGAAGGGGGAGCCAAGGAAGGTAGAGGACTCAACTGTGCCTCTTTCAACAGTGCTGAAGCAGTTTCACCAAGACCTGATGCCTGGAGGTGCTCATGGATAAGGAGCAAAAGCTCCTTAGAATCATATGTTATAGGTGTTGCTGCTGCAATGGCGGCTCTCTCAATGCGCCTCAGTGTTGGAGTAGCAGCATCACTGGCTGTTAGTGTATTCGCATGCCCTGATTTTGTCAATATCTGCAAACACATATAAACCACAACTAATAAATGTCGGCGAAACTTCAATTTAGAAACAAGGAATGAAATAAACTTTGGTTACTTATGAAGCACACAAATAGAATTCCATAGACACATTAAACAAGAAAAATAAACCAGTGCAGATGGTTACCCTTATTAGCTCAAGGGCCACCTGAGTAAGTTCAGCCTGCCACCTGCCCTGCTCTGTTCCACTTGACTGACCACCTGTATCCCGAATCAGTTCTGATAAACTCTTACCAACCTAGAAACCATGCTTGGAAAGTCAGTCTCGATCAGATGTATCTCAGAAACAAATCAAACAAACAAAAAAGAGGACGAAGATAACTGGGGAAAGAAATTTGCTATTCTACCTCAAGTTTAGTCAGTATTTGTGCAATTGTATCATCTCTAGCCAGACCAAGAAGTACCCTGCAAGCCAACGCTCGTAGACAATCTGGGGTAGCAGGGGGATTCACATATATTCTGGGCTGAAGAAGTTTTAAGAGAACTTTTATACCATCATTCCCACGAACAGCTTCACGTGCTAGACTATAAACCTGCTCCAACTTAGCAGCAAGGCCAGCAGAACCAGTTCCTGCTCCTAAGAAAATTCTTCGATCCCCGACCAAACCTGAAGACGCTGGTGCAACAGGAGTTGGCGGAGCATTACCAGTGGACTGACTATCTGCAGCAACATCGGTTGAAGGGCGGGCAGCGGCTTGATGATTTTGTGCAAGAGGCGGCTTATTGCTTAATGATGGTGGTGGGCACACCAGATTGATTAGGACATTTAGTGGAGGCTGTATGAACTTCAATAACAAAGAAAACATCAAGAAGGCAAGTATCAATGAGGAGTAGAAGAAGAAAGAATAAACCCATGTGAATAATGGATAGAAGCGGATTGCTAACCTCAGGGTCCACTATGCTGTTGGAATTATTTGCTGCATCCAGAATGACAGCTATGCCAGCACGATTGTTGCTGAGTGTGGCATTCACAATTGCTTTGCGGCCATCAGGTATTGATGTAACTATGTGAAGAACACCAAAAGCATACTGAAGTAGATCATGGAGATAACGGTCTGCTGGTGGAGTCTGCACATGCGACCAACATGTAAATGCAAGGTAGACAAAACAAAGTACATGTGATGAGTAAAATGCTACATTACCTGACATAGTTCCAACATGGTAACATGTCCAGAGGACGCCAAAAAGTTATTGACAGCAGGCCACTGAGTTCTCACAAAGGTCGGACCCAACTTCCTATCCTTCTGTAACTGAATGAATACTGCATCTACAGCTTCATTGCTGATATCAAGGGGCTTATAGGCTGCCCTTATATTAGGAACATTTCGCACACCACCTCGGCCACTTCTACTAGGACGAATGGAATCCACAAGCAAAAGTAGATGAGCTCTAAAATATTGGCGCAAAGCAAAACAGGTGTGAAAAGCCATCTGTTTCTCTGAGGACGTCATGACATCAGGGGCAGATCGGTCAGAATTAGAACCAGTTCTAACTGAGGCCGCATCTTTAAGAATTGCAAGGAGTTTCTGCAAACTATTATGAGCATCAAATGCATCTAAAATGGCTCTAAAAACAAAAGCAGCAGCAAAGAATAAGGCTGAATTTTTTCTAGCTTGATCCTGGGAGCAGTCTAGAAGTTCGATAGCTAATTTCACAACTTGATGTATGAGATCCAATGGAAGTGCACAGACACGCTCCATTATACCCTGAGAAAAAGAAAAAAAAAAACTGAAGGTAAGAAGAAGCCGGATTTGTATTAATTCATGATGTTCTGAGCAATAATTGCACTTCCGCCGTACAACTTTTCTGTTATTATTACCTGAAGAGAGCCTATGGTGTATAAGCAAGATGAGAGACCATAAAAGGTCTCAGTAACCCTTGGAACAGCAAGTAATTTTTGCAAGCCACCTCGGTCAACAAACATTGCAGCAAACTTACGGTGTGCAGCCAAAGCGCAAATTAACTTCATTACATTGGGTAACAAAGGCGACAGCGTAGAGCTATCCCCAAGTTGGGAAGTACGTTCCAGTAGCATAATGCATACATCAACGCCTTTTTCATGGAGAACAGGCCCGAGAACCTCGACATATTCACCCAGTATCTCAAACCACTGGATGCAATATTTTTCTTGTAACTGAGCCAACACTTCGATATCTGGAAGTGAAACTTCTCCAACGTCCGGAATTGTGTCTGTTTCCACGCTATTCAAATCCCCAGTCTGATCAGATGTAGCACAAGTGGGATTTCTGCCACCAACCAAATAGCAGAGTTAGAGACCAAAACAATCCGGAGAAAACTAGAAAGCTACCATAATTGATAAACCTCAGTAGAATTAACCACATCATCCACGACAGCATAGCACGACTGACCTTGAAACCTCAGCGGCATCTACGACTGTAGTAGCTGCTCGAACAGCAGCAGACACAGCAGCTTCTTCACTGCCAGAGGACTTGAATTCCTGGAACAATTTAGAAAGACGATCAATATACGTAACAGGTCACCTGTACCAGAGGTTCATTAAGGAAATGAAATCACTGTCAGCTAATCTAAATAAAAACATGCCTCCAAAGCAGCAGTTTTAACAAGCTCTGCGGCAGCATCTCCAGCTGCTTTAGCTGCGTCATCAGGAGCATGGGCAGCTCTAGCTTCGGTTTCAGCAGCTCCAATTGCTCTCTTTACTAGATCAGTTATGTTTTTGGTTCCTATCACGCAACCTTGAAAGCACTCGTCATTCTCCTCTCTTTCAATCTCCATAATACCAAAATTCATTTTCCCCAGACATATGGTCGCATCTTCTGCATTTCTGACATCTGAGATTTTTGATAGATCCCTTTCTCTGACACCCAGACGACCTGATCTAGGAGATGCCAAGAGAACGTCTGTATCAGTAGCACCTTCGTTCACCTTACCTATCCCCCTGGATTTCGATCGGTTCAGTCTGTGTCTTGAAGGGTCATCTCTTCCAGTATTGTCATCTCCAGATTTCATTTTACAGTCAACAACAGCTGAAACATTAAAATTTTCTCTGCCATCAATTTCGATTTCTCCTTCAGACCGTACATCAGATTGTCCCATCTCTCTACCGGAGTCTGCCTCAAGAACATGGTCACCTTCAACAGTATCCACAACCTTCCGCAGCCTACTTCGACCATCTTCTTTTGTTTTTAAGGGTGCATGCTTAGTCTCAGCTGTATGAAGGGCATCTCTACGGCTTGTGCTTGACTCTCCAATAACACGTACTCGAAGATAATGCATAAGCTTAGCAGATAGTCCTGATGACAAGACGTCTTCAACTAATTGACCACCACTTGTATGTGTCAGATAAAAAGAAAATACTTTTATTTCATCTGTGGGCGCCAAAAAAATATTGCAAAAATCGAAAAGAGAACAACAAATTGAGAATGTACCCCGTCAGAGAGAGAGCGAGAAGTCCTGTGGAATAAGTCTTTAACATTTCAGAATCTGAGGCTTCTTTGCTGCCACAGTGTTCACCAGGAAACTTGACTGCCTCGTCCAAGACCCAATTTTTAAAGTTGTCCGTAACAGCATCGTCGAAAAAAGGAGGATGCTGGAAAAGAAGAGAATTGCGTCATGAACCAACCAACGAGCTAAACGTAAGAGAAAGGAGCAAAAAGGTCGTATATTATTACCTCAGAAGTAAGCATAGAGTTCATTAGCAACCTTGCGGAGGCTGCTTTTACAGCGGTTGAGTAAGTATTCTCAGATAGAAAAGTTGATGAAATCAATTCAAAGAACTCATCATCACCCTGTAAACATCAAGTAACCAAATAAGAAGAAAGAACCCACTACCCAAGAAACAATGACTAATCCATAAAAAGACTTACTCGGACGAGTCTACACAGCTTGCCACTTGTATGACTACTGCGACCATTGGAGAAGAACCCATTTTTCTGTATAAACCTGCGGGTACAAGTATACATCAAGCTTTAAAAGGCAGCTATGAATGAACAAATCAAGAAGACATAGTGAAAGTGAGAGAGAACAGGAACATACAGAGACTCCTGAGACTCGAGCATATGGCTAAGAGCGTGGAGGATAGTAGGATTAGGGTTATTAGCAACGGTGATGACATATTTCATGAGCTCCTGCGCCTTCTTTATAAGCTCGTCTTCCACGCTCAGCTCTTCTTTCTGTTGTCCTTCTTCTTCAGGGTTAGCTCCACCGGTTGAATTCTCCGTCTGAGCCTCTGCTACAGTCGCCTCTGCCTCTGCTGCAGTCGCCTCCGCCTCTGCTGCAATCGCCTCCGCTGCTGCTGCAGTCGCCTCCGCCGCAACAGCCAGTTGTTCATCCTCAACCGTCGGATTACGGACCTCGGCTTCATGCCCTTGTCCGTCCATATTCACCTCTCTTTCCAAAGAAAAAAAAACAGATACGTCGATCAATCCAGACGTCGGGGTCGGGGAAATTAGGTGGTGGTATATAGCGACGGCAACGCTGAACCGACTTAAAATATAACCCGACCCGTTTTTCATAAAACGAACCCTAACCCACTCCAAAAAATGGGCCGTACATAGGCCCATACTTGTACTGTTATCATTACGACGCGCCCGAGTTGGATTCGGGGCTCCACCCGAGACTTGACAAGTAATTTTTCCGTGGAGTTGGTCTCCGGCGACTGAAATGGACGGAGAAGGAGGTGCAGACGAGTCTTCGTCGGGAAATCATCTCGAGAATTAGAAAGAGTAGATGTCGCATTAGACTTTACTTTGGCTCAGCGGTTGAGGTTGTCAAGATTAGTCCATACAAGAGAGCAAAATAGAAATAAGAGATCAAACAGGTAAGTAACACATAAATCTCGATCTTTAGTTTCTCAACAAACACCAAAGTTCTCCACACAAAAAACAGAAAAATAAATAATCAAAATCATCAAACTTTCTTCACTATTCACAGAACAATATACAAACACATCGACAAGAGCAACAACATTGCCACTGATCTTGTCAAAGGCATCCTAGCACTTGCTTCACTACCTGAAGAATCTGACTTGATCATTATCTTAAATCTGCAACTCCCAAAAGAAGGATCCCTGGTACTAACAATAGAAAGCCCCGGGAACTTGCACGCACTATCAAGCTGATCACTTACCTGGTAATAACTATTAAACGCATACGAAACATTCTGTGCTAGATTCAAGTTACCACAAGAGGAACCATACCCAAGACTGGTACAATCAGCATGATCACAAGCGTAGCTCACACTTGGTCCCAACTGAGGATCTTGAAGATTAGCTGACGGCGCAAGTATACACCATTTCTTTGCCATATGCTGCACACCCTTTGCCGGAACCAGCCCGTTAGTATTTCCAAGACTGAGCTGATACTTAGGCTGTCCATCAATGTAAAAAATCCCCCAATGTCTTTCAAAGTTTCCTGGCTGAATACTTTTGGCATCTTCATCTATAAGACTGAACAAGTAAGCATCCATTGGACCTGGTCTCATAGGTGTTCCTTTACCAGCTCTTTGACGGTTCATAAACCCTTGATTGTACCGCCTCGCGTACTGCATGTTTGCGTTTTTATCTCCATCCGTTGGCCATCCAACTTCACCAACTATTATAGACATGTTACCAAACCCGTTCTTCTGTAACGACCACACGAGTGTATCGTAGTTTGCATCAAGAACATTGTCATAGACTCTCCCATTGTCATTTGTAGATGAACCTGTTCCATCAAAGAAAGCAAACTCCACAGGGAAATGTGGGTCGTTGTAGAGACTAATGAAAGGATAGATGTTGATAGTGAATGGAGCTTGGTTATCACTCAGAAACTTGACTATACTAATCATGAGATCGCGGATTTCGGGTCTGAAATCTCCATCAGAAGGTAGATTAGATGCACTTTGGTATACATCAGCGTTAAGTGGCACTGTGACTTTCACCTGAGTCGCTAAACCGGCTTTGATGAGAGCTGATTGTATGTTCTGAAGAGCAGGAAGTGTTATGTCCTCAAATGTTCCATTGAATGCCTTCAGAAAAGGCTCATTCCCAACTGCTACATACCTACGATTAACACACAAATCAACACAGTTTGCATCTTCAAAGTTTCTATCTTTACTCATCTAAAGATTGAAACTTTAGGTTCAACAATCATCTCTTTAACATACATAAGTACAAACCTGATATCGACGCCACTGGAGGAGACATGGGCAGAGACATTCTGAGAGACCCATCTCTCAGCGACTGCAACGCTTCCGGCTATAGGAGCAAGTAAGTCGTTAGGGATTCCGACCATAACCTGAATCCCTGACCGACTTAGGGCTGTGAGAATCTCTGAGTCGGCCTCGAAAAGTTTCACCTTTTGGATTCCGTTTTCTCGGAGAAGCCTCACCACCGTTGCTGGAGGTAGTGGATGACTTGCCTGTGAGCCCCAGTTCACACCAATCCCTTCAACTTCTATAAACAAGTTTCCGTACAGCAAAATGATTACGAAAGAGACAGCACAAACACTTTTGGACAGCATCTCAACCGAAAGATAAATCGTCAACACTAAAACCAACAACAACAAAAGTTCTGGACTTTTTTTTAATTAAAAACGAGCTCAGATGTAAGAATCAGCGAAGTCGGGTTTGAATAAGAACGGAGCTGGAGGGTTTAGCTATTTCAATCTTCCGAGTATCGAAAGGATCGATGCAATACAATATAATATTGCTTTTTTAATCCACTAGTGTGGATTTGGTGAAGAAGGGAGTTTCAAGAATCAAGAATCAAGAATGAAAATCGGTGAAGCACACGATACTTAAGAATGTTTTTTCTTTCAGAAGTCGAACATAAACTAAAATGGCTTTTTAATTGTCGGTCTCATTGTCTGAAAGGTGTGTGACTGTGTGTATTATTATATTAGCGGTGTAGTAAGTAAATTTAAAAAATAAGAATAAAGAAACTAAAAGAGAAACATTTAATGTTGTAGCTTCCACTAAGTGTTGGTCTACTTCAGTGCTCGAAAAATCGTTAGGCGCTAGTCGGATGGTAGAGAAAAAACAGAAACGGAAAAATCAGGGATTAAACGGAAATTACGCGGGACGGAATTTTAAGATATTTTTATTTATATATGTATATATTTTAAATATTTGAATTTAAAACAATGATTCATTTTTAAATCTTAATAAAATAAGCAATCTAAACAAAATTATTAGCAAAAAAGTATAATAATAAAATAAAATAACATTATTAGTATAAGAGTATAACAATAAAATAAGATAAACATATTAGTTAAAAATAAAACGTCGCAAACAACATTCTCTCTCCTCGAGATATTTTCTCCCGGACGACGTTTTCAAGACAAGCTTTCCAGATCTGAGAATCGCGTCTCCTCGGCCGGCGTTCATGGCCGTTGCCGGGGAGGTGCTTGCTCGTCGATGAATCCTTGCTTGCCGCTACCCTCGATCCCGCAGTCGTCAACGACGGTTCGCCAACGGCTGCCTCTGGTCCTATCCGCTTCGCCGCTCTCGCTCCTTCTCGCCGCCGTCTTCAAGCTCCGGTTCGTCTTCTCTTGGCGTTTTGGCCAGCCTCCGTGGTGATTTCGCTCAACCGTCGCTTGTGCTTTCCTGTAAATCCTCTAGTACGGTTTGTGCTCTTGGTCAACGGAGCTTTACTCTCGTGATGTTTAGTCGAATCTGGGCCGGTTCTCTCGATCGGTTTGAGATGTTGTTGTTGGTTTTGGCTAGGATCTTTATAGCGAGTTTGGTTTTTGGAGTTGGATTGGGTTACCGGTTGTTTGTTTGCAGCTTAGGTATGTCTTTGGTTCCGGTTTTCGGTGTGGGTTTGAGGGTTTTTTCGGTTTTCGGTTTAGTGTAAATCTAGTCACCTCTGCTAACAAGATAAATTGGTGGTTTGGAGTTGGCTCTAATGTCTCAGCTTGGATCTTGTGTTTAATCTTGGTTTCTTTAAGAGTGCTTTTCAATCCGGTTTTATGTGTTCGATCGGTTTTGGATTGGTTAGATTTCGTTGGAGATTTGGGTTTGTTTAGGACTTCTATCTAGGTTTAATTTAGACGATTATGAGTGCGTCTTTTCCGTATCCGAAAGAGGTTTAGGAGAACTTTCTTAGGTTCTTTCTTGTCGGGTTATGAAGTCTTGTTTCTGGGTTTTGGGTTGGGAGAGAGTGTCTCTCAGTGAATCTCCAGGTTGTTGATATTGTCGGTCGGTGAGCCGTGGGCTACGACGATTTATCACGCTCTTTCTTCTTTTGCGGATGCCACATCTTCCAAGCTTGAGTTGCTATTGTTAACTTTCGAATCATCGATTTTGTTTCCTCTAGCTGTAGGTTTTGTAACCCTTTATGGGCTTTTGTTTCCGGAGATATCTTGTTGTTCCGCCGGTTTAGTTGCCTTTTCTTGGGCTTAGTTTCCGGAGAAGGTTCTGTCTTCTGCCGGCTCTTGTAATCCAAAAACGCATTCCACCATGTTTAATATAAAAATATCATTTCAGAAAAAAAAAAAAAAAAAAAAAAAAACATATTAGTTAAAAAAGGATTAAATTGAGTGGTCTTCTTTTTTTTTATTATAACTCAGTGGTCTCTTATTAATTAGCAAAGAAAGAAAAAAAAAATCAAAACATTAGATGCACATGATGGATCCAACCACGTCGCCTCTCTTTATTTGAAACAAGGTGTTACCAATGTCCCACATCGGTTGTGAGAGGAAAGGATGAGTGAAGCTTATGGCTATAAATAAAGCACTCCAGTTTCTTAATAAACCCACATTCGGGCTTCCTTCTAAATTGGGTGAAGCCCAATATATAATTTAAAATTGGGTCACAATTGGTTGAGTCCAAGAGTTCAATTTTTTTTTTTTAAATTAGTCGGGCGATTTTTCCAATTTCTTCCGCCTAGGTGGATTGAAAATCGGTCAACGACTAATTGACCCGATTTGGGTAAAGTCGCGGCAGATAAGCTCTGACCAGCGCCTATCCGGCCGTTTAGGCGGCTAGGTGGCCGCGTTTTTGAACACTGATCTACTTCGTAGCTGTTGCTAATCACAATACCACTCAATGGACAAATTAAAAACAATATGATCACTTTAATAATAAAAATATATGAAATTTATATAGCACCAAAGAAAACCTTAGAGCAAGTGCAATAGTAATCCTTGCACAAAGGTTTTTAATATTATAATAGTAATACTTTATTGATGTAAGTAAAATTAAGGATTTGATTACAAAAACCCTTCCAATGGTGAACTCTAACTTGGGTTGCAGGTGAAGAATCTTTTCCATGGCATAGTGTCGAAGCCTTCTTTTTCACACACCTCGTCCACACTCCCACCGCATGGGCATTGTGTGGGAATGCCGTATTCAGCATCAGCAACATAGCCGAGCCTATCATAATATGCTTTCAACTTTTTCATCTCCCTCCTATCTGGATCAGTCATCTGCAAGAGATAGCAAACCAATTAGAATGTGCATTTCATTCATTTCTTCATGACCAGTGTGCAATAATTACTCAAGAACAATATTATCAGAGATTCCAAGCAGTGTGAACTACTGCTATAAGAGCAATCGTTGCAGAGAACAACAAATAAACAAAAAAGACTTAAAACCTTAACTCATAAACTAACAACGACCTATATTTGAACCCTAAAGCGAGTTACACACAACAGACCCTAAATCGAATCCCTAAATCAAACCCGTGAACACAAAACCCTAATCGATTTAGAAATCTTTGTGTAAACCCTAAATCGAACGCCCATGTGGGTTCTATACGGGCAATCGAAGCCTAAATGTGGAAAAATCAACTAAAAAAAGCATAACCCTAATTTTGGAGACGATACAAATCCTAAACCCAAATCGATTTGGGGATTCTGATGCAACCGGACCATAAAATGCACAAACACTGTCGAGACATACCTGATTGAAGTTGTAGAACACGATTCTCAACTCGAATTCACACCAAAAGTCACCCTTCTCGCTATCGCCACAAAAATCGCCTAGACAAGAAACTAGGGTTTTTTTTGCTGTTGGAAACGCAAATGACAAAAATCAAAGTCAAAAACGCGATGAGAGGAAAGACTCTGGTGGAGGCAGAAGGTTTGCTCTAAAAACACGCTGAAAAACAGCCTATCCAAGCTAGCCACGTGTCTTAGAACCGAGTCCTAAAAGCTCTAATATAACAACTCGGTTGTTAACTTAATTCTTGTTTTTCATTTAATTTTTTTAGAATTAGCCTTGAACACTGAGCTAAGAACTAGTTAACAACCTCCATTGCACTTGCTCTTATATCATTACCACCTTTTTCAGTCTATGAACTATGATAGACCGGAAAGTATAAAATACTACTATAAATTTAGAGATTTATAAATTCTGAAGATTATTGGTTGAGTTTTGTCAAAGTGATTAGCTACTGCTAAATAAGATTGTTTGATGTGGGGGCAAGGGCATGTGGATGAGGTCAACCTGAGGTGTAAGGGGAAAAAGAAGAATCTCTTTAAAAGATAGAGATCACAGAGCACTGTTACGTGATGCTCTTTTTTTTTTTTGGAACCATAGAGAGAACGAAGAGGTGTTTGTTTTTGGAAGATTATTTTCTGTCCATTTCAGTTTTTCTCAAATAATATGTTTTCGAACTTAGTTATTTTATATTTTTTTTTTTGACATTGTGTTGATAACGAATTATAATGTTTTGTTTTTATAATTGGTCGAGCACCTTTAAAAAAAATGAAAAGAGGTCGGCATGTATGTCCACGGTTGGTGAAGAACATTTTTTCTCCTTCAAGCTGTTCTCGCTTTTCCTCCTAATATAAAAATTGAGGCCCATTTTCGGCCAATTTAAAAATTTCAGAGCTAAATTGCCAATGTTATCTTACTATGAATTCACTAATTTTCAACTAATTTCGAAAGTTCATTTGAATTAATAGGATTATTATGTACTTGTTATATTATTTATTTTTTAAGTTCGATTCATCTAACCAAGCCAACAGCCAAAATAAGTCAAAACCAAAATCATTTTATCCACTCAATCGTAGGTTATAAACTTTCTATCTCAGAGAAAGCAAAAATAGTTGTCTGTCATCTTTTCCCAGAGACCATTTTAAAAAAATCATACTCAATATTTGATGTGTGTGTTGGAATAATGCTGATAAGAATATGTTGGAATAATGCTGATAAGAATAGTGAAAAGAGAAAGTGACCGGTTGGTTCGATTTGATTTATTTGTGCTAGACAGAAATTTAGGAAGAGCATCACTAGTCTTTTTTTTTTGTTTGTAATTAGGAGGAGTTCGGGGTTTGGGCTTTTTTAATCTCCCCCACGACCTGATACCAGCTTTTGGTAATATCATTTAAAGGCGTAAACGATATCGTGACCACCGCATGTCGAATCCGAGTAGCGAGAGAATACTATCCACTCTTTACTACTAGGCTACCATGCGATGGCTTCCATCACTAGTTACTAATGTAAGAAAGGGAAGTGATAAGCTCAAGGGGTAGCATCCAGAGTGGTGTGGTGGCCAATTTTGGTCGATGAATTGTTACTTTTGTGTGTGATTCACGATCATTCACCGACCGAATAACGCATCCACCGATCCTGATTCCTTTTTTTTTTTTTTTTTTTTGACATTATACATATTTTCTTTATATTAAAGGAAACAATGCATGTTGTTTTTGGATGTCAACATAACAACGTCAATCCTTTACAATTACAAGAGCTTGTATGAGAACTGATGTATGAATGAAATATAGATGATATAGAACAAACATGGCATTTGACCGCAAAAAAGAGAGAACATACATGACGAATTTAAAGATTCTATGATTTGTTTGAACAATTTTAAACACTAAATCATTGACTTAATATGGTTACATACCGAAGTTTTTAGTTGTGGATGTATAGATTTCACACTATGAGTTATGCGTGATGTTATGCAACTAACATATGATGAAAAGTGGACTTGAAGATTTCTGTTGAAACGAACAAAAACCATCAGTGTAAAAAAATGAATACGAGCAGGAAGTCTGACTTGCAATGTAGAAATGGGCTTCTATGCTTTTCTGGGCTGCATTTGAAGTGAAGCCCAATACCAACATTTATAGGCCTGGCGCCACATTTTTTAGTTGGAATCTGTTAAAAAAAGGTAGAAGATAAAGTCGAATCTTTGTTTTGTTATATATCGTACCTTAAATAAATAATTAATAAAATCCAAAGGTCAACAGAATCTTTAGTGACTTAGCCCAACAAAAAAACGACACTCGTGAACGCGGAGACTTTTAAGGGCTCATCCGAATTCTCAGTGCAACTTGACAAGTTATCATCATCATCTCCCAAATCAACATCCTCCGATCTCCCCTCCCTTGAATTCGATCTCCAGATTCGTCGTCTCGGTGAGTGTTTTCTCTATACTTTCATTTACGGCATTCGATTTAGTCGCTGAGTCGATTTCTATTTCCGGCGAAAAATTTCCTAACTGTTTTCGATTTGGGGAAATCGAATTTTATTCTCTGTGATCATCAATATAGGATAGAAGAAGAAAAGAAAACATGGCGGTTACTATGAAACATATGTCGTTGATCGTCTCTTTGTTTGGCGTCTTGTCGTTTCTTCTTGGAGTGATTGCCGAGAACAAGAAGGTATATATATATATATATATATATATATATATATATGTCAACAACCTATTTGTTCGTCTATTCTTCCTGAGAAATTTTTGAGAATTCCTTTAAAACAGTGTATTGGTTTCCTGTTTGTTTAGAATGCTTTTGTAGTTTGTTGTCTGTGCTATCTTTTGCCCATGTTCTGAATGAAATTGTTGGGTAGCACTAAACAGTAATCTTTCTCACACCTGCAAAACTATATCTAATGATAGAAAAGGTTTGATAATATGTTTGATGGTCTACTGAAATCATAACAACCAATCCGCTTTGGTTCAGTTGGTAAAGGAAGGTCTGGATTTGATTCGGGTTGGCCATCAGAACATTTACATGGTATCTCCGAGTCCCAAGATTAGTCGGTGAAAGTGGGATGATGCGTTGACCCTCAGTGTCCGAGAATCCGGTCCTTGAGCCTCACTTGGTGGAGTAAAAAAAAACAAATCATAGCAATACCCTGAATCTTTCTTTCTAAACAATTGTTTGACTTGTCATTGATCTATCTTCTAGGCTCTCTCTTTTGTAAATTGTTGTTTGATTGTGAGACTTGTCTATGTTCTTTTTTTATTTATTTCTTTGTTGTAGCCTGCGGCTGGGACTCCAATAAGCGGAAAGGGAGTAGTTATCTGCAAATATCCATCTGATCCAACTGTTACCTTGGGTTACCTTTCTGCTGCCTTTCTCCTTGCCTGCACCGTAGCAGGATACAAATCCTTGTTTATCTCTTACAAGGGAAGGTCTGTTCCCCACTCTGTCTTGTTCAAAAGCACCAGCTTCTCTGTCTTCTTCAACATTGCCTTGTAAGTATATTCTATCCTTTATAATCTCAATCTTAGTTTCAGCAATACATTGTTATGGTTTAGAATTTTGATTTTGTTGCCTATGATTTTGTTTTGTAGGATAACATCTGGACTAGCATTGTCTCTGTTGCTATGGCCAACCATTACAGAGCAACTTCACTTGACCCGTAATGTTCACAGGAACTTAGAGACCACTTGCCCCACGGCTAAGACCGGTCTGCTTGGTGGAGGTGCATTTGTATCATTGGACTCGTGCCTTTTCTGGTTGGTTGCTCTCATGCTTGCTGATAACGCCCGTGAAGACCATTTTGATGAAACTGATAGCAGAAGCGTCGATGGCAACTCTTCCTCTAGGGATGTTAATCTCAAGATTGATGCTTGAGAGAATGATATGCATCTGCTTATTGGTATTAAGGGGTCTTGAGTTATTCTTTCTACTTGTTTCATTAGGAAAATACAACCAGTTTCTTCCACTTGTTTTTTTTTTATATATTTGATTTTAAAGATGCTATGAATTGCCTCTGAGCAGAGCTTAATGCACTATGATTCTTAAGTTTATATATGTCGACGCAGATTCTTGATTATATATTTTAATTTGGTTTTATATCTTATGATCGCTTAAACTAGCCCTGGTACTTTTAACCGGAAAATTCAATTGGGTTTGGTTAGTTAGGTTCGGTTACTTTGGTCAGTTTAAAAATTATTTAGGTTTTTGGTTTGGTTCAACGAAAAGATCGGTTAATCGGTTTTTTTGTAAACCAAAATAGACTGATTTTAGCCAAGATACATTAAATTTTTCTAACCAGACCGAACCGATCCAAAATAACTAAACTAACTGAAACTGCCCGAACCAAATACCAAAAATACCTAAAATTAATTGAATTAACCGAAATTATCCAAAACAATCCAATTTTAATCAAAATTTTGGTTAATTCAGTAAAAATTCAATACCCATAAAAACCAAAAACCGAACCGAAATAAATTTTGGTTATTTTCGCCAAAAATTCAAAAACGAAAAAACTGGAAAACCAAAAAACCAAACCGAAATCCAAAACCTAGCTTAAAAGGTATTATGATGGCTTAAACGGGTCAACATGTAGCATAAAAGAAAGCCCAATAGAAAAGCCCGATATAAACTGCACATCTGTAAAATTAAACCCTTCACAAACCCCTTGTCTTTAGTAGTCAGCTGGAAGGATTCATTTTTCAACTGCGACTCCGTCACTCCTTAGCTTGCTCAATAGAGAGAAGAGAGTAGAGATGCCGCTCGGTGAAAGAGGAGGATGGGAGAGAAGCGAGTCCAGGTACTGCGGAGTTGAGACTGATTTCTCCGACGATGTTCCGTCTCTTCTCTCCTTCCACATCTCCACCGGCGGTTTTGACTATGTCCTTGCTCCTCTGGTTCGTTTCTTTCCTACTCTTTCTTCCTATCAATTCTCACGCACGAATCAGATATAGCTTTGGATATGGCGATTCAGTGTTTTCTCACTCTAAGTTTCCTTTTCGCTCTTTGTGAAAATGTTGTTACGCAGATGAACCCTTCGTATCGGCCGAGCTTGGTTGAAGGAAACGGTTCGGATACTCAAGTTCTACCAGTTGCTGGCTCTGACTTAGTCTTGGCACCTTCTCAGTGGAGCAGTCATGTCGTTGGTATGTTTCTCTTTGCTTCTCCCTATGTTCTCTTGTGTTGGTTATGAGTGATGGGTTTTGATTAATGTTATTTTTTTCCTTCTCTAGGAAAAATTAGTTCGTGGATTGACTTGGATTCTGAAGATGAGGTCTTGCGAGTGGATTCAGAAACCACATTGAAGCAAGAAATAGCCTGGGCTACACATCTTTCCTTACAGGTGCTTAGGAATCTATAAATTTAAGTTATGCCCTATTGTCTTCTTGCCGCTCTTTGTTTTCTTGGCTGCGATTCTCTTTCTGCTTTTGATTGTTGATGCTTGAGGATGAATTGCGTCTTGCTAATGTTTGTTTTATGCTGCAGGCGTGCCTTCTTCCTACACCTAAAGGGACCTCGTGTGCCAATTATGCTAGATGTGTGAACCAGATTTTACAAGGGCTGACTAACTTGCAGGTGGTTTAGTTTCTTACCTTCTGTCAAGTTGTATTCAAGATTAGTCTTTTCTTTACAAGAGCATCTTCAATCAAGCTCTAACGTTTTATTCCTTCCTTCTTTTGTTTAAATGCCATTCTGCTATGAAGTTATGGCTGAGGGTTCCGTTGGTGAAGTCTGATGGTGATTCAATGGATGCTACCTCAGAGGGTCTGGTAAGACGTTGGATCAAAGTTGATGCAAACTTTAGATTGTTCCTAGTTTTTGTCCCTTCTCAGATTTTTGAGACTGCTTGTGTTTATAGGCCTTCCAAACCTATAACTACAAATGAATGTTCTTAACTGTTATGTTGTTTTGTAGGCTTTATTTTTTTGTGTGTGAGGTCATTATTACTTTAATATATACTCGCTTCTGTACAGACTGATTCCTGGGAACTGTGGAATTCATTTCGTCTTCTTTGTGAGCATGACAGTAAGCTGTATGTAGCTCTTGATGTTATGTGAGTTGAGAGAACTCTTGATTGATTTTTGTTAATGTGGACTCAGTTTTTTTCCCTTCGTAAACATAACACCATTTCTTTTATCTAGGAGTACACTACCCTCTGAAACTTCACTTGGACGCTGGATGGGAGAGTCTGTCAGGGCAGCCATAATAAGCACTGATGTAAGTGCCTCACCCTTTTACCACATCGTTATTAACTCGATTTTGAAGTCCTGTGATTCACAAAATGCTTCTAATTTGGGTGTGCAGTCATTCTTAACAAATGCTCGGGGTTATCCTTGCTTGTCAAAACGCCACCAAAAGCTAATAGCAGGATATTTTGATCATGCTGTCCAGGTAATAAACATCCTCGTCGTTGTTATGTAGAACACTAAATTTAAGTGCCAAGACTGGCTCTTTATGCGCTGAGTCTTTTTTCTGATTATCTGTCATTCTGTGATAAGAATCCTCTTTTGATTCCGAAAAGATGTATCTATTTCTCTCGACCTAGGGTACATTATCATTAATCTTATAATTGCAGGTTGTAGTTTCTGGAAAGCCTGTTCATAATCTTCCAAAGGCTTCTGATTCTAACACTGAGGGTAATTTTCTGTATTTCTTTTGTCCGCTACCTTTTTATTTTTCTGTAGCTCTATTTATAATGGGCATCGTTTATAAGCAAATATGTTCCATGTCTTCTTTTGATAAGTTCTCAAATGTTATGGCTCTCAGGTACGCAGAGGCATCCCCTGCGGTCATATTTGGACTATGTTGCTTATCTGTTCCAGAAAATGGAACCACTTCCTGAACAGGAACGCATAGAGGTAGTTTGTTGGATCCTTTCTCTCAGTTCTATTTTTTTATCAACATAGATGCTAGCAGGCAGAACCAAACTCAAATTCTGATAGTTATCTTATTCCTTTTACAGCTTGGCTACAGAGATTTTTTGCAGGCACCCCTGCAGGTTAGTCTCTCTTCATAAGTAATACTGATTTCCGTCTATTCATCAGAATATGTTGTCATGAAAATGCTCTATTCTTACTGTAAAGAGCTTCTACTGTTTTTAAATACAGCCTCTGATGGATAACCTCGAAGCCCAAACCTATGAGACGTTTGAGAGAGACTCTGTTAAATACATCCAAGTATGTTGCGTATGCTAGTTTGGTTTTTTCTGATCTTAAATTTTAATACCTCTGTTACCCTTCTATTTCTGCTTAGGAAGAATACAGATGGATGCTTTTTTATACAATTAAATATCATTAACACTATGTGCGTGGTTGGTTTAGTGTCATGCCTAACTTCGTCCATCTTTATGTTGCCAGTATCAAAGGGCAGTTGCTAAAGCCTTGGTGGACAGGGTCCCTGATGAAAAAGCGTCCGAGTTAACTACTGTAGGTGACCTGTCAATGTTTTGCTTTCATAGGTTTTATGTGGCATTTTCATTTTGGTAATGTTGGTTACCTTATAAAATACTTCAGTAGTACTAAAGTTATATTTTGTAGGTCTTGATGGTCGTGGGAGCAGGAAGAGGACCTCTTGTGAGGGCATCATTGCAGGTAATTCTGATGCAATTCTGTGATCACAATGATACTTTGAAATTCATTATTTTCTTAATCTATTATGTTCATTGGTTTCCTATCCCAGGCAGCTGAAGAAACCAATCGCAAGTTGAAAGTTTATGCCGTCGAGAAGAATCCTAATGCAGTTGTAACGCTCCATGTGAGTTGTCAGCAACCGAGTCAATTGAAACATGGCTAAGTTTTATGTTGTTTCTTTCGGATGTGAGGCGCAGTTTTAAATCAACTCATAGAGCATTGTTACCTGACAGAATTTGGTTAAGATGGAAGGGTGGGAAGGCATTGTTACGATAATATCATGTGACATGCGTTTCTGGAGTGCTCCTGAGAAAGCTGATATATTGGTCAGTATGTACAGATTTTGGTAGCTATTACTCATACCAACCTTATACAGTTCATCTAATTCTTGTTGCCTTTGTTCTTCAGGTCAGCGAACTGCTGGGTTCTTTTGGAGACAATGAACTCTCTCCTGAGTGTCTCGATGGAGCCCAAAGGTTTCTGAAGCCAGATGGAATTTCAATACCATCCTCGTATGTGAACTCCTTTGCTTAAGTTGAATTTCCATAAGAAAACATTGCTCTAATAGCAGCTAGTCCAAATTTAAAGCTTAAAGGACATTACATCTCTCTATCTATTTCTCTAACTCGAGTATCATCATCGTTACTGTTTTAGGTATACAAGTTTCATACAACCTGTAACAGCTTCGAAGCTTTACAATGACGTAGGTCCTTCTAGTTTCTGCTGTGTACTCTTTCTCACAAGATTTTTCGGTTCAGCTTAGTCTTTTACACTAATTTGCAGGTTAAGGCTCATAAAGATCTTGCGCACTTTGAAACTGCTTATGTCGTAAAACTGCACAGTGTAGCTAAACTTGCTCCTTCCCAATCTGTGAGTCTCTCTCTGTCTTCAGGATTGCTAAATAGCTTACAGCCTTCTCGTTGACTACATTTAGGCAAGTCTTGTCGATCTCTCGATCTCAGGCCTTCTGTTTTGATCTTACTTAGGTTTTCACATTTACTCATCCAAACTTCTCGACAAACGCCAACAACCAACGGTACAAAAAGCTTCGTTTCAGTCTTCCAAGCGACGCTGGCTCAGCCTTGGTGCATGGTACAAAATTTTCCAGTCCTTTGTCAGTTAAAATGGGAATTATTATCTCCATTTTTCATAATATGAAACTAAGATGTTGTGATCATACGTAACTCAACAAAAACAGGATTCGCTGGCTATTTTGATTCCGTCCTGTATAAAGATGTCCATCTTGGGATCGAGCCCACAACAGCAACACCAAACATGTTCAGCTGGTAATGGCTGAATCTTTGAACAGTCAAACCGCTCTCCTATCGAACCTCTCGCTTAAAAGAACGAAAAGAAAACCGATATAACATCATGTTTCTTTTGGCAGGTTCCCAATATTCTTCCCATTGAGGAAGCCTGTGGAGTTTCACCCTGACTCTCCATTAGAAGTACACTTTTGGAGGTGTTGTGGTTCGTCGAAGGTAAAAACCACAATGAGTCTAGTACTGTACACAACTAACTCTCTTAGTCTTGACTCTTGAGAATCACTATTGACCCCCTGATATTCGGGTTCAGGTTTGGTATGAATGGTCGGTGTCTTCACCTACTCCATCTCCGATGCACAATACCAATGGCCGTTCCTACTGGGTCGGCCTTTAGGATCAGAGGATACTAAGAAAAGAGTCTTGTACCGATGATGAAGTGATATAATTTCATTGTGCTGTATTTCTATGTCGAACAAAAGACCAAGGTTACAAGTGAATCAAATCTCTTTTGACCTTATGAATGTTTGTACTCCATCAGTAACAGCTTTACATCTATTAATACAGAGCTGTCCGACAACATTGGTAAACAGATCAAGAAGCTGTGTGTTACAATGTTCTTATAAGAAGTTTTGTTGCTGCTTTTGAATCCAATCGTCGTAATCTTTCAGTAATTGCTGAAGCAGAAGAGGCACTAGTGAATCTACAAGTGTCTGCATCACTCTGTCATCATCATATCAAAATATAACATTGCTTAACATTTCGAACCAAGAACTGCAGGGAGGTAAAGTGAACAATAATGTCTACTTACAGATTCCCAGGAGCTTCAACAGCTGATACTGGAAGTAAAGTGAATGGTGGTGTTGAGATCTGCCATGAACAAAGGATGGTTTTATGAACAGAAGGATCAAAGATTGTTCATATACACAAATCTAGTTTAAAACACAACTGTCATACAGAACTGTGTCTAACAATAGCATGCGAGTAGATATGACCTATCTGCACAATGATGGATTGCAGAAGACCCACTAGTGTAGTGTGCAGTACAGTATATGACACTCTTAAGTCTACAGATAACAGACGACTGCACGAGAATGAAATTGTGAACAAACGAAAAAACTGAGCTGCAATACACCACCTCTAGAGTGACTTTCAATCTCACATCAACCTCCAAAAATGGCTCTGGATCTTCCATGTTCCAGGTCATGCAGTTTGTCATTATCGCTGCAAACCAGAATTGGAAAAACATTTCTACTAGATTTGCAGTGGTACATTCAAGTGCTTTGTTTACTAGGACGAAAGTTACCTGAAAACCTTTCACTTTGGTTCTCCAATAACTCTGATCCCTCCAACTGCAAGGCAACATTCATCGGTTGAGAGAGATAACAACATAACTATTCGATAAAAATATCAGAACATGGATCTCTTTTTCACTCAACCTTGCACGAAAGCAGCTCGACTGTACAATCTTCCTGTGTGGGAGTGACCCTCAAAACAAGGACTGGAGAGACTTCAAAGCTCATTAACTGAACTTTTGGCAATGTACATCTGCACTGTAAGCCAAAGATTTACTATCTACAGATAAAAAGCATATTTCCATATGATTCTGCTAACAGATTAGATATACTATCCACTTAAGAAAACTATGTTTACTATCTATGTTTAAAGATACATTCTTTAGATACTTGTTCTTACAGATATAACATGTCCTATCTAAAAGTTGAGAAACATCAAAACATAATGTGATGAAGATCCTAACACATATGCAAAGACCTTTATGCTAAACAAAGAGAACTTTCAGTGTTCTATGAAGATTGAAACTAGAGGGTTAAAGAAAGAACCTGTAAGTATTGTCATTATCATCAACTAACTGATAACTCTGCAAAGCCTTAGCGTTGATTACAGCCTCCATACCAGATGGGTGTTTCAAGAACTCACTAAAAGTGAGCTCCTTTTCTTCATTATTCTGTAGCTTGATTCTCTGTTTCCTCGAAGCAGAGAGATTCGCTTTCTTTGAACTCGAAATAAACATTGCTTTTCTGCCACTATGAACATTACTTCCCACATGGATTATCTTCCTGAAAAAAGCTCTTATCAAATCACTAAACCAGAAAAAAAGAAAGATTTAGAAATGTATAAAGACCTGGGGATTGCGTTAGGGTAGGATCTGTATAAATCCAGGAACTTTCTTGGGCTTTCTGAAGTTACTGAAGTTCTCCATCCGTTGTGAATCCCAATATCCATTTTTCTATGAACGTTACTTACTCTTTGAGAACCAGAAAAAGGGTCAGAGAAGAAATCGTAGTTCTTAAGAATTCATTCGTGCTAAAACAAGAGCCTTATCGCTTCTTCGCTCTTGCACGAACATTTTCGTCGACGGGAATTCATTAGTGAGTTCTCCAAAAAGCACAGTGATCCATAAATCTCTTATCCACCCGCCATTGATGGGATGTGCTCCTAACGTTGATGGTGTTTGTTTTTTGTTAATTTACAATAAACATATGTAACTACGACCCATTTCTAGCCCATAATCTTCCAAACTTTACTGGGCTTCAAATCTAATTTGTAATTATCACTGACCATAACAAAATTACTTTAAATTGTCTTTCGCAAAAAACACACCCAGTGGGACTCGAACCCACAATCGCTTGATTAGAAGTCAAGCGCCTTATCCATTAGGCCATGGGTGCTTGATGTTATATTTTTTGAGATTTAAATACATCTACTAATACATATACTATACTATAGTATAGTATTACATACATTTAGCCTTCCATATAACGGTAAGATCTTTCTCTTCTCGAGTCAATAGCCTGATATTTTACGAGTTTACACAGAGAAGAGTAAGAAAAGGAGAGAAAATCATGTGGGAACGATATTGAAAACAAATGGCTCAAAGACTAAAACATGCAACACAAGATTTAAGTTTGACGCCAACCCCTGATCATATCATTCATGTTCAACATCTCATGAAGTCTAGTAGAGAAAAAAAGGAACACACATGAATAACAAGAATACACTGCATAAAAATAAAACAAGTTCAAAAACAAGGATGCAAGTACACCCATACAAATAACCAGATAAAGGACACAAATAACTAGTTATATTAAAGCTAGAAATTAACTGCAAACATCATACTAGATTGTTTATCCAGTCAATGTCCATCATGAGGAAATTCTCCAACTGTAACTCTTCTTCTGAGAATATTGATTCTGAAGTAGGGTTGACTGGGAGATAAGGTTCATTAGCCATCTCTATCATCTCAGTAGAAATAGATGTATCAGGGGAAGCATGAACCTGATCTGTTGCCGGGATTGTGGTGGTAGGGGAAGGCACAGACACAACTGATGAAGCATAGTTTGTTGCTATTGTCTGGATATCATTCTTGGACAGAGGCAGGACAGAACCTTCCGGAAGCTGAGGCTTTTCACTAGTGGGGAAATTGAAAACTCCCTTCTCACCCCTAATGCAGAACAAAGCAGCGTCATAGGCTCGAGCTGCCTTCTCTGGAACATCATATGAACCGAGCCATATTCTTCTTCCAGTCTTTGGAACTCGGATTTCAGACACCCACTTGCCCCATGCTCTCTTTCGGACACCCCTATAGCATTTAAATCTTCGATCTTCATGAGCTTCTTCAAGTGAAGAGCTAACAAAAGGAGATTTAGAAGTAGAGGGTGGCTTCATATCCATCACAGAAGCAGATCTTCCAGATTAGTGTTTAACAGTTTCATGCACAAGTATAGAGACTGTAGAAGCTGTAAAGTAAGGGTATCAAAGGCAGAGAAAACATTTATGTTGAACTATGGAGCAAGTGGTAATGAAATGGAGAGGCACACCATGTTTTTCAACAGCACGTGGCATCGAAGAAACTGCGGTTCTGCCAGGATAGTAGAGTTCTCAAGAGTTCCATCTGAGGTAAAAGCCAATTTATCTGTCAAGCATACGTTTCTTAGAAAAGAGAGACACCACATAAAGAAAGTAAACAGGAGGGGGAGAACCTATGGGCTGTTACAAGTCAAATGACCGTTTCTTTTCGAAGTTGAGACACGCGTAAGAAGCCCCATAGTTTCTGAAGATATTAGGTGAACAATCCAAAGCTAGCTTAGGTTTCAGTTTTCTTCCATGTGTTAGACAGAAAATCTGTAAACCATTAATGTAGACTGGCATCATTTGATGGAAACATTTGATCTGAGTCTTGTGAGCGTTAAGAAGATACCTCAGATGAAAGATTTTCCTGGAGCCTGAGCTACCTATTGTATTCCTGTGATTCGAGGAACCAAGCCTAACAATATTGAAATGGAAAGAACTACTCAAATTATATAAATAGGAAAGAGCCAAGAAAGGTATGATGGCCTGCAAATCTTCTAAGGTTAGAAACATTAATTAGGATCTTATAATCTTAATTATGCAATTATGTACTTCATTTCTCAAGCCACTAAGGTATATATTCTTGTACTTTAGTTGGAGAATCTTCTACTATTACCTACATGGACCACAAAGGGATGGTTGATGATCGTCATACATAGCACATGGATCTCCATCAACAAACTGCAAACTGCATGAAGACAGGTACACATAAAAGAATTACCAGATCGTTATAGAAATATCTATACTGAGCAAACTCATTTAATAAAAAAATATCCAGACTTGAATTCATCATAACTGGACTACTCTAATTGCTACCTTTCTCTCTTTGTCGCATAGGCATGGGCCTTCAATTACAGCAAATGCCTAAATGCAACATTCTATATTACTTCCCGGAAAATTTCAGACACCAACCAATGTTTATTTCCCTTCTTAAAGGGCTGTAAGGATGAATCAAGTGCCAGTAACTGTTTGAGCAAAGAGACCCAGAAGTGGGAAGAATGTGTTCAGAAACTAGTAATGTGTTAAACACTTCTTCCAAAATCTCTGACCTCTGGATACTTTGGCTGTCTTTTTAATCTACCTTTTGTAAACTTGGTTTTCGTAATGAGGTCTTTTAAGTTGAAAGGCTCAGCTTTCAGAATATTAGGATCTGAAACTATTTGCTTTTCGATTTGAAGTTGGAAAACTTCAGAGAATTCCTTAAGTAAAGACTCGTGAGCTATAACTATCAACCTCAAATCACCGACCTTTCCATGTTCTCCATCTTCAAGCAAACCCTTTATGCTGCCAACTTGTCGGTCTCTAATCCCACATGGAACTATCAAGTTGAATGGTGTTAGATCTGTTGTGACATTTAGAGCCAGACCATGATACGTTATCCATTTCCACACATGAATACCTACGGCCGCCACTTTTTGGTTGCCTATATAACATTTGCAAAGGAACAGAGATCAATATAAAAATCTACTCTACTTCACTAATAAAATCATCCAAAAAGATCCAAAATACACTGTAAGAATCTACAAGACAATGTTGGAATTTGGGACATACCGACCCAAACTCCAGTTAAACCATCAATACGTGAAGCTTTGATAGAGAAAACTGAGGAAAGAACACGTATGCCAATCTCTTCAAGCTTCCTGAGGTACCAATGAAGATCCATCTCGTGATTTCGAAGATTTAATATAGGATACATAACTAGCTAATTTTCAAATAATCATATTCTCACTGACAATTCTTTAGCTTAAAAACTCAAGAAAGCAAAGAAACTCTCAATGTATTGCTGACCTTATTACCTGACCAGGGCCATGGTAAGTGACTTCACCACCACGCTCAGTTCGATACACATCGAAAGGAGCATTCTTTATGTCGAAATTGAGATAATCCTCTGAACTGGCAGTTCCCAGAGTGTACACAGAAGAGTGTTGTAATAAAATCACTGTATCTGGACAGTCTTGGTTTCTTTCAATCAATGCCTTTTTCTCCTCGACAATGCTTTTGCACAGAAGGTGTTCGTCAAAATGCCTTAATCAGAAAATACGTCAGTTAGCAAGATCCAAAATTACTTTCTTGGGGTTTGATGATTCCCTGTGTTTAAGATCTTCACAGATATCTGCACACTCTGTTTCTCTTGGCGTTAGTACGATGCTGAGGATGAAGCCCGGAAATTAGAGGTTCTACTCGATCCAACGACTCCATAAAAGTTGATTTTTTTTTTTTTTTGAAAAAGGTACAGTTTTGACAAAAAATTTAATTTTTTTTTTTAATGTAAATATTCGAAACCAAAAGACAATCTTATGGATAACAGATATTTACATGCATAATCGGAAGAAGATAACAAAAAAAAAGAGAGCGCCTTTATCTAGCATTTGGTCCATCAGCCTCTCGCAATTCCGGTCTGCTTCTCGCTCTCTCGGTAACTTCTGGGGAAAAACCCTACTTCTTATCCAATCGGAGGTTCTTCCTTACTAAATACCGTGTTTAGGGATTGTAAAGTTGTTGAATTTCACAAAGAAATATGCTGGGTTTTGTTGAAGATTCTGTTTTGTTGCCTTAAAATTACAGTCCAAACAATGTTGGGTTTGATTCATGTCCTTGATGAGCTCTTCATTAGTCTTATGCAACTGCTTATCATTCACTAGCCAAAACTCAATTCCTGAATCATCTTCGTCATCGTCCTCTCTTGGTTATAATCCCTGTCACTCGATTTCGTTGCGGGGTAAGAGAAGAAAAAGGCTTTGCAGATTTGTTCCCAGTGCGGAGAAGAGGAGAAGAAGCTGGTGGCAGAGGTTTTTCTTTGATGATGATGGCAATTGGCTTGGTTTGAGGGACGACGAAATTGTTGATGAGACGACTGAGCTTGAAAAGGATGATGAGATGTCTGATGAAGAGAAATTCGAAACTTGGAAGAGACGAGCAGAGGCTATTGTGGAGCTACGGGAAGGTCAAGAGGAGATAAGGGATAATGTAGTTGATGATGGTGATGTGAGCAAGAAATGGGACGATTGGATTGTGGATGCAGATGATAGTTTACTTGAGTCTTGGAGCCGAGACTCTGTTGGTAGTGAAGGAAGTGACGACAAATCAGAGCTTGATGAATTGACTGTTCCAGAGAGAGGGTTGGTTAAAATGGTGAGGGATATGGTTTTAGGAGTAGAAGAGGAAGATCTTTTATACGAAGACCGTGTTTTTCGCTATGCATCCTCAAAATCTGTGAGTTATGGTTCTTGCAATTTTAACATATGGTTCTTGTTACATGTGTTGTTACTTGAATGTAATGTCTTCCACAAGACTGATCAACGCTCATTGACATTGTAACTCTTTGCAGGCTAAATTTTTGGCGGTGTTGATCCTCATACCATGGGCATTGGACTTTGTAGCACATGATTATGTACTCATGCCCTTTTTAGACAGGTGATTTCTTCAATTACTACTGTTATGATCCCCATATTTACATCCCTAGTCCCCAGTTTAGTTATTTAGTATGTGCCGTTAACTTACAGATATGTGAAGACTGTACCACTTGCTGCCCAGACACTTGACGTGAGACGTAGTCAGAAGCTAGAAATGGTTAAGGAACTGAATAGAGAAAAAGCTAGGTACCGTCTTGAAGTCGAGATTGGCAAATCTCCTCCTCTTTCTGATGATGATTTATGGTGGGAGTTGCGGGGTAAAGCGTAAGACACAACACCACAGTTTTAGTTTCTGTTGAAAACTCATCTTGATAGTTCATTTCCACGCATAGCCTCACTGTCATTCTTTTGTTTTGTTCCTACCTTTGGTTTCTTTAACAGCTTGGAGCTGCGAGAAGAGTGGAGATTAGAGAACAGGAAAGCATTTGCCAACATATGGTCTGATATGGTGTTTGGGATCTCGTTGTTCGTTCTTTTGTACGCCAATCAGGGTAGAGTAAGTTTTTGTTTCAGCAACCTACAATGATTTTATAAGTTTCATTCCAAACTACTAGCTGTTTAGCCTATGTTGTTAACATGTGCCGTTTTCGATAAACACTTTCCAGGTAGCCTTGTTGAAATTTACAGGATATAAAATCATAAACAACATTTCAGACACAGGAAAAGCATTTCTCATCATCCTTATCACCGACATTTTCTTGGGGTAAGTGTGCTAATCTTTGCTTAAATAAGTGCATAAACACCAACACTGAAGTTCATAACAAATGTAAAAACCAAAGATGTTACAGTTGGAGATAAGATTGGCTGGCTCTATTGAATAGCCTGTTGTGGAGTGAAGGTATATAAGTTAATGGTTCCTTTTTGTAGGTACCATTCTGAATCTGGATGGGAGACATTGTTAGAGATAATAATGGAACATTATGGTCTTGAAGTTGAGCAATCAACTATAACCATTTTTATCTGCCTCGTTCCTGTTGTTATAGATGCTTGTGTTAAGCTCTGGGTGGGTATCTTCTCTTCTCCTTTTATATCCTCTTTTTGCATTCTGTGTCTTCTCCTCTGCTCATTATCTCTTTCTGCATTTGAAACTTTCTGCAGCTGTTTAAGTTCCTTCCAAGATTGTCTCCGAGAGTTTCCAACATTTTCCAGGAGATGAAACGTCATTAAAGTAGTATTCACCATTCAAACCCTCCACTTGAGCTCTGTGTTTCTATCACACACAAACCATTCTTCAGCTTCATTTACTTTCATATAGACACATAAGATAAACATAGGCAATTTTTGTCATTCATCTTGATATTTTTTTCGGTGATTTTTTTGGTGAAAGAATTGAGAGCTCAGAATCTGTTGGCTCTGGCAAGAATACTTTGTTATGTACACAATAAACAAACCTACTAAAGAAGCCCTTTGGGTTTATGTATACCTATGAAGTTGTAATCTTTAATATGTGGTTGATACTTGATGGTCACATGCACCTTACAAGTGACTAAGTCTAGATCAAAATCTATTGAAAGTCTATACTAATGATGCAATGTGTATCTAATTAGAGATATCATCAAACTATAGTTACAAACAAAACAAAGATTTACATCCTTTTAGACCAAGTCATGTACTATATATATGCTAGATCATACATGATATGCAATGATTAAATGTACTATACTAGCTAGCATTTAACTTCTTTTGCTAGATTAGCATATATACCATTACTATACTAGACCTTAAAGTGGATCATTAGTTTACACCATTTGCTATAATATTTTTTGTTGGTCAAAATCTGAACCTGACAAAATCCAAAGCACACAGAATATTGTCAGAAACTAAAAGCAGAGTTGTCCAAACTTGAAATGTCTCCTTTGTTTTTTTTTTTTTAATTGTAGACAATAAATTGTAAAGTGAAAACGTGAAGAAAAAAATAGTAGTAGTGATTAAAGATGATATTTAGGAATGTCTGACTCTAAGACAGCAATTCCATTGAAGGCCATCACTTGCAGCTTTTGACCAAATCCTAGCCCTTCATTCTTTTCTAATATGGATTACATATAATAAATTATTAAAGTAATATTGAATAGGATAAAATGAATAAGATTTAGAAAGAAATGGAATAAATTCATATCATTCATTCTAATCAAAATTGTAAAAATATATTTTTTTTTTTGAAATTTTATATAAAATTGATGGAATGACCATTCCATTTCATTCTAAAAATATAAAGACGAATGATAACTTTTTTTTATAGAATTAGCTATTTCCTATCATTTTATTCTAAAAAATAAAATTTAAGACAAATGATAAATTTTTTTATAGAATTAGTCCACATCATTTCATTCTAAAAATAGAATTTCAAGCAAATGGTAAAATTTTTATGGAATGAGTCATTCCATTCCATCTAAGCCTTATTTGTTAAATCCTAAGAAGGAAAGATAAAATGCATAGTTAACTATGATAATGATTCTATAAAACCCCTTAGAAAAAACGAAGAGGTGTGTATGTATAGAAGAAGTTGGTTTCATACACTAATACACACACAGCTCATCATCTTCTTTCCCCCGCCAAGATCGGATCCAATCCTTCTCTCCTCCACCACCTTCTCTCCATTTTCTTCCCTCCAAATCACCTCTCAACAACTTAACATAATCCCACCAAAAAAACGACAAACAAAAAAACAAATTTTTAATTCTTTTCTTAGACTAAAAGATACAGGGAGATTTGGGTTTGTGTTCTTCTCTTTCTCTTCATTGAAAGTTCTCTCCTTTTTAAAATTCCTCGTGGGATTTTGATAGATGGGTAATGTGACATCAAATGTGGCGGCTAAGTTCGCCTTCTTCCCGCCGGAGCCGGCAACATACGGAATAACGAAGGATGAAGAGACCGGGAAGCTGGTCTTCGCTGGAGTCTCGCCGGACATGAACATGGAAGTCCATCAGCTCACCACAAAGTCCGGTAACAAAGTTGTTGCCACGTTCTGGAGACACCCTTTTGCAAGATTCACACTTCTCTATTCCCATGGCAATGCTGCTGATCTTGGTCAAATGGTTGAGCTCTTCATCGAGCTCCGTGCTCATCTCCGCGTCAACATCATGAGGTAATAACACACATCAGAAATCTAAAAACTTTTATGGGTTTTTGTTGTTGGATTCTTACATTTAGTTTTTGTTGGTTGAAACAGTTATGACTATTCAGGCTATGGAGCTTCAACAGGAAAGGTAAACAACACAAAAATCATTCAAATTTGAAAACTCTAATGTGATTTTCTGACTTAAAAGTCTGGGTCTTTGGTGGTATAGCCGTCTGAGTTCAACACATATTATGACATTGAGGCAGTGTACAACTGCTTGAGAAGTGATTATGGGATCAAGCAAGAGGAGCTGATTCTGTATGGACAGTCCGTAGGAAGCGGGCCAACATTGCATATGGCTTCAAGGTTGAAGAGGCTGAGAGGAGTTGTTCTCCACAGCGCCATTCTCTCTGGCATTAGAGTCTTGTATCCTGTCAAAATGACACTCTGGTTCGATATCTACAAAGTAAGTATAAAACAACACAAAGGATGTGTCTTTTTGGAGTCTGGTCATGTCTCATCTCTTTGTTTGAATGTCTTGTACTGCAGAACATAGACAAGATTCGCCATGTCAACTCCCAAGTTCTTGTCATACATGTATGTAAGCTTTATCAACTGTAGAATCTGTCTTCATTTCATTCTGTTGATATGTACTGATGGAGTGTTTGTGATTGCCTGCAGGGCACAAAAGATGAGATTGTGGATTTGTCTCATGGGAAGCGGTTGTGGGAGTTGGCGAAAGAGAAGTATGATCCGTTATGGGTGAAAGGAGGAGGGCATTGCAACCTCGAGACTTATCCTGAATACATCAGGCACCTACGCAAGTTCATAAACGCAATGGAGAAACTCTCTTTAACCAATCCACCACCTAAACAACTAACCAATGAGCCTAGTGTCACTGAGACTAAGCACAATCGGTGCTTGAGATTTGGGAAAAGGTAGGATGGGTTTCTGGAGTTTAGTTACATAAGAAGAAGTCAATCGGTAGATACCTTCATTGGCAACGCATGTGCTTTCAACTCAGAGCACTCAAGGAATACTAACTCAAAAGCTTGAGCAGATCCAACACCAAGTGCTAAACACACTGTCACAGACAATGGCGGAACAAAGATCAGGCAGGGATGTATTTACTGTAGAATGTAGCCGTGTTCTTGAGTATCTGCTAGATGTTCACTCTCCTGTAACAACAAAAGTAATGTAGCACAAAGCTTGGGGTTCTTGTAAAACATCATTACTTGTATGAGAAGCTAACAGAGAAAAAGATGTGTACTCAGAATCTTCTTCGAGCAATGCACTGTTCTTTGGCCAGACAAATAAGTACAGTACATGAGTTACTTGAATTTATTATATCAATAAGATGAAGAACAATAAAACGCAAAGTCCTGTTACTCTGAAGTCTAAAACCCTTGCTCATCCGGGTGATGAACTCTTGTGTTCATTATCGTAATTGAACCGGGTTTGTTTAGCGTTGATCTGAGGTGCCACACTCGCTCTATGCTTTTGGCTTCTCGATTGGCTGCCGAGAATGTGATGGTCTCGAGTTGCCCATGAACAAGAAACATAAAATACAGAACCGAGTTCCTAACTAACGAGAGTAGTGAAACTTGGATGTAGTGAAATGAACAATTATATATATGAAGAAAAGTCAATACAAGGCCAAGCCTTTCTGTAGCTACTACATTCTGATCCAAAGGCAAAACAAAAGACTACATATATGGAGAAAAGTGGAAGCCAGGACTTTTCCTTGACTATTAAACAATCAGAGAGAAATAATTCAGAGTAGACATGAGAAGTGCAATCAGTTTACTCACCTTCCCAACCTGATTGCCTAGCTCTCTTCTCCCACAAAGAAGTGATTTTCCTCTCTTTGATCAACAAAGCTTCAGCCCTCTCCCTAGCTGATTCACAAATCTCAGTAGCGGCATTGCATTTCTCAGCTTCCTTTTGGTACTGAGATGCAACTCTTTTAGCTTCTGCGAGTGTAACATTCATATGACGGCTATGCTCATCTGCAACTGCTTCTTGCAGCTTTAGCTCTTCGGTCAGAAGATCCACAAATTGCTTCTCCATTTCCTGTTTGAGCTCTGGATCATCACCTCCACAATCTGTTCATAAAACAAGTCAGAGAAGGAACGTCTTTACAGGATAAAACAAGCGCTAGATATCAGAAAAACGTCATGCAAATGGATACAGAAAGGGAATGGTAACGTGTCCGAGTCTGATAACAGATAACTATCAGAGTAACAAAGACAAAGTGACTAGCCTGTTCTGCAATCAAGCCTTGATTGGGATAATTAATGACTACAAATTCATCAAACCTTCATTTCTACAAATAACCTTAGACTCAGAAAACATCAGAAAGATAAAGAATTTGGAATGACAGTAGGATATTAAGACAGTGTCCAATTCTTCAAATTATTTCCTTAGACAGATATGAATGCTTCTCGATAACTAGCAAACCATTTTTGTAACTTGACATAAAAGAACAGTAGAGGAAACAACACAGTAACACAGTCATAGCAGCTAAACAAAATCAAGCTCAGAATCGAGATCTAACCTGTAATTGAGAGATTTGCAAGCCCTGCAAAGGAAACAAAAAATCAACTTGTTAAACTATATAAAAGCTGAGATTCATTCTTAATGCTTAGACAACATAAGATCAAAACCTAAAAGAGGTAACTTGATTGAAAGATCCAATATTTGAAACCAGATCCAATCAAAATTTGGGTAAAAGGGCACCTCAAACTTCTGATCATTACTCTTAAAGGAACTAAATTTCACAAGAAGCTCTGAACAAAACTTTGCCATCACGAATCCAACGGAACATCTAGATCCAATCAAAAACGAGAAAGAAAGATAATGGTAGTTATTATACCAGGAGCAATCTCAAGGAGAGACACAGGAGGTGGGCAATCACAGACGCAAGGAGGACAAACAGAGTTTCTACGAGTGGATCCAACGAAACCCTTGTTGAATTTCCAATAAAGAGCAGGTCCACACACAACTAAAGCCGATACAACCGCGAAAATCACCAGACATCTCATGCAATCTCCAGAACGACGAGCCATCACAAACAAAAGAGAAGCTCAATCGAACGAATCAGAGTGGAAGTGCAGCAACAAAGGTGATTAGTGTGGAAAGATTGCTGTCAGCGAATAAGAACACAGCTAATAAGTGTGAATGGGCCAAACGCGGAGAAACCAAGTAGAGAGTGAAACTGTAAAACGTCGACGTTTCGATGGGTCCGGTCCAAATGTCGGTGGTGCATTTCTTACGGTATCACACTGCAACTGTTCTTTTCAGTTTCACCTTTTGAATTCCATAATCTTTCTGAAAGTGCTCTATACTTCTCTTTGTTACAAACTTGCAAGCAATTACTTTTACTAATATATGGTTTGAATTGTACAATTTTCTCACATGGCACTGTACTTTCATTTGATTCAGAAAGTACCCCTTACTGTAACTTCTGTTGTGTATCGAAATCCAGATTCAAAGTAAAGCCCTTTATTAATCTTGATTAATAGTTTTTTAACTCTTGGAACTCATTACATCATCTCATCACAGACACAAGACAACCAGACAATGTTCTAATACTCGCTGAGATACATTTCTTTGTGATAGCAACTTCTTGCCTCCTCTGTTGTTTCAGCCACTCAGGGTCATCTTTTGAAGCAGCCCTGAGATCCGTCTGGTGAGTAAAGGCCGATTACATCAAATACCTGTTCTAAGAATTTTATATTGACATGGAAGATGGGATGAGTATTGGGGCTCGTCCTCATCGGCTCCATGGATCCTGCATTCCATTGGAAAAGATAATGTTGCTGCAAATCTTTTCAACACCATCAGACCATCTCTATTATCTGCAATAACTTTCTAAGCAACCAACAATACAGTAAGGCCTTTCACAGTAGCTAAACTCGCTTGAATTTATAATAAAGATGATAAATTCATTCTTTTCTTTTCAATTTTATCTACCCAACAACCCAAATTTAAGTAAGCCCTGACTATTTTCTTTGTGCTGTAACCATGATGAGATTATGAAATCATCATAAAAAAACTTTTCTATTCTACAAAAACAATTAAGGTTTTCTTATAATAACAAAAAACTTTGCATGTCACAGGGGAAGACTCAGATTCGCCTTTTCTCAGACAGATTAGAGGATAAAACTCTTCCTCCATGGCTGCTATAACAGCCCCGCCATCTCAGAGAGTATTACCACAAACGTCTGGTCTATTGACTTCATAAGCATCATCATAGTCTCCGAGTGAGAGGAAGAAGAAGAAGAGAGTGAAACCTCCAAAAAAAAAAGAAGAAAAAGAAAAAGAATCCAAGCGAAAGCTCAGTAGTTTGCGAAGAAGATGATGGTGGTGGGGGAGGCTGCGGACAGATGATTGAATGATTCATCACCACTTGAAAAAGTGGTTCATCAACAAAGATTTGAAATCATCGGCATCCACTTCCACCGGAAGGAAACGACGGTAAGGCCATATACGGCCGCCGTATCGAACCGCTCCGGGAGCAGAGCCTCATACTTAAACTAATGAGTGTAACCCTAAACCCTAAAGGTCACTCCTTTTTTTAGGAAATTTATAGTACCCAGTTTTTCTCCAGCTTGCAATTTCCATTTTCACCCTCCGACGATTGAACTGAGACTCGGAGCTCAAAGGGTATAACGGTCATTAAAGAAAGAATAGAAAGGGTATTACGGTCATTATAGGAAGAATAGAAAATGTTTGTGCTTTTACACAGTTTACAATTAGCCATGGGAAAATTAACTGAATAAGTTTGAAATTAATTTTGATTATCGGTTCGGTTTGGTTCAACGAACTGATCGGGTAATCAAATTTTCTTAAACAAAATACATTAAAATTTCTGAACAAACCGAATTATCCGAATTATTTGAAATCTGAATACCCTGAATTTAGCCAATTTTCAGGAAAAAATTAATTTCGATTTTGAATTTAACAATCGAAATTAATCAATAGCTGAACCAAACTTTATGAAAAGTCGATTATTTTGTATTTTTTTCAAGAAAACGATACCAAACCGAAAAACCAAAACCCCATGGCTAGTTTACAACAATGGAATACAACAAAAAGAATCTGAAAATCTAAGATGTTCTCTCTGCCCTTTTGCTTAACTATTCTTCTGTCCATTAGTTGTCCTGATAAGTTGATAGTACAAGTTACGTGTTTATGACAGACAAACAACCCATGATTTCACTTTTGTCAAGAAACCATATCTTAAAAAGAAAATTTTTGGAAGAAAATATTTACAAACTCTGAGAAGCTAACTCTGTAAAGAAGAAAACCATATCATGGATAAATTAAGAGTGACAGAATCTTACACGATAATAAAAAGTGTTTTAAGTCTTCTGTTTAGATAAAATGGATCATGAATGCTTGGAAAATTTCACTAGAGTACACTGTAATTGAAGCAATGATTAAAAAATAGGGTTTCAAGAGCGTGCCCATCTAGACAGTTTCATACTCGTCATCCTCCTCCTCTTGTTTGCTTTATTCTTTGAAGCTAACCTCAGTTTCCTCTTGGCATTTCTCTCTGGATTTACCACTGCCATTAGCTTTTCTTCTCGCTTTCTTTTCTCCCTCTTCGTTCTCAAACTCTTCCTTATTTCATTGTAAACTTCCACAAAGATTTGGTTGCCTAAAGTCTTGTCTCTTATACTGTCTCGTACCTCTTCAGCTAGTTGTTTACACTCATCTAATAAAACCATTCAAAAATTGAACTCTTGGTTACACTTGTGACAGAGAAACAGAATATGAAGAGGGAAGACTCAAAAACTTGTAATACCTGAGATGATCTTTCCTGTAAATCCTTCGCAGACTTTGTACAATGGAAGCAGAATTTTGTAGGCATATAAACGACATTCTTCTTGATTCATTTGTGAGGTGAATGCTTTATATACGTTGAACACAATCGTCATCTGCAATATCCCAAGCAAACATAAATTAGTTAAGTTAATTGAAAGCCTGCAAAAGTTAAGGTTTGATCAGAAGAGCGAACAAGCAAACCTGAACAGACTCCATATCAAGAGCAATCTTCCCCATTCTTTTCAGCAAGCTTCCGATCAATACATTTCTTACACCATTCACATCATCATCCTCCTCACCATTGTCAGTACGTTTGCCTGAGGTAAGAGCCAGAAAAGTAGACCGTCCTTTCCCTGAATCAAGCACTTCAAAGGCTTTTAGGAACACCACTTGCTCATCCTCGCCAAGACTGGACCAGAACCCATTGTGGTTTGCTTGATCAGATTGTCCAATCAGGGAATGAAGACTCAAGACCGCAAAAGCAATATTTTCTGTGAGGAGATCGACATTAACGTTTCCTGCGGTGGGTTCATCCTTTAACTGGGAGCAAAGAGAAACAGCAACCAAGAACAGGCTACTTGGGCTCTCAAGAAGAGACTCAGCTACTACTATTCGAGATTCTGTTCTTTTCCTCCCAGCCAATGCCTTAAAATAACAATTCAGTAGCCGGCAGGATATACTTCGCAACCATACGTGTGGGTGCAACAAGAACTTAAATACCATTTTCCAAATATCCTGAAAAATAATGTCAGAAAAATGAGAAGGGTTAAAGATTCAAGTACGTCTCAGAAGTCTTCTACAGTTAGCATCATATAACTGAGTGCATACCTCTAAATCCTTTTTGAATTTTATATCAGGAAATTGCCCGATCATCTTTTCTATCATAATTAGTGAGTAGTATGCTTCCTTCCAAAAAGGAATGACTTCCTCAACAGTATCTTGAAACTGCAGGCTGGAAGCACTGACAGCAGACTCCATTATCGCTTTGGCCTCCTGCAATGTATTGTAGATATGCTTCCGGAATTTTTTCTTCATGGAATCAATTATAAATCCCAACACCTGCATAGCATCCACGAGTGAGTTAAAGTTCCAGAAGAAGCAATGGACATATTACAAAAGGTGCCTACATGCAACATGAACGAAATCAATCTTAGGCGAAGATGTTACAAGAAGCTAATGAAGTTTATCAAAATCTTCGGGTAAAACCACTTGATACTTCTAGTTTTTCCATATTTAGGAATATAAGTTCCTACTTCAAATAAGAACATGTACCCTCAGAGCATACCTGTGCTGCGACAGCCCGTAAGTTATGCTTCTTATACCAACACAGACAGTCCGAGAGAATGGAACCAACTTGATCTTCACTGATGCGCCCTATCAGAAGTTCTATCACAGAACCGATCCGAGATAGTACTTTTTGATTATTATCATTGCCCAAACAAAGAGCAAGCTCAATTAACATTTGTTTAGAATGCTGGTCAAGAAATGACTTCTTGCCGTGATTTGGTACTGAGAATTTCGAGATAAGCGACTGAAGCATGTCAAGGACTGCTTCTCTTCCAGTTGGATGTTCATAGCTGGAAGACAAATTTAATTTAGTATTGGAAAAATAAGTATCGAATTCAAGTCATAGCTAGTGCATATACATACCTCAGACTTTGCAGCAGAAAGTTCATATGTTGCTCTAAACGTTTCTCAGAAAGTGTGTAGTGGACCAAAAATATTGACAGTATCTGTTCACATTTCTTGCGAATTGATTCTTCCTGACTTTTTACCAACAGCTCTGAAACCTGAACTGCAACATCATAAATCTCTGGAACCACAAGATTCCGTTTCACGATGGCCGTGAGGAGCGAAAGAGCAGGACCAACGGATGGATTGGACTCCAGATCAACAAACATGGGGAACTGAATTACCAATTTCAACTGCTCTGAAGACAAAGTTATATCTTTATTACCGAGAAGCATTGTTAACAGCTTAAGGCAGGGCTCTACAAGAGGACTGCTGGAATTCACTACAGACTGAGCGATGGTTAACAATGCTGTTTTCACTTCATCTGATTCAGAGATGAGGGAAGGGAGTGGAAACCTTATTAATGAAGTGAAACATCTAAGAGCCGAAGATACAATATCTTCGTACTTAGAACGCAAGCATCCAGTAAGTAGTTTAACGAATGAATCTAACTTCCCCAGCAGCTCTTTATTAGTCTTGTCGAGATTAATTTTCTTCATTCTGTTATAGAATAACTCCAGAGCAAACACGGTTATAAGATGTGGACAAGACCTAGCACCAGTAATCAACCCAGCAGTCTCTTGTCGATCTCTTGATTTCCCTTTCTTTTTGGATGGTGGAGAAGTCTCTTGATCTCCAAGCCCATCCCTGTTGTTAATACCATCATCAACACGGCCATATATGAAAACAAAGAGATCTACTTGGTCAACAGATGGATTGCCTTCAATACCAGCTGCAATATGTTTTAACATCTTCTCCACAGCTATTTTTATCGTTGGAGTTAGATGCCGCCGCAGCTGAGCAGTGACCGGAGAAAGTAATTTCAATGCTTGTTCTCTGAACGTTACATTTTCAGCAATCAATTTCAGAGTCGGAAATGACATGCGTGCTCTTGTTTCTTTCGTTTTGTTTTTGAATTTTTCCACATCTTTCTGTTCAGCAACCTCTCCAAAGATATTGATTTCCACCACAGCAAGGAGATCATCCAAACAATGATCTAACTTCCCACACGTAGGATTGGACAGGCACTTCGATAAGATATAATAGACAGTGTATCCCAGCACATGCAGCTCAGATCCTCGTTTCAAGATATCACGTAAACTTTTGATGACAACTTGCAAGTACTCCAGCCCCAATTCCTTCAAACAAGCAACCAGAGCCGATCTCGCGTCCTCACGTATGCTCTCCATCCGGTTCTTCAAAAACGTGGCAATTTTCTTAATTATAGGGGACAGAAAATCGTGCATGACATCTTTGGGGAGCAGCTTTAGAACCTTCAGCGCAGCCACATTGCTGTGAACATTAACATTAACATTATCAGAATCAGAATCCATCAGCTTCTGCATCTTTCGGAACACAGTTTTAAGGCAATTCTGAATCTCCTCAACCTCCTCCTGCCTGTAACCATCTTCTTCTCTAAAATGAAATTTATCCAAAATCAAGCAAATAAGCCGCAGCAAAAGTTTTCCCTTTTTGGTATGCTTGTTCATCTCACGGAAACACCGATTCAATAGAGCATAGTAAGACTTCCAACTCATATGTGCAGATACAGATGCAAGGGCCTCTGGGCATTCTTTCCCGACATTATTATCTTTTCCATCTTGTCCATCGAGCATCATTTTGAAAAAGACCGAGACCAAAACTTTTCTCACGACTCCCTGCAACCCCAACATTTGGTCGTAAGTCTCATGACAGTAGAGGAGTTGCATTTAAAAATGTAAGAAACTCAAAAGAGATAACCTCAGGCAGGCTGCTATCTACGACCACCTTCACGAAACGTATAACTGCCTTTTGTCTACGTTGTACCTGCAAGAAGTTGAATGGAAATCAATCATCGCAAGATTTCTGCAATATTCATAAGCTATATGCTGCTACATCTTCTATTATGGTCTCGACAAACCAATCAAATTGACATTAAAGAGAGAAAAAGGAAGAATACAACAAAATCAGAAGCGGGATAGGTCCTGTGTGGTTATCATATCGACTTTGATTCTCACCAACAGCACGAATACAAATTGTGGATTCATGAATCATATGATAAAATGACTTACCTGAATGTGAACAATCGATTTAAAAAAATCTAAATTCTCATCTTCAGAGCATAAAGGTCTAAATGCACCAAGATTTGCGGCATCTGGGAGTTTTGTCACCATTTCACGTATCAAAAGAATCCACTCCTGTGACAGAATAATTCGTTTCAGAGAATCGTCAGTGAAAAGAAGAGGGCCACGGGCCACAATTATCTATCTTACAACTAGAAGCACAATTTACTATCCCAGCTTATCTCTAAAGCAGAAGCATGATAGAACACTAACCATAAGTAACACCAAAAATTTGATAAGTTACTAAAGCTCCCCCACAACTAGTGTCCAGTGAAATTTTCATTTTCTTCCTTCTGAGCTTTTTTCAACATAATTTAAGAGGGTTACTGTACCTTTATTATAACGCCTCCTCTGCTTATTGCATCAGCAATGTGTTTCAAAATAAAATCTACAATGAACAGTATACGACTTCCTGTCCAGCTTGCATCAGCTATTTTGACCTCTTTGCCAAAGCCAGAATGAGCTGAAGCCTCTTGGCAAAGTATTGAGGCTGAAAAATCAATGAAAGACGACAAGAGCTCGTGTGCGCTTCCCCTTAACATAATGGATTCCGATGATAAGTTGTATAAACTTTGTGAGAGTATGATCATCGTGTGCTGCTTCGAGGATTTATTAAAGAAATTCGAATCAATCTCCACATACGCGTTAACTATCTTTTCATAGTCAAGGTCATCAACTTCCATGGGTGAGATGGCATTCATATCTCGGATGCGCTTTGCCTGTAGGTTGGGAACCAACTGTTTGTTACAATTGTAAAAGCAAACGCAAGAGAAATTAATGACCAGCCTATAACAGAGACATACCACATCATCCAAAGAAAAGTCGATTTTGGCAAGCGATTCAAGGAGATCACAGATGCATAATCTAACGTCAACTTCAGCGTCAACAAGTAGAGGAGAGACTTTATTTATAATTTTGGTGGTACTCTCAGTCCCAAGCAACGATATCATGTCCTGAATGGCTAGCAAAGCCTCACGGCGGATATCTGGAAGCAATAAGACAGTCACATACAAGAGACATGATATTGTACGTTTTACCCAAAAACAGCAATGAGAGTAACCATACCAGAATCTTTCACACTTTTATCCAAGAAAGAAAGCAAGACGTCCAAATACTTCATAGCACAAGACTGATTATCTCCGATGTGCTTTGACAATAATTTAAGAATCTTAATCTCTCTTTCCCCATGATACTTGACTGATTTCCTGGACATAAATAACACTTTTAAGAAAAAAATAGAAACAAGAGGAAATAATCCGGTCAATTTACGAGAGTCCTGACCTTTTCTTAATATCCCCAATGAAAAGAAAATGAAGGATGTTAAACAGTGTTTCTATGTACGGATCTAAGAAGCCTTTGATCATATTGTCATCCTCATCCAACTCATTCTCAAGACAAAGCAGATTCTCTATGAACTTCAAGGCAGAAGACTTTATAGCTTCTGAAGCTGTGGTGACTGACAGAATCGAACAAATGTCTGGAACAAGAGACTCTTCCCGACATAAGAGGGTTGCGAGATTGTGGTTTCTACTCATTGACAAGAAGCATGAGAACAAGGAACTTGGTTTCTCACTACTAGAACCCTCCTGCTTGAAATTCTTAATTAACGGATTTACTGCCGAAAAGAAGAGGTCCCAGAACTCGGAACCAAGATCAGAATCCTCGTATTTATCAAGAACATGAGCAATAATTTTCAGGCATAAGGATCTCAATTCTTTAAACTGCTTCAAAGCAGTACCAGCCTACACAAAAACCGGGGGAAATATCAGACCCGACAATAAATTAATGGTTTGTTACATGGATACACCTACATAAAGCTTTAGGGATATAGAGAAAACAACACAATAGTCATTTTACCTGGTCGTGATTTACTGAATCATTATCTTTATTATCTGGGGTTGCTGGGGTGGCAGTATCATTTCTTAGTGTCAATGATTCACTGTTTCTTTCTTCATTAATATTTGGATACTTTACCATTAAACGGACAACACATCCCATCAAAAAGTCTAGAAAAGGTCGGACACGGATTTCATCAAAGACTTCAAGGATTTCTTGTATAACATGAAGAAATCCAGATTTCTGATTCCTGGATAATGTTGAAATAGTATCACCTGTGAAATCCTTCAGGAAATTCGACTTTTGGAAATAGTCCAGCGAACTTTTGCCTGAACTCCAGAACACGTCCATTGTTTCCTCTGATATGATATTCAAAGGCTTTATCAACAATGCAAAGAACAGGGCAAGGTCATCAACATCCTGCTGAGCTATAAAGCGAAGAACTGCCTTTCGGTGACTGATACTTGTATGCTGACAAGAAAAACAAAGAGAACTTGTTAAGACCCAAATGAAACTGCATTGGCATAGGAAGGAGACTAAAGAAGTGAGTAAATATGTACCTTCCGTGAAGCCAGATTCTTTAATGTTCTAACTTTTGGCGCAAGGATGCGAATTTCAAGTGAAAAAATATGAGATCTGTGAGCTTCTTCAATGTCTTCAGACAAGTTCCAGGTCGTGAGCTCTTCTCTCAATTCCTCTGGTTTGATCAATTTCAACAAATGCTCGCGGTGTGGGAGTAAGAAGTCATTCGACAACAGAAGGCACTCTAGAACAATGGTTTGTACTTCAGCATCGTTATCGTCCAGGAATCTAAAAAAGATAAATCACAGAAACCACATGCAGATGTCAATGAGATAATTCAATTATGTACTCCAGGAGAATTCAAAAGAATAGTGGGTATCTCGCCAACCTATTCTGCAGAACATTGTTTAGAAACTGGCTAAACCGAAACGACTTAGGATTCTTCATCAATTTCAGCAAAGTCAACCATTGTTTAAGAACCTTCGTCCATTCTTCTCCTTTACAGACTTGGGCATTAAATAATCCGACACTGGAACATAGAAGATAGAATTTATAACAACAGACGAATGATTACTCTAAAAAGCAACAAATATAGAGACATGGTTACCTCATAGGATTTTCAATGTTGTATCCCAGAAATTTCAATAACAAAGGGAGAATATCAGAAGCACGGGACTGAGCAACAGTGGGAACCTTCTGCAAGGTCTGGAGCAACTGAGTAACTACGGCTTCAGTGGGTGTGCTATTAGACGGCGGAAAGAGAAATGAATTAAAACGGCCAATCAGATCTGTAGATTGAAAGGAATAAAATATATGCATTAGGCTAGAAGGAACAGAAGATTGTTAGATGAAAAAAAAAAATAGATAGGGATGCAGTTACATATCTTGAGTCTAACATATTAAAACAGGAGCAAAAAATTTGGGAAATGAAAAAACAACTAACTCATTATATGTGCGGATGAAATAGATATTTACTTAAATGGTGAGAACCTACCAGTAGGCCTCTCCGACAAGCTTTGGTTCGCATTCTCACTATGATTGTGTAGTGTCTCAAACTTTTGTTGGCACTGGTCCAAATAACAAACAAAATCACTCCACACAGCTACTGTGTGATTCCTCAGAAGAACCGCAAGACACTCAGATGCTGGACCCCAAAACTTATTATAACTAATATGAAAAAGTCCCATCATCCCATTCAGTACTAGCTGCACATATGCCGTATGTATCCTGCCAGCAGAGAGATCCCTTTGTATTTCAGAAATCATACCGCTCAACTCTCCCTCCGTATTCACTGTGGGAGCAATCTCTTCGACTGAGCGTAATAACTCAAGAACCTGGTAGTTCGAAAAAGAATAATAATAAGAAAACAATGGCAACATGGTAGAGTGCAGAGGCGACAGTTATATAATCATAACTGCTAGTAAAGAATCTGCTTAAGGGAAAAAGAAGCTATTAAAATACAGAACAAAGGATATGAAGCCTACTCACATTCCTTTTACGAAGAGGTTTTTTTATCTCTTCAGTTTTCATTTTCTTCTTGGGAGGATGCTCTTCAAAAGAAGAATCGGACGAAAAAGTTTCAAAATGGCACAAAATCTTCAGAGTCATAAGACGGATGCGTTTGTTTGGGTGGCGCAAATTTTCAGAAAATATGCCAAAGGCATCTTTAGCCCTTTTTTCTTGAAGTTCTGGATATGCCTTAAACCTATCATCATTTGCTAATGCAAGCCTATGATTTAATATAGGAAAATGGATCAGCCTACCATCACAGGGTCATCAATGATGGATAAATAACTGAATAATTACCAAAACAAGTAATCTCACCTGTGCGTTAAATCCAAAAAATCGGCCACGGGGGACAACACTTGCACACATGACTTGTAATCTTTAGCAAAAGACAGCGCTTCCTCTAGATCTCTGTGGTTGATACTTCTCGGCAGTTTGTGACATGACCTCAAAGCACTACCAAGTAAGCTCTGCCACATCAATTCTTGTGCACTAGACATGTTTACTGAAAAGAACGTCATGTTAGTCTCAAGGACAAAAATTATATTAAAAACAACTCAATTTTCCACTTAACAACAGTTCAACGAAAGAAATATCACCGCAAATACACTGAAAGATAGTATATGAGAGTTATTCAAAATTATCTATATGGAAGACCAAGACCATGAATCTTCATGAGTTTGATCATCATATGACACTGATCAACCACATAATTCGAGTGGCATGTTCGAGAAAAAACATGCGTAAAACAAAGATAACGTAACATGAAGGAAAAAAAAGAGTGAATCAGGCAGTGATACTTACCATCCGACACTGGCAAATGCTGCCTGAGAGTTTCCTTAAAGGAAATCAGTAGTGACGAATCCACTTTAAAATAAGGATAACAGTTGACAACTCCCCAAATGGCAGCCAACTCGGCATTGTCAATTTGAGATAATCCAGTATTCTCTATATTCTGTCGAACCTTTTTAATATTTTCTTCCAAAAACTCATGAATTCTCTCAAATGTTTGGTCTACGATGTTCACCCTGTCATGACTTGTTTGTTGGTTCTCGCAAAATGTTAGTAACAGAGGAATAACTTCCTCAGAAGACTCCCAAATCATATTGTTGATTGCACTGCAAAACAGAATTTAGTTGCTAAGACACGGAGATTGGAAAATCAAAGAGCTAATGAAAAAATTATGATGTGAGACTTGCCTTAATATATTATTGGTAAAGGCTCTCACTACTGATTGATCCTTGTTTAGCAACTCCCCCAAAAAAGTCAGCAAACTGAAATAAGCATGATCAATTGCAAGAAAAAAAAGAAGGTTGAATATATAAAATAGATAAATAGTACACAATACCTTGAGCTTTTCAAGGTAAAAATGGGAGCCCATTGCGAAGCAACGGTTTCCATTTCATTGACTCTGTTTATTGTGCATAACATCAGTTGCAGAACTTCATCAAGGACAGCAGATAAATTATCCCCTTCTACAACAGTCTCAGAGGAAGCCACAAAAGTTGACACAATGAGGCTCACGAGTCGAATCAAAGATGGGTAATCTGTACACAGTAACAGTAACTTATGTTGGCAATACAGTCACGCATATGTTGCCATGTGCAGCAAAAAGAGAGTATAATAGGAAGAGAGGTTGAAAGAGAAGCAAGTCAACAGCCAAATCACTCACCATGAACCTTGAGACCTTTCTGAATTCTAACAACTGCAGTAAGCACACTCAACAGTCGGCTTAAATGAACTGAGTTTTTGTTTTTGATTGATTCGTTTATTTCCTGATTCAAGCACTCCCACATAACACTTAATTTTTCTGCTTCCAAATCCTCGCATAATCTCTCCAAAGTCGAACTCACAACTTCCACGACTGTACCAGAGCCTGCAATACGATATAAGATCCAACCATGTTAAGAGGAAGTAAATAAGATTATAAATCATGTAAAGCAGGCTAGAGTATACTATTCAAGATGTTTTTTCAGTGATCAACAGCCTCTAAAGAAAAAGAATTTATCACCTATCGCATGAAAATAAAAGCAGTTAGCAAGATCTTGCACCTCACACCAACATAGTAGAATCATTTTTTTTTAATAAAAAGGAAGTTGATAAGCATTGGCTCTAAACCATACACCAAACCGAAGAAAACAAGTCTTAAACCATTATTTCACCTTAACAGAAACAGATACGCAAACATAAGATAACTCTAAGATGCTACTTCCCATTCTATAAATTTAACCCCTCTCCACTAAGAACTAAAAACCAATAGAAAGCTAAATCAACCACACTAAAGTTCTAAATGAAATACACTTAACATCTCTTTAGAAAGGGAAGGGAACTTGCCTTGAGGAGAATTATCACAAAAAGATAATGTTGAACTTTTCAGCAAGAAACTCAAAACTCTCTCGGCTTTTGAATGGAGGCTGCCATAGGTTCCTCTCATAGCATAATAAATTAAATCAACAGCTCCAGCTTTCTTTTGTGGATCTGCAGCCTCGGAAAGGATCCTGTTGATCCCTGTAATGTATAGAAGGAATGAATCAACTGGACTGTCCCTCACTTATATATGAAAAAAAATAACAAGCAATTTATCACCTTTTTCAAGTTGCTCATTGCGTGCATTCCTCAACAAAAATGACATAGACTCTGACATTAATTCACTGATATAGTCTTTGGGATGATACCTCAATTCCAACGTATCCCTTCAGAATAACAAATTAAATACAAAACAAACATGAAACCCATAAGATGAAGAAAACCCTAACTAATTAAAAATATAAGCATTTACAGCATGCGATAGCTATGTTTTGTCTTCCAAGGATCATAACAACAAATTACTTTTTTTTTTCTGGCCGCCTCCTTTGATTCAGTAAGTTAAAAGAAAGAACATGTGCTATCATCCGATCCATCACAGTAAACAGTCATTCTAGATTAGATTGAAATCCTTTAATTTACTCACCTGAGGATACCTTCGATGTTGCGTACCAAATACTTCTGCAGATACATCAATATCTCACACCATGAAAAGAATATCTGCGAGAAAAGGACCAAAATTCAGCAAAAATAACATGTACATTTAAGCATTGTCCAGACTGTACAATATGTTATAGAACACCAACAACCTGCTTAATAATATCCGGGTCTTTCTGGGCACCATTTTCTAGGAGTGTCACCAGTGAATTCATGATCCGTGGAAGAAAGCTAGTCAAGAAATTTACAAAATAAATTGGTTAGAAGTTAGAACATAGACAATATTTTATCACAGAAAGTAGTGGAACTCGAAACTTGACCCTTAGAAGAGAATCAAACAATTTGCCAAATATCAGTCAATAGATTGCTAGTGGTCTAGCACTGTCATGTATACATGTGAGACGACAGTAATAAAAAAAACAAGATAGCAATTCTTTCTGAACACTGTATGCACGGAAAGGAAGGGGGAATATTGTGTTAACATGATGTGAGCTATTCAGTACAGCAAAATCTAAATAAGTTATCAGATGATACGGAAATAGATTATTAACAAACTACGACATTAAGGAATACTCTGTCAGCATCTTACAGCAAATCATCAGCTTTCTAAAGCATTTACTCTCAGTACGACTGATAAGGGAGTCCTATGGTCACGATGTTTGGATTATTCTAACAGTAGAAGGGTGCAGCAGCATTGACAGTGACCCAAAAATTGATTCCAAACAGTTTGTCTTTGGAAACTATATATGAATATCCTGCAGCTGCAAAGAATAAAGTGTTCGAGAAGACTCACGGGATAAAGTCCTCCAGGAGATCTCTTGATAAAGCAGCAATCAACCTGCGAAAAATAAATTCTTTTAACTTCTGCATAGAAGAAGCTCTAAAGTGCATGCTCTCAAAAATGGAAAAAGTAAAGAAATTTAGTGATATCTTTACTCCTCTGACAACATTATTATAAATCAAAGATGTCCAGAATTTAAAAAAAAAAAAAACACTTTGCATGGGAAAGGATAAAAAGGTGATTTCGAAGTGCTGCGGTTAACCACACCACCTGAACGTGAAGAATCAGTGGCATACAGATAAAACTGACAAATGAAGTGACAAGTCCATAAAAGTGAAACATACGTCTCTGGGAAACAAAATCGAGCCAAAGCACTGATCAACTGCCATATCGTTTCAGGCTAAAAGAATGAGTGAAAGTTAGCAAACCTGAGAATGGCTTCTAGGGACAATCTTGCGTTCATTTTTAATCGAGTGACAAGCTTTGTGAAGATTAATTCTTTTTGCTCAATAACCAAAGGCAAAGTCTGAACAAATGGCAACATTTCTTCATAGAACGAAATGAAATCTTCTGCTGTATTCAATTCCTGCATTCAACCAGCCACATGAACCAAAATTTAATATCTCACCCAATAAGACTTAGTATATACAAAGCAAAGGCAGCAGCAACCCCGCTAGTTAAACATATAGATTGGAGCTTCTGCCTCAGACACCAACAATATACTCAGAGATAATGTTTCTCATATCACCCTAAATGCCAATAGAACAAAATTAAGGAGAAAACAGAGTACCACATTTCATTGTATAGTTGGCAATCACTTTATGATATCGTGTTAGGCAGTAAAAGCCACGACGTTCACAGTATCACTAAGTTGCCATTAATTTCATGTTTCAACCACTGCAACTTGTAGCCGGTAATAAAGCAAAATTAAACTAAGCATGCCTTACTAGAGACTATAACTGATTTACTTGTGAACCTTAACCTAAGACCAGCATAGTCAGTATAAAACAACCCAGAACAAAAAAATTGAAATTTTAGAAAGAGCTCTAAGGCAACAAAATCAAGCATACCCTCCATTCTACGAGGCAATCTCTGAGAAACGAGGATCCCTCTGAAGGCTCAGGCTTCACCTTCTCCAGGCTCCTAAAGACGCCGATGATGTCAATCTCATTGATTCTCTGACCGAGATTCTTGTACTGCAACCATAAACGGCCATATTAGAGAGCACAAAGGAAAGACAAAACCCCCAGAATTATAGCCTAAAAGCGTATATATTCCAGAATACAATTAACAAGTCTTTTTTATCTTAATTTGAAACTGAAGCAGAAGGAGAACACGCACCACAAATCTCTTACGTCCCCCGGAAGTGTTGAGCGACTTGACTGCTCGAGCATCAGCTGGAGTCGCCATGATTCAGAGTGTGTGTGTGCAAACTTTTACGGTTTCTGCCTTCCCTAAACATCAAATTCAAAAGCTTTACAAAATTAAATCCAGAACAAACAAGGAAAATCATGTGTCGATTAACTTCTGCTAAAAAGCAACAGTTTGAGAATCGACAAAACAAAAAGTAAACTTACGTTTGGGATTGTAATCAAAAAGAGGGATTTGAAAGCCAGATTGGACTTAAGAGAAGAATCGAAAAAAGCTAGCTTGAGCTTGTGAGGAATTTGAGAGAGAGAGAGATTAAGAAACGCGGCTGAGGAAGAAGGGTTTAGGCTACTTTTGTTCTCAGGTTGGGTGGGTTTAGAGAGGCGGTTAGGTATGGTCTGGTTAATCTCTAACCGACACTCTTGCCTTGACCGAATTTCGGGTTTAGTTCCATTTTTTGGTGATCGTATATTTCTGGTTTTCCATAACCGAGATATATGTATTTTCTTTTGTTGAAAATTCAGCCGAATTAAAGATGGGCCAAATTGTCACTTAAGCCCAAATAGTATTTAGTCAAAAGAATAACTAGATGCCAAATGAAAGCCTTTGGTATGGCAAACATGGAGACATGCCGGATCTCCTAATGTAAGATACGACTAGAAGTGTCTACCACCACATATAACATTTTGGTAGATTTCTCGACACTTAGTTGAGACCTGATTTTCTAATTCTACTTCCTGCAACTCCTTATCTTCTTATTTCAAAAAAAAATCCTTCCTAAGTTAGACATGGTGCTCATGTAGGGCCGGCTCTAGGGGAGTGCAAATAGTGCAGATGCACTAGGTCTAATTTTTTTTTTCCAAATTTTATAAAGGATCCAGGATCCTATTTTTTAAAAAAATGGTTAAAAAACTTAAAATTATGTACATTCCTACAAAAACTTTGAACATTTTTGATTTAGCACAAGGTCCTACATTTTATTAAGTCGGGCATGTGCTCATGACTTAGATTATCTTCAACATAACACATTGCAAAGCTTGCTTCTTAGACTATGCTCGTGAACCGTTAAAGAATTCTGCCGCACATCCAGTGAGAGATGTTTTCAATGTCGTTAGCTTCTTCGATTGAAACCATCACATACATGAACTTCTCAAGAGTTCTGAGAATTTACTTTTGAGTCAGCCGTTATTTCTTTATCACTTCTTATTTGATTTGTTATGGCTAATACTTGTCTGAAGTATTCTTCAATATTCTCAAATTCCTTCATATCTAGTACTTCAAAGTCTTTTTCCGCTTTTGCATCAAAGACTTCTTCACAAGTGCATTTCCTTCAAATTTCCTTCTCATCGAGTCCCAAATGATCTTAGAGGTTTTATGGTCCATGAATTGTTCAAACGTCACTCTATCTATTGATTAATAGAGATAATTTGTAACTGTATGATCATTTGTCTTAGAATTACCTAGTTGTTGCCTCTGCTTGTCTGAGGGACTGCTGTGGTTGATGGTTCTTCAAAGTCAATCTTGATTAAGCTACATAATCTTCTGGCTCTGAAGAAGTTTTACATAATCTCACTCCAATGATCCCAATGTCCATCAAACTGAGGCAGCTTCATTTGTCGCCATCCATCTCTCTCACTCATGTGTCTAGAAGCTATGGCCTCACTGTTTTTCGAGGTTTTTTAAAGCGGACTCTTATACCAATTTATAGTGATCAAAGCTCTTTTAATATACTTGAACGATTGCTTTATTCATTCAAGGGAATGGCATAGACAAAGCCATACAATCGAAAACAAAACAAATGAAACTTAAGCTGAAATGTAGCAACAACTAACAAAAGTAAAATGATCCGAGAAGCTAAGCATGTTGGCTGAGCAACACGTAAACTATGCAACATCTCAAACTTCAAATGGCTACTTCCTGCAGCTCCTTGGTACGTCAAATGCCATTGATACATCCCTAAACCTATTTTTACAGCCCTTTGATAGAATCTTATGGTATATATATTTTTTCCTCTGTCCCAAATTATAAGATGTTTAAACAAAAAAAAATGATTCATTTCATAAGATGTTTGATAATTTTCTATGCAAAAAAAATAATTCATTTGACTTTTATGACCATTTATATTCGACCGTATTTTTCTGATTGGTTTAACTTGTTTCAATTAATTATAAAGTGGAGTTTTTAATGTAAAATAACTTAAAATTGTGTAATTAATATATTTACTTAAATTTTGCACTTTTAATTATTATTATTTTAATAAATGGAGGCAGAGGAAGTATTAATTAAGGAGAAACAAAAAATGATTACTGCATCAATTATATGTGTATACTGTATAAGACGGTAGATCTATATCTCTGTTGTGTAGTACATCAATGCTTGCCAACATTTACAATTAATAAATGGGAAGTGTATTAAACCACATACATCTTGTGAGTTCGTGCAAAACTCAGAATGTCCCATGTGCTTAATCATGCATATAATTGAATTATATTATTTACTCAGCTTTTACGATTATATCTTAATGATATCTTGCTTGGTGTGTTCTTTTTTGTAAAATTGTATCAAATGACAAAAGTAAAGATTTTATTTAGGCATAACAAAGATATGCATATGCTATTAACAAATGACAAGAGACGATGTAAAAAAAAAGAAAATAGATGTCAAGAGTAACAAATCATCTATGGATTGAAACTTAATGCGATTTTACAACCGTTGATGGGTTATATGTTTATACAATGCATAAAATGTTAAATCATTAACATATAATTACAACATAATAGATGACACACTTATATGACAACATAAAGTTAGACTAATGTTAATAGAAATGAAAATGAAAATGGTTACATATAGCTCATGTTACTATTAATAAGGAAAAATGCCAATATATTTGGATTTATATACATAACAGTTAATATTTCAAAAGTAAGGAACTTAGTTATGATGAGAATGATGGTGATTGGTGATGGTAGTGCTTGGATGATATATGACACCAGTTCATTCTTGTTCAAGAGGCTCCCAAGTTTCTAAAAAATTCACGAAGTATATGGACCATCAAGACGACAGTTCCATCGTCTATACTCTATAGACATCGTTCGATTTGTGTGAGGGTTTAATTTTATATGTATAATAGAGCTGAGTGATTCTTTTAAAAGAGATTCTATGGATATATTGTTAAACATGAGTATCGTCTATGGGGATAACATGTTTGTTATCTTGGGGACAGTTCGTAAACAGTATAATATCGAGATGAACCAGAGAGTTTCATCGATGAATCTGCCCTTTTATGTCAAAGGATGAATCTACTTAAATCAATATAATTATACTGGCTAGAGAAAAGAATATAATAAGATTTTATGCATTTCTGTTACATGTCTAAATTTTATATGTTTAAATAGTTGTCATTGCTAAAAGTTTTGGTTCTGGCTTATCAAGATCTTGAAGACTATTGTACCTTTTGGTTATGGTGGTATAGTTTCTATACTGAAACATCTATAAAAAATATGTTATACATATATTCAAGTGAGGTTAGTTCAACGAATTATAAACAAACTATTCTGATTCTTTTCAGCTTTCAATCTGACTACAAAATTATTTATACAAAAATATGTTTTTTTCAATATGTTTTACTTACAATCATAATTACTATAAAGTTGTCATAAATGTTATCAACAAATAAATTTTTAATCTGAAGAAATCGTGATTTCAATGTTTGAAAGTGTTTTGGTAATAAAAATATTAAGAAATGAAATCAAAGAATGCAATATGTGTAAACACTTGTGATCAAGTGGTAAAGAAAATGATTTGGAACGCCAACATTTTAAGTTCGTCGATCTATCTGTTATACGAAACTAAAAATATATTTTTTTGGACACTTACATAAATATGGACCTATTACGGTCCATTTGAATACCCAAAAAAAAGTTATATCTATGAGACCATGTACATTGGTTTTATTTATCAACACCCTACTTTACACTCCACATCATCTTTTCTATCTTCCATATCAGTTTCTCTTTCTTCCACCTCACAATTCAACAATCATTCAATTTCCACACTCTACAATGGTTTTGTTTATAATTCAACACTCTACCCCACTATTTTTTATTTATATAAATTTTTGTTTTTGTTTTTGTTTTCGTGATTACATAATAACAACAATTATCGATTAAAATTAAAATAAATTAATTAAAGGTTTAAATAATTTTTGTTTCTTTCGTATTTAATTCTTGACAAAAATTTTTTAAGGAACTAATGTTATTATACTACACTTAATATATACCATTTAGTTTCGTTATATAATTCATCTTAATTAAATAGCGTTTTTACAGTTATCTTAATTAACTAACGTTACAACACATTTTCACCTAATAGTACAAATCAAACTAGCAAATGACTAAAAAAAATTATGCAGACCCGAGTTGTCTTTTATCAAAATTTGGCATCTAATATATATATTTTAGTCAAATAATTTTCTTTTAACCATTTAAAAAAGAATATGGGTCCCACTCAAATTTTATAACACCAAACTAGCCACCTCATCTTCAATTTCTTTTTACACAACCATTGTAGACTCTTCAACTGTTGATAAAAATTATCAACACAGCCATTGTACATGGTCTGAGCTGTACATCTTTTGTGGATTAGTCTAAGGCTCCAATTGGTGACCATAGTTTAGGAAAAGAATGATGATGAATTTTTAATTCCTCAAAATTTTTATCAATTAAAAAGAATTTTTTGTCAAAATTCAGACATATGGGTCCCACAATATTTCATATTTTTCCTCATGTTTAAGGAATGAATGAACAAAAAAATTCCCCTACAAATTTGATGAGGAACAAAATATGAATAAAAATTCCTCTACATTCCTATTTTTTTGTTAATTCAACTCCTCAAATGACATTTTGTCCAATTCCTTCTGTTCATTTTAGTGGTCACCAATTGGACTTTTACTTTGTTAACGCATTTTACTTTGATATATACCTTGTTCTAAAACGCGGCCGCCTAGCCGCCTAGGCGGCCGCCTAGTCGCTAAACGGGTGGTCACCGCCGCGATTTTGCTTGAATCGGCTATAAAAATCGGTTGTCCGTATTTTGTTGAAACTCGGCCGCCTAACTTGTAACTCGGCCGCGTAATACACACAATCGCCGCGTAAATTAAAAATCGACTGGCCCAATAAAGCATAGCCCAACTTTTATTTGCCAAATTTTTTAGTTATTGGTCTATGTAAGCCCAACAAAATCCGTGCTTCGGTAGTATCGATTACGAACGTGGCGTCTTGCACTTCTGGATCTTGCTCCTCATAGTTGTTATCTTTTTCGTCCATATCACCGTGCTCTTGAACATGGCCATGTTTAGTAAGACTGTTCATGATCTTCCTAGATTTTTCTTTCATTTTCTTCAAAACTTCAGTTGCTCCCTTCTCATGATATTCCTCTAATTCTGTTTCCAAATCACAATATATTAGGCAAACCTATGATATATGATCATTCTATTATAATTCCAAAAATGTAAATTAAAAATCTATTTGCGAATATGATGTACCTAGATGGTGAATTCTGATTGGATCATCTGCTTGCTCATGACCATAAGGACATGTCATTGCTTGCTCATGACCATAAGGACATGTCATCAGCGACTGCACATCCATTTTTCAACGCTCAAATGCTTTTTTCTTCTCCCTACCAAATTCTCTGTTTTCTGTATTGTTTTCTTCTTGGCATCTCTAAGAAAACATGCAAAGGTATTGATAGAGAGACATGAAAGAGAAATATGACATATGGCCGAAACATCTGTCGAGACTCTCGAGTTAAAGGCTCACTACTTCTTTAAGAGTCTGATACGTGTGATACATATGTTATGTCGTGCCACGTCTTAGAGCTTTGCTCTCTACGTGGTTATATTGGCAAATAAATTCCACTCTCTTAAAAAAGCTTATATTAAAAGCTGGTCTACCTTTATTGACCCAGCATGTGATCATTTCAAATATGCATTGTGTGTTGTTTAAAATATTATAAACGACATGCGTTCTTAGTCAAAATTTGAAATGGTGGTCCACGCTTTACAAATTTTACAAAACTTTTTGAAGGCGAATAAATAACAATCATCTTTTTCTAACTTTGTTTTCTGAATGTTAGATAAACATATGCATAACTAATTTAAAATTTATAGTATCGCATGTAAAAATGTTTAAATTATTACAGAAAATTCCGCCCCGCGTACTCCCCGAGTTTATCCCGAGTTTTCGATAACTCGCTAGGCCCAGGTCGGCCGCGCGGATAGCGCCTAGCGAGTTTCCGAACAAGGGATATATATGGACTATAAAAATGCTAATAAAAATGTTAACGCATTTTACTTTGATGACCCTATAAAATATTACCATCATCGTCCTTCCTTAAAACACCATAAAGCCTTAAACCTCTCTACATTTTCAACACCCACTCAAATCGGAGCTTTGGAAAATCGTGGAAGAAGAAGAAGCTGAAAGAGTCCATGATGAATTCATCTCTTTTAACCCGTTCCTCTTCTTCTTCTCCTCATCATCTCCAATCTCAAGCAACGTTCGACCACGATGACTTCCTCCAAAACATCTTCTCCTCCGCTCCTTGGCCCTCCTCCGTCCTCGACGACGCTCCTCCACACAACTCCGATTCCGCCGTCGCTGGTTTTCACCATCACGACGTTGATTCAAGAAACCAGATCACGATGGTGCCTCTCTGTAACCTCAATCCAAACGACGCCGTTGATGGCTCCGGTGGCGCTCTCTACAATGGCTTCTCCGCCGGATCTCTTCTTTTCAACCTCCCTCAGGCATAATCCCATTCCATCCGTCTGATTGTTTTTTTCCGAATACTACAAATTAAATAAATAATCAAATGTCATTTTCCGGTTAATGAAATTTAGGTATCAGGAGGAGGATTGATGAAACAAGTTCAAACGCAAAGGCAAACTCAATCGCAGGCGACCGCGTCAACCACTACTGGTGGTACGGCGGCGACGCGTCAGACTAAGCCTAAAGTCCGAGCTAGGAGAGGTCAAGCCACTGATCCTCATAGTATAGCCGAACGGGTTTGATTTTTTTCTCTTTTTCTTTTTGTTTCCTCGTTATTCGCTCTTCAGTTACCGAGAAAATAGTTGGTAGCAAACTGATCAATGATATATGTTTGGGGTTGATTATTGAAATATTTTGAAATTTTTGTAACAGTTACGGAGAGAAAGAATAGCTGAAAGGATGAAATCTCTTCAAGAGCTTGTCCCTAATGGCAACAAGGTAAATTTAATTGTTTTTTGTTATCGAAAAAGATAATTAAAATTTGATCATATATGTCTAATTAATTAATTTTTTTTTTGACTCTAATCCACTTTGTATATATATTTCTTTAATATATATGTGCTAAAAATAAATAATGTGTTAATGATATGAGTCACAGTGATGTGTTTTTGTCTTGGAGTTCATAATTTGGACCACAATCAAATGATTAACCACTGATTAGCTATTTTACGACTAGTAGTAATAATAAAATTATAAGATTAAAATAATAAATAGTAGTAATAAACTGATGCAGGATCTCTAACAAGTTTTTTATATCGTTAAATAATGATTAACAGACAGACAAAGCATCAATGCTCGATGAGATTATCGATTATGTCAGGTTCTTACAGCTCCAAGTCAAGGTGAATCTCTCTCTATCTCTCACAATTTAAAATACACAAGTAATTATTTTTGTTATACACAAGTAATGGAAGCTTCGTTACCACTAAAATTCTTTATGCTCCCTCTCCCTACTTCTTGTAATTATTTGTATTTTGGGTGGTTAATTATAACGGTTAATCATCTCGTTATATGTGTAGTTTTGCGAAAAGTTTATATAACGGTGAACTTCGTAACAGTTTGCTTTAAAAACAACAACTTAGTAACAGTTTTGGAAAAAAATTGTCTGTAGGTACTAAGCATGAGTAGACTGGGAGGTGCTGCTTCTGTTTCTCAAATCTCTGAGGTAATTTAACTATTTTATTTCTGAAATTATTGGCATGGTTAATTAGAAATATAAATCACATAAATTAATGTTAATTATGAAAATGGATCACACAGAAAGTCAAGTCTTATTATTCGCACGTTCTAATCATTTTCTTACATGATGATGAAGATGACGAAATCACTACAAAACATTAGAATGAGATTTAATCATTTATATTACAGGTCATAGAAATACACTGCAACTGGATACACTTTTTACGGAATAAAATGATGTGGGATGAGTCATTCATGGAAAATCCATAAAAATGTTACCATTTGAGTTGAATAAAAATAAATATAATTCAATTTATTCTAATGGGATATGTGGGAGAAATTCTGAATGAAGTTAAAAGATATTCAGTAACAAAAACCTTCATGAATGGAAGGAATAGAAGGAATAAAAATAAAGTTAACTAACTTCCTAACAATTTTTTTTATATATCTTCATAATAATACTATTAATTTAAATAAAGATTTTTCTCATCCCATTTCATTCCTTTAAACAATTACCATTTATGTTACTCAAATATTATTCTACATGTATTTATTCCATTCATTTTAATTCCTTAACTACCATTATTCCATTTATTTGTATTCCATTCTTCTTAATTTATATCATTCATCTTATTCATAAAATTAAAAACCAGTTACACCCTTAAAATTATAAACACAGTTTTGGGTTAAGAGATAGACCCGTTAAAATGTGGTGGTTTAATGATAATACAAAGAGTTTATTTCCTTTTTGTATGTGGAATTTATTTTGTCTATAAAAAATAAATTCTTTAAATTATAATATCTAAAATCTCATTCTAGATTCGTAGATGATGAATCTGAAGCCAGAACTTTTTTTTAAAAAAAGTTGGTTTCGACTTTCTAATATACAAATAAAAGTTTTCCAAAAGGAGTGTAAAAACAAAACCACAAACTAAAATTTGTAAATTTTTTAATTAGAAATTGCTAAGGCACGCGGGCCTTCGATTTGGACATCACAGCTTTAGGGTTTACCTTTTCATGTTTTTGTTTCCTAATGCAAAAAAAGAAGTAAATTTAACCTTTATAATGTTTTCAGGAAGCCGGTGGGTCCCACGAAAACACCTCCGCCGAGAATCAGACGGCGGCGAAGATGACCGAGAACCAAGTGGCAAAGCTAATGGAAGAGGACATGGGATCGGCCATGCAATACCTACAAGGCAAAGGTCTCTGCCTCATGCCCATCTCCTTAGCCTCCACTATCTCAACAGCCACATGTCCTACTGGTAACCCCTTGATCTCTGCCGTTAAAGATGTTGGCGTTCCTTTGTCTCCTAATCTCTCCGTCCAGTCGACCAACACAGCCACTACATCAGTCGTTAATGGTAACGGTGCCTCGCTGGCTACCGTTAAAGACGCTCCTTCCGTTTCCAAGCCGTGATTACACCCGTTTGAATTTAATTTTTCCCTTTTTGGGAGGGGGGGGGGGGGGGGGGTTAGGTTGAGTGGGAAAAAAACAAGAGACATGGAAAGGTGGGGTAGGTGGTTTTGGTCAAAAGCTAGAAAGAACAAGGGTTGCGTATTACGATACGACACCGTATATGCGTGCACTTTGTTTCTGTGTATTACCTACTACTACAAACCACTATCGACGGCACACTCATGTTCTCTCTCTCTTTCTTTTTTTGTATTAATCTAAGATCTGAAATGGTTTTTGGTTTATGTTATATACCCTACAAATTATAATCCAATCGATATGATGTAAGTAGCAAACTTTACTAATCCATTCCGAACTGATCTTACGGATACATTGCCTGCTATATGTCTATATTGCATCGGTATTTCTATCACATAAACTAGTGTTTAAAAGAGTTTTAGGAGGTCATGTAAGCAGCCCCTAAGAGTTAGGCCTCATCAACTATAGTAGTTATCTTTATATTGTTTTGGTATGAGCTTTGACTTCACGATTAATAGAATTTATTTTGAGAAAAATGGGAAAAGGAATCACGGCGAAGTTTGGAAGTATTAGACTTACAAGGAAAGGAGTGTGAGACAGTTTGATTCAACGAGTGGCTGGCCACCAACTCCACACTACATCTATTCAATTTTTGTGATTTTTTAAAATCAATTTACATTTTTTTATATACCTTATCGACTGATCCGATCAGTTAATAAAATACGTCGAAATGTTACAAAACGGACTGACTATCACACTGTTTATTTCGAATTTAGAATATTTTCCACTAATACTAGAAATAGCTGGATCGGCTGTTAACAGATTACCAAATAAATTGTCTGGATTAAACTGGACTCAAAATCAGACTTCACAGATATTGTGTTTTTGTATATAGCGAAGAAGAATTGAACCTAAGTGGAATGCTATCAACATATTTCCAAATCTACTCAACCACTAGACCACGACCATGGGCAATTTACGTATTTATATACAGTTTGATTGTAACATACTTCAAAACTAAACTATTCAGCTCTTAAAGAAAGGTTCTCTCATCCATTTCCTCGATAACCCTTAAATTGGTGCAAATATTATAAACAACATAATCAAAACATATATTATCAAAATTGGCCAACTAGTCATAATTGGTCGACTAGCCTGCATTATATCTAGTCGGTTATATAAGCGAGCATACTATTGTATTGTACAAAATACCACAATCATCTATTCTAATAAAAAATGGAGTGTTCTAATGAGTAACTTACATTCTCATAGGCAAACACTCCACCTTCACGAAGTTTTTTACCAAAGAGACTCACATGGTCCAAAATAGATGATTTTGAAATTGAAGAAGAAATTGATGATCATTCGATGTAATTCCTTGAGGTTGTTGTCACTCTTCTTCTAGAGTTAAAATGTCAATGTCGTCAACTTCTTTTTTTGATGGTGAATTGACAAATGAATGCTACACAAGAAATTTACTCATCTCAAGACACTGTTGGTTATGGTACACCAGAGCGTGAGACACTTGAAACTTCAAAGTCATCTATTTTGGATCATAAGAGTCTCTTTGGTAAAAAACTTCATGAAGTTGAAGTGTTTGTCCATGAAACCGTAAGTTTATATATATGGGCTAACCTTTTTTATGTAAACAATATTTTTGTTGACATTTTTTTTCTTGCAGACAAAAAAAGAGAGACCAGATTAGAGCCACAATTAGATGTGTCACCTTGTTGGAAGATAGATTTCAATTTGTCTTACAGGAAATGTCTGGTGGTGGTCTTAAAAAAAAATCTTTAAAAAGAAGAAGACAGACAATTGATAAAGGTTCATGACTTGAAGGAATTTAGCAAGGAGAGGCTTCATTCAAATGCTTATATGCTCTTGCAGTTGTTTAAGATTGTGACTTTTAAGAAATTTGTGAAGGAATTCTCTCCTCTGATTTACAAAGCTTCCTTTAAAAATCAGGAAGCTCTAACTGTTATTGATGGAGTTTTTCGAAAAAATCTTGCTATACTACATACGGTCAGGCATAAAGGGTTTGACTGGGTGAGAGTTACCTGATGAAAATTGAAGAAGAAATTGATGATCATTCGATGTAATTCCTTGAGGTTGTTGTCACTCTTCTTCTAGAGTTAAAATGTCAATGTCGTCAACTTCTTTTTTTTAATGGTGAATTGACAAATGAATGCGACACAAGAAATTTACTCATCTCAAGACATTGTTGTTTATGGTACACTAGAGCGTGAGACACTTGAAACTTCAAAGTCATCTATTTTGGACCATATGAGTTTCTTTGGTAAAAAACTTCTTGAAGCTGAAGTGTTTGTCCATGAAACTGTAAGTTTATTTATATGGGCTATCCTTTTTTCATGTAAAAAATAATTTTGTTGAGATTTTTTTTGCAGACAAAAATAGACCAGATTCGAGCCACAATTAGATGTGTCACCTTGTTGGAAGATAGATTTCAATTTGTCTTATAGAAAATGTCTGGTGGTGGTCTTAAAGAGAGTCTTCGTAAAGAAGAATACATACAATTGATAGAGGTTCATGACTTGAAGGAATTTAGCAAGGATATGTGTCGTTCAAATGCTTATATGCTCTTGCAGTTGTTTAAGATTGGGTCTTTTAAAAAATTTGTGAAGGAATTCTCTCCTCTGGTTTACAAAACTTCCTTTAAAGATTAAGAAGCTCTCATTGTTATTGATGGAGTTTTGCGAAAAAATCTTGCTATACTACATGCGGTCATGCATAAAGGGTTTGACTGTAGGCGAAAGTTACCTGATGAAAATTGAAGAAGAAATTGATGATCATTCGATGTAATTCCTTTAGGTTGTTGTCACTCTTCAAGAGTTAAAATGTCAATGTCGTCAACTTCTTTTTGATGGTGAATTGACAAATGAATGCTACACAAGACATTTACTCATCTCAAGACACTGTTTTTTTTTTGTACACCTGAGCGTGAGACACTTGAAACTTCAAAGTCATCTATTTTGGACAATATGAGTCTCTTTGGTAAAAAAACTTCTTGAAGCTGAAGTGTTTGATTAGCTCATGTTTTAAAAAGTTCATCTCGCTCCTTGTTTATAAAATGGGTTGTTTTATGAGTGTGACAAACCTTGTTATTGAGGTGGTTGCACCATTAGTCACATGTTCTCTGCACTTTACAAAAAAAACCGTATGTCCATCAAACGTCTGCTTTCTTATAACTGCAAAAGAAGATCATGACATATATAGTTTTGTCCACTATATGTCATAACTGCTGAAAGTTTGTAATGGTATAACATTCTAGCTTTAAATTGTTTCTTCCTTTACAGCCAAAAGTTTTTCAAGACTTTCGAAAGCTTCATGTTGAAATGGGGTGGAGTTTTCCATCTATCAAGCATTGTTTTTTTTTCAATAAAGGTTTATACATTTGTCACGTTCAAATTTTTGTCTTTGGCTGAAACTTTTTCTTTTGTATTTGTGTTTTGATCCCGTCACCAAGTTTTCTTGCCTAAAATTCAAGATAACTTTGGTTCTTTGTTCCTGTCTACCCACTCTGTTTTGGTTGAAATTTTAGCTTTGGCTGAGCATATCTACCCTTTGCGGTTTTTCTTTTAAAAGTGGATTTTAGTAACTGCTGTCAATCCTTATTTTCTTAAAGGATCAATCTTGTTTTCAGTTTTTAGGTATGTGATTGTTTCCTCCTGTCCAATATTTTTCTAAAGGGTATGTCTGAAGCTTGCCTTATTTACAGTCTTGATTATCACTTTTGCAATTCTTCTTCTTATGAACTGCATTATGGCGACAGTGTTCTCTGTCCTCTTGAGATGAACTGTGATCTAAAAAATACTGGTTTTTCTTCTTGAATCCTAGTAAACTTCAAAATTGCCTTGTTAACTTTCTGTAACAACCCTTACAACCTTCTTCAGCAGAAGGAGACAAACGACTTCTTGTGTCTTCATCTTTCACTGACTTGTGTTTACACCTGAAACGATAATATACATAAATATTGCATTCTTTTGATTTGATCATTCTCAAATCTGAAACACAATCACCATGCGTGATTAAAACTTTGGTGTGTGGCATTTTTAATAGAGTTAGATATAGCGATATCGTCACTGTTTACTTTTCAATAATGGCTTACGTGACTTGATCTCTTCACTGTTTACTTTTGCATGTTTTCAAGTTCTGAGAAGATTACTAAAGATGTAAGTGTTATGGTTTTGATCTTAATGTTTGGGTTTTGATCTTTAGTGTTTTTTATTTTGATCTTAGAGTTTTTTATGCATCGTCTTCAGAATTGGACCGATGAAGAAACTAGGTACTTTTTCAACTTTACAAGGATAAGAGAAGAAAGTGATTAAAAACCATTTTATTTTCTCTTTGGAGATCAAGCGGCGTCGTTAGAACCGGCACTGCTAGCTTGTTCCATGACTGTGTCGATGACGTCGCCATCTTCCATCATGAGCTGAGCATGAGTCTGTCTTGGCCTGAGGAAGCTACCATTAAAGACGAATCTGAGACTCTTGTAATCTAGGTTTCTCTTTTGGCAGTAAAGAAGCATTTAGTTTTTTAAGATATACACTAACACCAATTTTGTACACATCGGGTCCTTTCGTTCTCTGGGTTTGTGACCTGGAGAATGACCATCTTTTGTGGATCTTGACACCTCTTTGATACAAACCTAGATAACGAAACCTAGAGAACGAAAAAGGTCATTTTCTACGTCACAAACCTAGAGAACGAAATGACCGATGTGTACAAAATTGATGTTAATGTACTTCTTAAGAAACTAATGTTTTTTTACTGCCAAAAGAGAAACCTAGATTACATGAGTCTCAGATTCGTCTTTAATAGTAGCTTGCTTAGGCCAAGACAGATTCCTGCTCAGCTTATGATGGAAGATGGCGACGTCATCGACACGATCATGGAATATATTTAAAAATGTCATTTAAACAGGCACTGCTAGCTTGTTCCATGATCGTGTCGATGACGTCGCCATCTTCCATCATAAGCTGAGCAGGAATCTGTCTTGGCCTAAGCAAGCTACCATTAAAGACGAATTTGAGACTCATGTAATCTAGGTTTCTCTTTTGGCAGTAAAAAAACATTAGTTTCTTAAGAAGTACATTAACATCAATTTTGTACACATCGGTCATTTCGTTCTCTAGGTTTGTGATGTAGAAAATAACCTTCTTTTTGTTCTCTAGGTTTCCTTATCTAGGTTTGTATCAAAGAGGTGTCAAGATCCACAAAAGAAGGTCATTCTCCAAGTCACAAACCTAGAGAACGAAAGGACTCGATGTGTACAAAATTGGTGTTAGTGTACATCTTAGAAAACTAAATGCTTCTTTATTGCCAAAAGAGAAACCTAGATTACAAGAGTCTCAGATTCGTCTTTAATGGTAGCTTCTTCAGGCCAAGACAGACTCATGCTCAGCTCATGATGGAAGATGGCGACGTCATCGACACGGTCATGGAACAAGCTAGCAGTGCCGGTTCTAACGACGCCGCTTGATCTCCAAAGAGAAAATAAAATGGTTTTTAATCACTTTCTTCTCTCATCCTTGTAAAGTTGAAAAAAGTACCTAGTTTCTTCATCGGTCCAATTCTAAAGACGATGCATAAAAAACTCTAAGATCAAAACAAAAAACACTAAAGATCAAAACCCAAACATTAAGATCAAAACCATAACACTTACATCTTTAGTCATCTTCTCAGAATTTGAAAACATGCAAAAGTAAACAGTGAAGAGATCAAGTCACGTAAGCCATTATTGAATAGTAAACAGTGACGATATCGCTATATCTAACTCTATTAAAAATGCCACAGACGAAAGCTTTAATCATGCATGGAGATTGTGTTTCATATTTGAGAATGATCAAATCAAAAGAATGCAATATTTATGTATATGATCGTTTCAGGTGTAAACACAAGTCAGTGAAAGTTGAAGACACAAGAAGTCGTTTGTCTCCTTCTGCAGTAGAAGCTGAAGTAGCAAGAAGGTTGAAAGGGTTGTTGTAGAAAGTGAAAGTTAACAAGATAATTTTGAAGTTTACTAGGATTCAAAAAGAAAAACCAGTTTTTTTTTAGATCACATTTCATCTCAAGAGGACAGAAAACACTGTCGCCATAATGTAGTTCATAAGAAGAATTGCAGAAGTTGTAATCAAGACTGTAAAGAAGGCAAGCTTCAGACATACCTTTTAGAAAAACATTGGACGGGAGGAAACAATCACATACCTAAAAACTGAAAACAAGATTGATCCTCTAAGAAAAAGGATTGGCATCAATCACTAAAATCTATTTTTAAAAGAAAAACCGCAAAGGCTAGATATGCTCGGCCAAAGCTAAACTTTCAACCAAAACATAGTGGGTAGACATGAACAAAAACCAAAATTATCTTGAATCTTAGGCAAAAAAACTTGTTGACGGGATCAAAACACAAATACAAAAGAAAAAATGTCAGCCAAAGACAAAAATTTGAACGTGATCAAAGACAATGACAAGTGTATAAATCTTTACTGGGGAAAACAAAACAATGCTTGATAGATGGAAAACTCCACCCAATTCCCACAAAAATCAGTCTTGAAAAACTTAAGACAAGAACGTTATACCATTACGGACTTTCAGCAGTTATGACATATAGTGGACAAAACTATATATGTCATGACCTTCTTTTGCGGTTATAAGAGACCAGTCATGCAAAACTATATATGTCATGACCACCTTTCCCCAATCCTGTATGAGTCCACTCAGATTGTAACTAATATATGCCTTAGAATTACGGGCTATTAATTTCAGTCATGCAAAACTCACAATATACGATGATATAAGTGAGTTCTAGTTAGTGAGTTAGCAATTTCAATACGAGGTTCTAGCATATAATCCGCATTCTTCCCCATTTTTGAATAAGCTTGTGAAGCAAAACGGGAGACAAAACAATTTAAAGAGCATGACGCACACTTTTAGATTGACACCACCGACATGAACCAAGTCTTGACTACAAAAAGCAGAGAAGAAATCAACTAATACCTCAGCATTGCTACCACCGGATGATGTAGGCTAGTGGTTGGTCCTGTTGCACTCCTAGTTCTGAGTCCCGGTGGAAGGAATGCTTTACGCCATGTTTCAGGTATTACCGCAAGCTGGTTTACGGCCAAGGGGGAGATTAGTGCCTAGGCTTAAACTCCTCCTAGTGAACAAACAAAAAAAACTCAGCACTGCTCTCTATATTTATAGCATGAAAAGAGACAAGAGGAAGGAAGGTTGATGCATATGTGATCAAGAACATAAATTGTTGACGCAGCCGTAGCCGTAGATACTTGCGGCAACCAAACGAACAGCACTAATAACCTAACCAACATAAGTACATGAAATGGTCTGCCTTATATATAGATCATATTTTATATATATATGCATGACTTTCAAGGCTAAAGAAGAATCTGGCGACCTAGCTAAGTCTTGTTTTACGTAAAGACGATATATCCAACACGGTGGTGATATGCAAAAGGTGGTTCACACAAAACCATATTTTAAGATAAACAATTTAGCTACCCTTTTGAATCTGCTGTTTCAAGGGAATAAATTAGAGTAAAAACATGAAATGATTTAGCTTTATGGGCCTAGCTAGGGAGAACAAATTAATATCAATGAAGATATGGTAAGACGAAGAAGCCACCTTTCCCCAATCCTCAGAGCCGGAGTTGAGCACATTCTTTTGAAACTTTTGAATGGGACCCCGCTTTATATAGGGCCTCCAAAATTTATAAAATCTTATGGAAATATATATGTTTTATATATTTATTATAGAAAATTTATGAAAAAACAAAAAATTATATGAATTGTTAGTGTACTAAATTATATTTTTCAAAATTTTCTTTGTTTTTATCTCTTTTTATATTTTGTTTATATTGTTTTTTTATTTTTTATAATTTTTACATAAAACTTTTGTTAGTGTAAGAAAAATTGTAAAAAAAAGAAATTTTTGAATGGGGTCTCGGATATCTTAGCTCCGGCTCTGCCAATCCTGTATGAGTCCAGTCAGATTGTAACTAAGATATGCCTTAGAATTACGGGATATTAATTTCAGTCATGCAAAACTCACAATATAAGATGATATAATCCGTATTCTTCCCCATTTTTTGAATAAGCTTGTGAAGCAAAACGGGAGACAAAACAATTTAAAGAGCATGACGCACACTTTTAGATTGACACCACCGACATGAACCAAGTCTTGACTACAAAAAGCAGAGAAGAAATCAACTAATACCTCAGCATTGCTACCACCGGATGATGTAGGCTAGTGGTTGGTCCTGTTGCACTCCTAGTTCTGAGTCCCGGTGGAAGGAATGCTTTACGCCATGTTTCAGGTATTACCGCAAGCTGGTTTACGGCCAAGGGGGAGATTAGTGCCTAGGCTTAAACTCCTCCTAGTGAACAAAAAAAAAAAAAAACTCAGCACTGCTCTTTATATTTATAGCATGCAAAGAGACAAGAGGAAGGAAGGTTGATGAAGATGATGCATATGTGATCAAGAATAGAATAACCAACAAGTGCTCCTGCCAATCTTTAGTTTCAAGTTAACAAAGCCACTGAGTCCACCAGATTGAAGAAATATGTAAGTCTCTATTTATTATCATCCACCATGAGCTCTTAAATTGCGGAATTAAATAATAGATAGATTGAACAATGCAAAATGGAAGCAAACTGAGGTAATGACATCAATGTTTCTCCACAAGATCATCAAGCTATAAAATTTCTTTTCAAATTCCCTACCTTCTCATCAATTATTTACCTGATTGCTACACACTTCAAAACTTGAATTTTTTATATCCTTGATATTGATCTCACGCTCCTGCGAAAGCAAGAAAACACAAAATCGGATTGTTGTTATCGCCTTATCGGTGTATGTTATTTTGCATATGTCTTTTAATGATTACAATGCCCGAATCCACAAAACAGGATCCTGTTCTCACTATAGTAAACAAGGCAATGGACAACAGTTTTTCTCGCAAATATGGTATTATCTCTAGACTTACTTAAAAGCTTACAAACAAATGCCCTTAGCACACTAACGACCATGAAAATTAATGAAGAGCAAACGTATATTCTACCTATAAGTATATATATACGGCTAGATAGATAGATAGTGACAGGATCCACTGGAATCAATTTATGTGATGTTTCTTTTGTTTTAGTTTACCTATCAAACAATCAGTATAGCTTAACTGAAGATTTAACAAATGGAAGAGAACATAGATAGCCTAACACATCAGATAGTCCATCACACATTATACAAGAGATATGGCTGATTCTGGCTCTACATTCAATCCCTGGTTACGAAAACACGATACTCTACATCAAAACAAGATACAGTTTAGAATCTTTCCTAAGGTTATGAGCAGAATCATCTCTCTATGCCCTCACAGAATCTGCTCATTTGAACTCACTGGTTAAAGTACTTCAAGAACAAATATCTAAATAAGCCAATGAAGATCAGTAGAAACAATACAGTCATCACAATAACCTAAACCAACATAAGTACATGAAAATTCTAACGTATGCCTTATATATAGATCATATTATGTATGAATGAATGACGTACACGGAAAATCTATGCCTCTCCGCTTGTTATCTGTTTTGCGACTTCATTTCTTGATTTCAAGGTGAAGCACTTGAGACACTAGAACACGTGGTTAACCAAACGTACAATTTGATTTCCGTTATATATTGTGAATATGATTGAAAAAATTATGGTTGCTCATTCATGGAAACAAAAGACACCACTGCTTCTTAAAACCCCATTACTATAGTGCATTTTTAACTGGACATAATTGTTGCAATTAGGCATCCAACTGACAAAAACCTTTTCGAAGACATTACGAATAAGCTTGCAGAACAAAATGTAAAGATTAAACCAGCAAACAGTAACATGTGATAAGATTTGGTCAGCCAGGCACCTAATTAAAATCAATAATTTCAGAAGATAAAATTATCATTTCTAACATTAATTCCGTCTCCACTGTAATCTATTTTCATGACTTCAATACCACAATTTCATTTCAACAAATACAATACAAAGAGTCAAAGACTTTTCTTACTTGAATGGTTGACAAAATGAGCACCAAACCACCAACTCCAACTCATGCCTTTGCTTAAATCCAATATTCTGGAGGGAAAAAAATCACCAACTCATGCCTTTGCTTAATCCCATTCTGATACATTTAGTAATCAAAGCAAACTAAACAAAAACCAGTGCAAAACTAGGCATCCAATTACAAGCAGTTGACTTTGATAAAAGATCAAACCAACAAGAACAAACATAAGATTAAATATAGAAAATTCCGAGAATTTCATTCGACTAATCATTCAGTAAAAACAACAGTTTAATCCTTCTTTGTTAGCAGAAGATAAACGATTTCAGTATAAAATAACATTTTAAACCGCCTTTGGTACCATATAAGATAACCATTTCAACAGAAATTAACATTTTATTACTTCGAAGAAAGCAAAAACCAAGCAACGAAATCTATTTCCTAGCAAAAATGAAGAAACTTGCAAGAAAAGAAAAAAGGATATATATATATATATATATATATATATATATATATATATATATATTTATTAAAAACAGCATTAGGTATAGGGCTCAACCTTTTTCTTTTGGATCACAACTTGCAAAGAAATTAATTCAACTGAATCTCCTCTCCTCCACATATTGCTGGATCAAATTCCAAGATGGACTTCAATGCACCAACTTGCATTAACCCGTACAAACCTAACACCAAAAAGGAAATTTTAGATGAAAGACATTTTAAAAACAAACTGCTAGATTCAGTGCTTCATCACCCACTTACTCATTAGAACAATTCCTGTTCCACAGAACTAGTGTGTACAACTGAAAAAGAAATATTCATTCACAAAATTCCATCCTGAAAACCACATCTGGTTTCTGAAAAAAACTGAAAAGACAGAAGATAGAAGGAGATAATTAGCTTCACAATTCGATGTTCACTTGCATGTAGCTGTTAAAATCATCAGAGAATTTCAACATGCAGAGAATCAAGAAACTTAAACAGACAAATAAAAAAGAAGTAAAACTCAGATTATATGAGATAAAAAGACAAAAGAGATAATAAATAAATAGTTAGTTAATGTTTGAGAAGAATGTGTACCGGTGAGAATGACTCATGAGTCATGATCATCAAAACTCGAGCCTTTCCTAGATCCACTAGAAGAAAACAACATATATAAAATAACACACTTAACATAAACCCAAATACATAAACTCCGAGCTCTTCTCCATAAAACTGCTTGACAAACCCACTTCAACACCAATAGCGAAAAAACGTGTTATATCTACACATAACGAAATGACAATGAGAGGGCATCATCAGTCTTATCCACATCAGCACCAGCCAAGTGCACAACAAAAGAGATGATAAGAAGGTAAGTGATGTGTAGATGATAAAGCCAACAAATTTAAAAGAGAGAGAAGAGAGAGAGAAGTCAGGCAACTGACAGAGAGAGAGGTGAGCACGCACACGCAAAGTTATGGATTCATAACAGTGTCTGCATGTGCTCACTCTCTTCTGTCAGTCTTCTCTGTTACATTTCCTCAGTCACCTCCTTCTCTCTGTCTTCTAACAACTCAGTTCAATAAAACCAAATGGATTTTCTGTGCAAAAAGGTTTAAAACCATATCCTCACAGATCTTTACAAACCCTAATGAATACTAGCCGAGAGAAGCCTCAATTCAATCGTCTTTCTGTTTGATTAGTATTCCTTTGTGCTTGTAATGGCTACACAGTCGGTTTATAAAGAGGAGATAGAAAGGCCGAGAGGAGAGAGAAAGGTTAGGTTCGAAGACAGCGGAGACTCTGGTTTTTCTCACTTTTTTTTTTTTTTTTTCTTTTTTAGGGTCCAAAGAGTTTTAGAGGATTTCAGACACGTGGTCTATAGTGAGTGGATAGAATAGGACACAGGTGGGTCAAATCTGGGGGTCTTCAATATAAACCGGCTTTTCCAAAGGTGGCGCGTGTGTATCACAGCCGGCCAGAAAGTCGTATGTGTATGACTATTTTGTCCAATGAGTTCTTCTGTCAGACCTACCTTTTACCCTTTCTATTAATTTGATGAGTTAAAAACATTTCATTCCATTTCTATAAGCGACCCTTCGTGTATTGAATAGACCCAATCTGTTGAGAGTATTTCATGCCGCTAAGAGTTGTTCGTTGGCCATCCTTTGTAGGTATAGGTATTCAGATCTTTGGATTAGGGTCTGTGTATCAGTTTTATTGGGGTTCAGATTTTTGGGTGGAAGAATTTTGGGATTATATATGAACCACTAGAGTTTTGATACGGTTTCAGATCGGTTATATCCGAATCTATTTCGGTTCGGATTTTGAATATTAATAATTTTTAAATACCAGATTTTTTTTGTTAGTTCAATCTTTTTATTTAAAACCCAAAAAAAATACAACCCGAAAATTATTTGAAAATTATATATCTAAAATATATAATATATATGAAAAACCAAAAACTAAAAAGAAAACAATATACTAAAATTATACCTATAAAGCAAAAATAAATAATATATTTGATAATTTTAGGTCATTCGCAGTGCCGTCTTTACCATAAGGCAAGGGAAACATTGGATTTAGGCCACATTTTTGTTTTCTTCACAGTCAATTTTTTTTTTTACTGTAAAGGCCACATTTTTTGTGAAATGCTTTAAGCCTCTGTTAAATACTGGGACGGCGGGTCATTCGAATACTCGAACGGATTTCGTATAGAAACCATAAGCAATAGTGTAAATACATATTCTCGAATCCAATTCAAACTTGTTTTTTAGTCGGTTCCATTCAGATTTTCGGATTCAAATCAAATTTTCAGGGCAAATCATGAGAAAAAACGTTTACACTTTAGAAAACTAACAAACTGTTGAAGTTTATGTTTAGCACATTATGTTTAAACCATTTATTCGATTCACACGAATAACCCTGTTCAACAAAAAAAAACGTTTAGCTTCCTAATTACAACAACCATCAAAGTCAGAAAGCAATTTCAACCAGATGTGGACAGGCTATCGATCGAAAATGTTTTGAGAAGTAATAAAGTTTTCAGGAAGCTAAACCCTAATTATGAGAGAACAATAGAGAAAATCCAAGACCAATCTTACTAAAGTATTTTAAATTTTGGAGATGGAATTTGGGATTTGTCTGATGATTTATGAATCTGTCCAAAGCCTCTTCATACAAAAGCTTAGAAAATTTGTTCATCAGTTTGAGAAAATCCAAATTCCATTGTCTGAGCATATGAACATTTTCCATTTTTATTAAAAATTTCAAAATTAAACCCGCCAAAAAAAAACCTATATATTAATTTGATCTAAAATAAGATTAAAACATTAAACAAATTGTGTGTTTCACATGATTTTCAATCTGTTTCAAAAATCAATTGGCGACCATTAGGCATGGGCATTTGGGTATTCGGTTCGGTTTCAGGTAGAAATCAATCAGTTTCGGGTATTTCGATTCTATAGATTTAAGATCCAATGGGTATTTTACAATTTTCGGTTCTGTTCCGGTTCGGTTCCATCATTTTAGGAACCGTAAAATACCCAAAAATTTTGATTCTTAAATGGTTTCGGGTATTTTGAAGCCGAAATAGTATATATTTTTTACCCGAAATCAACAAAAATACACGTAATTAACAAAAACAACCCCAAAATTTATGTTAATTTAACAAATCATTAATAAAAAAGTTTATGATTCAATATCAATTCATAACATAAATATAAATTTCATTGATCTAACAATATTTTCATATGATTTTTTATGTGGATGTTGAAACCATGGATAATATTTTACTAAGTCTTATATAAGTTTGGTTCTTCGGTTCCGTGTTTCGGTTCTCGGTTCGGTTCCGGTTCCTATCCGATACCCACGTTCTTCAACTCAGAATCCAATGGGTATTATAGGTGGAATAAAATAAAAAAATTCGGTTCTGGTTATCGGTTTTTCAGTTTCGGTTCTTCGGTTCCGATTTTTATATCCATGCATATGCATAGCGACCATCTTAGTTTAACATCTTAAGTGGGTTATCAAAGAGAGAGAAAAATCACCAAAAAGTTACATAATGTGAATAATGAATACACAAGGTTAGACATATGTAATTTAAAGGTTTTTTCTTTCTGAATTGGGTCAGGTTTCGAATTCCCTTTTTAGACGCTAATCATGCTGAGTCGTTTTTATTGTCTATTAATATAACCCATTGTCTTAATCAACATTTACGGCAGATAAAATGACAAAACACTTCCACTAACTCAGAATAAAAAAAAAAATTAAACTGATATTGTTAATGGCATTGGTACATTGTACCTAGCAACTGAATTGGCTCGAGGGATGTGACTGACGAGAAATTAGTAAGATATCTTAATCTTATCAGATCCACTTGTCTTCCTTCTATATAACTGATTGGCATACTTCTTTTTTTTTTGTCAACAGTTCTGTTTGGTAAATTATAGAAGTGTGAAAAAGTAATTATCATAATGCGATTCACAATATTTTTACAAATACATATATATATTATATGTATTTGTAAAAATATTGTTTTTTTTTTCGACATTCGATGCTTATATAAGAAATAAACAAAAAACTATGGTATAACACGATTATACTATTTAACACTATTTTTATTCAATTTTTTTTTTCTTGATAAAATATCTTAACAAAAAATAGAATCTTCCTAAAAGTTAATAAAATGTATAGAATAAGATTTAAACCTAAATTTGCAATTGATAATATATAGTGAAAATAGATAAATAAATATACTAGCCTTTTCTTTTCTTTTCTGACTTTCTTATAATTTTTATTCTATATTTAGGAAGGTAGGCCACTAAAAAAAATTATTTATTTTATTTTATTTTAAACTACTTATTATAATATTGTAATGTAATAATCAGTATATTACTTTGGGTGAATGAGGTGTAGGACAATGGATCCTATAAAAATTAGTTTCAGTGGAAGTATGACCAATAAATTAGGTTTGACCAATTACTAAATTTTATTGTAGTCCATTTTGCCCCTACAAAAAAGAGAAGGAGAAGGCTTGTGGCAAACCTGGAGAGAGAATGTTTGTGGGCCACATTCATTAATACTTATGTTCCCTACAAAAAAGAGAAGCTTGTGGGCAAACGTGTAGAGAATATTTGTGGACCAGATGCATTAGATGCTCATGTCCCCTATTTTTTATATATAAATAAAATAATTAAATATATCAAATAAAATCATATTTATTGTAGTTAAGAGTTTTGGAGGAGGATATAGGGTTTAGGGTTTGGAATTAGGGTTTAGGGTTTCGGGTTTAAGGTTTTAGGGTTTAGGATTTAGGGTTTAGGGGTTAAGATTTAATGTTTAGGGTTGTAGGGGTTAGGCCGTTAGGGTTTAGACCCTAAACCCTAAACGCACAAACCCAAACTCATAAACCCTAAACCCTAACCCCTAACCCCTAAACCCCAAAACCCTAAACTCTAAACCCTAAACCCTAATCCCCAGATTAACACAAATACCATTCACTTGTTAACATGATAATTTAACGTTAACTTAGTTAACTAGTATTATAGGTTACTTGTTAACATAGGGATATAAAGTTAACAAGTTAACTTGGTGTTAACGCGGTTAAATTGTTAACATGATTACCTTGTTAACATGGTAACTTAATGTTAACTTGTTAACTTTGTGTTAACGCGGTTAAATTGTTAACATCATTATATTGTTAACATGGTTATTAAAAGTTAACTTGTTAACTTTGTGTTAACGCGGTTAAATTGTTAACATCATTATCTCCGTCCTTTGTTTCGTATCTAAACCCTAAACCCTAACCCCAAATCATAAACCCTAAGCCCTAAATACAAACCCTAAACTTTAATCTCCAATGCCTAAACCCTAAACCCTAACCCTTAATTCTGAAACCCTAAACCCTAAACCCTAATCCCAAATCCTAAAATACTCATGTTTCCTAGATAAGATAATAATGTAGTTAAGAGTTTTGGATGAGGATATAGGGTTTAGGGTTTAGAGTTTGGGGTTAGGGTTTAGAGTTTAGGGGTTATGTTTTGTGTTTAGGGGTTTGGGTTTATGCTTTAGAGGTTAAGGTTTAGGGTTTGGGGTTAGGGTTTAGGGTTTAAGGTTTAGTGTTTAGGGTTTAGGGTTAGGGTTGTAAGGGTTAGGGTTTAGACCCTAAACCCTAAACCGTAAACGCACAAACCCAAACTCATAAACAAAAACCCTAACCCCTAAACTCTAAACCCTAACCCCAAACCTTAAACCCTAAACCCTAAACCCCTAAACCCAAAACCCTAAACCCTAAACCCTAATCTCCAAATTAACACAAACCTTAAACCCCCAAAGTCTAAACCCTAACCCCTAAACCCAAACCTAAACCCTAAACCCAAACCTAAACCCTAACCCCTAAACATTAACCCTAAACCATAAACTTCAAAACATAAACCCTAAACACTAAACTCTAAATCCTAAACACTAAAACCTAAATCCCAAATCAAATCATAAATATTTGAAAGCTAACCCATTTATTATATAAAATTATTGGTATAAATATGTTTAATTCACTTATAATTTTCTTTTTATTTTTTATTTTTTGTTTATTCTTTCTTCCCCCCCCCCCCCTCCCGACAAGAAAATAAGAGAAAGAGAAAATATTGAAATTTTTTAATAAAAGTGTAAAAAAGGGAGAGAAATTGATATGTAATTCTTTAGTAAAAATAGGGGTAGAATTGGTTTTGTGTGAGTGAATAGTATGAGTGAATAGTGTGAGATGAGAGAGAACTAATTTCTCTATTATCCATTGCTATAGAATCATATTTCCCTATTACTCTCAACATCACCGGGAAATATAACACTGTGTATGACAGCTTTTCCTTTTGTCGAAAATAGAGTGCTTTAAAGTTAAAATATTAAAAATCTAAAACTACACCATCAAATCAGGTGACAAAATTCTTGTACTAACCACTGCTTAAGAGCAGCTCCAACAGGGTTTTTGGCCGGTTTTTAAACACGGTTTTTAAGGCAATTGAAATAAAATAATAATATCTGTGGAACCCACTTAAAAAACAAGTTTTTAGAGCATCCACATCAATGGAATCCCTCTTGGGATTCTTAAAACATTTTTTAATATTTTTTTTTTTTGAGAAAGTTTAGAAAAAAAAAAACGAAAAGTAAAAAAAAAAGGGACGAATGGGTGTGTGACACATACACATGAATAGTTAAGATACAGGTTCTTAATTAGGGATTTTTAAGACCCGTATCTTAACTATTCACGTGAATTTCACGAATATTTTATTATTTTTGCCTTAAGAAACTCTCCTTAGAACCTTTGATGTGGGTGTTCTTAAGTTACCTATTTAAGAATTTGTTTTTTACACGTGACATCTTTTGATTGGTCGATTTATTTTTTTTTAGTTTTTTTTATATAGTCTCTCCGGAAAAAAAATTATTAAAATATAAATTAAGAAACCCACCAGGGGTACACCGCTAGAGCTGTTCTAAGATATAGATTTCGATAACAAGCTTAATTAATCATTTTGTCGAAAATTAATCATTTTGTCGACTTGAAACAATAAAAGCTATAATGAGCCCAGTACATAGTACAGTGCAGAATTGTGGTTAACTTTGCAAACTGCATAATTATCTATTTTGATCCATTGAGCCATAAATCCAAATAAAATGACCTAAAAAGAATGACCAAATCAAATAAATAAACATATAATTTCCATCCAAACTAAGTAAAATTTACAAGTATCGTACCAACAAAAATTACAAGTAAGAAATGGTACAATCTTCACGTTCTCAACATTTTTAATAATAATAATATAAAAGAACAGCATGAATTGGCTTGATTAACAAAAATTAGACGATTAAATTCTTAACTCTAATGAAATACAATAAAACTCTTTAAATTAATAACACTCTAACTCTAACACTAATATTTTATTAGTTTAGAAAGTTATTAATTTATAAAAGTTATTCTAGTTAAAATATCTTTAAGATCAAATAAATAAATAAATATTAGAGTTATTATGACAATAAAAAAAAACATCTTTAATGGTTTTTGTCAACAAAAAGTAATATCTTTTGGTATATCAAGAGACAAACAATTAAAAAAATGTATACCATGGGTCTCGAACTCGGGTGCACTGGGTACTAGTTTGAATGAGCAATTGTGTCACAGTGGCATAAACCCAACGCCAAATGCCCCTTATCCCGAGTTCGAACTCCTGTTGTGACAATTTTTTTAATTGTTTAAATTTTACTGATTTAACGGAAGAAATTAACCCAAATTAATAGAGGATTAACGTTCTGTTAGTGTATTTAACGACGTGTTTATTTTAGCGAAGTCAATGATAAGTTCAGAATTAAAATTTAATGTCAACAAAAGTTCATATTTAAAATAACTTACGTGATAGTTGAGGTTTAAAATAGTTCAACCGAGAAAGTTCAGGATTTTTAAAGCAATTTTTCCATTAGTGATGCTTCTATAAACAATGAATTGAATCAATAACACAAGTAAATATTCCTTGGATTCTTTCGCACATGATAAAGTTTGGCGTGTACTTGTACGTGGGTATGCATATGAGAGAAGTTAAAAAAACATAGGAGTTAAAACAAACAACCAAGAAAATGAAGGATGATGATGATGGGAAAGAAGAAAATGAGTTGGGGACATCTCGAGTTCCAATACCTATAAAAACTCAAAAGCTATTTCAATTTATTTTATTTTGTTTTCATATCATTATTAGACAAACACTTATCTAAATTTCATTTGTCCACGTTTTTTTATTTCCTCTCTTATTTTCTTTCACAAACATGGTGTACTTCTTCTCTCTTAGCATGTCCAGCAATATCTATATATAGTTTCTAATGCGAGTAGAAACACTGTAGGTGGGGACTAAGCAAAATGTGTATCACATGTGTCTCGTACATGTCATAAAACTCTATCACATGTGTCTCATTAGTCATAAGACTCATAACATGCTAGCTTCTTTCTATACAGTGCAGTATATATGTTCAATTATATTATGTTACTTTTAATGATGAACAATAGTAGCTGTTTTTCTTTTATATATTCAAACGTAAATTATGTTTGCAAGTATATATTAAAAATCTATTATGTCTATATATTAAAAGTATACTAGATTTTGATGGGCGCTTTCTGAGCGCGGATATATTTTTTTTTTACAATTTAAAATTTTAGTTATATTGTTGTTAGTAATTTCAATTTCTTAATTATGCAATGTAATTTTATTTATATTTATTTAACCCGTATTATAAAACGTGAGTTAATAATTTAGGTTTAAAAAACGAATTGTGTATTATTTGGGAGGAGATATTGTAAAGATAAAGAAATTAAAATAGTTATTTTGCATTATAAGTTCATGAGTTGTATCGTAATAAAATAATATATATATTCATACTTAGTTTAAACTTTTTATTTTATAAATTAAAGTAATTAATAAAAAGTATAAAACAATCCGCTAAAAATTTGTTGTCGTATAATCATCAATTAAACAGACAATTATATATTTGAATAATATAAATATTTACTAATTGTTGATCTTTTATGTTTTTATCAAATTTAAATACATATCTATTTTTTAAATTTTAGTTTATTTTTAATATAAATTATTGTTTATGTAATAATAATTTGACTATTTTTATATAATTCACTTTTTTGAAAATGAAGTATGTTACAAATTTTTTTACATGTGTATATTTGATAAATTTAGTAGGTTATAAATTCTTTTTTTTTTTTAATTTTAAAAAGATTCCTATAACTTTTATATTTATATATAATTTATAAACATGATTGGTGTATTAATTCATTTAATTATATTTATGATTAGTGATTGCATATAAATAAATAATATAATTACGAAATTAATTAGTTAATTAAAAATAAAATGGATTAAAAAGATTTTTTGTTAGATTTTGTATAATAAAAAAAGAAATATACATTTATATTTAAAGTAATTAAATATATTGTAAGATATTATGATTAATTAGTTAGAATTTAGTTTTACATTATTGTTCTTAATAATTTAGTTAAATAGTCTATATTTCTAATGTCATGTTATGTAAATGTCAAAGGAAAGTTTATTTCTCAAAATCTTCCTGTTTTAATAGTATAGATTATGCAATATAAATTTATTTGTAATTGTTTAATCCATATTATAAAACGTAAGTTAATAATTTAGGTTCAAAAATTTAATTATGTATTATTTGGGAGGAGATATCGTAAAGATAAAGAGATTAAAATAACGATTCGCATTATAAGTTTTAATATGAGTTGTATCGTATAAAATAATATATATATATATATATTCATATTTAGCTTTAATTTTTTATTTTATAAATTAAAATTTAATTAATAATAAATTGTATATTTTTATAGTATTCAATTTATAAAAATATAAAACAACCCGCTAAAAAATTGTTGTCGTATAATCATCAATTAACTCGACAATTATATATTTAAATAATATAAATATTTACTTATTGTTGATCTTTTGCGTTTTTTATCAAATTAAAATATATATATATATATATCTATTTTAATATTTTAGCTTAATTTTTAATATAAATTATTGTTTAGGTAATAGTAATTTGAATATTTTTATAAAATTCACTTTTTGAAAATAGAGTATGTTACATATTTTTTATGTGTATATTTGATAAAATAGTTGGTTATATATTCTTTTTATTTTTAAAAAGATTTCTATAACTTTTATATTTATTTTATAATTTATAATTATAAATGGTATATTAATTCATTTAATTATACTTATCATTATTGATTACATATAAAAATATAATACAATCACGAAATTAATTAGTTTATTAAAAATAAAATGGATTAAAAAGATTTTTTGTTAAATTTTGTATAATAAAAAGAAATATACATTTATATTTAAAGTAATGAAAGATATTGCAAGATATTATGATTAGTTAGTTAGAATTTTGTTTTACATTATTGTCTTTAATGAATCTTTTTAATTATTCATAATTTCTAATGACATGTCCTGTAAAAAACACTTTAAGGGAAGGTTAGTTTCAAAAAGTTTCTTGTTTTAATAATATAGATTAAATATTATTTATAAAATTGTAAAAAGGAACGTGATATACAAATTTGAGGTCAGTTCAGAGTTTTGGTAACGGAGAATCGCAAGTTATATTTATATAGGGGACGCAAAAGTATAATCAAATATTAGTGGCCAATATATTAAGTGAGGAGACAAGCTCGAGTCTTTGAAAAACCCGGGTATAATGATAGAATTAACCTAATTTCTAAAATAATATAAAATATAATATATTAGAAATAAATATGAATTTTCTATTTTCGGATATTTTTCTCATTTTTCATTCTTCTCTATTTTTGTTGATATGGTTGATTTTTTTCTCAATCTCCCAATAAAATCATAAATCATATAGCAAGTTCAACTATATCACACTCGCAAACCATCATTTTTATAGGCCCTAGGGCAAATTCAACTAACATAACTGAGTGTTACAGAAGGGTTTTGCGAATGTTGTATTAGTTGGATGAACTCTGTGCAGATTCATATGGTGATAGTTTATTTTGCAAACTTTGGTTAATTTGAGTGTCTTTTACATTTTTTTAATTCTCTTAAAACAAGCACACGTTAGTGCAAACAAATCCATTTTGTAGAATTGTAAAAATAATATGCAGGGCCCATGACATCAATTATTCGGCCGATTGTATGCTGTGGCCTTGTTTATTGCTTGCCCAATATATTTTAACCCAATGTTTGGGCTCAAATATGGATACATCTTTTTGAGGCTTACTTATGGCATCAGTCTCTCGAACCCCTTACTACAGTCCATCCCAACGGCTTATATCATTCAAATCCTACGTCCATTCATACACATGCAAGTTCGATTAGTCCCACATGCATATGTATAAGTGTATAACATTCCGACCAATGTATCTAACAAAAAAAGAAGAAATATCAGCCACTAATAATATTAAATAAATCCCCTCTCTATTATTTTTCTTGTCTTACCCCAAAGATAACTAAGAAAATGTTAGTAACAAATTGGCAAGTTCAGCACCCGACACGCTTCGCAAGTTGATGTCGCATAATGTCTTATACCTTATTTAGTCCAAAAGAAACAACCGTATCTTCAATGCAACCACTAAAGAAATACCACAGCTTATGCGTACTCTTGACAGAAGTGTGCGAAATACGATCACTGCAAGAAGTTCGAGGAAGAGATTCAGAGGACTGATGCAGAAATGGCTGATATGAAGGAATTTCTGTGATTCCATAAATCTTTGCTATCATGTTTTTTCCACTTAATTTTTTACCATGATACCAAAACTATGAGTCTTGCTCTTTTAAAACTCTAACTTCATTAATTGAATATTGAACGTTTTGCAAAAAAAAAAAACAAATTGGCAAGTTGCAGAAGTGTTAAGCCGAAGCACAATCACATAACAAAGAACTCCATTGGATATTTTTATGTGTATTATGAAATCCGATCCAACTCTTTCTTCCCTTTTACCAAGTAATACCATCATGCAAATTGAAGCATTCCACCGATGAGCACTGAGCAACAACAATATATGATCAGGCTCATTATGTATTATATAAGATGATTAAGGTTTTACTTTTAGAATCCAAATCACTCTATTGTCTCTCTTAAATATGTCATTACTTAAAGAAACTTGTAGCAGATGCAAAGTTAAATAATAACAATTTTACAAAATTATCTACACACATAAGTTACAAATCGTTTATATATATGTCTATGAATGTTGAGATGAAAAAGTAGTGTGATATGAAAAAATGAGGTGCATTCGGTTCAACCACGTTATCCACTCTTAGTCACCCTTCACGAGTTTTGTTTCATTCGGTCCAACCACGTTATCCACTCATAGTCACCATTCACGAGTTTGTTTCATTTGTAGTGCAGTGTGAAACGGCGTGGTAATTGGTATATATCGTTGGATATGAGTTTAACACCACATTTATAAGCTCGTTGAAATCTATCATTTCATCAAAAATATTTTGGTTTAAAAATCAAGTCTGCTAATAAGTCAACAGTTCATGGAGAAGTCTTGACCATTTTTACTATAAATAAACAATTTACTGTTAATTTTATGTATTTTGTAATTTGTGAAGACTCCAAATTATGTTTATAAAATGACGAATTCAAGTAATCTTCAAGGAATACATCTATCGACGGACTCCTACTTCATAATCATCTTCAATGTTCGACTCCAATCTACTCATCAATAACATAAAATTTCTAGTCTAATTTTTAATATTTCTTATTTTATTAATTCGGATCCATTTAATCGTAATTCTGACTGTTTCAAACTATATTAAAATTCCATAACAATATACATGGTTTAAGAGAGGTGCGCACTTACTTATTTTTGCCACATTTTGTGCTTGAACCACACACACACCAATCAACAAAATTAGATCACCATTTAACATAAATTTGATTTGTTTGGTCTACCAGATCTCTATATTTTCCACTAATTACATTTAATTTGCATCATCCATTTATTCTGCACCATCCATGTTATAATCATTTTGGAACAATATGCATCATCTTAATTCCAAGAATATCGGATAAGAAACCACATGGAAGATCAACCGTAGTCACATGCATATATTGGCATTTCTTGTTCTGTGGACAGAACCAAAGCCAATATCTCTATGATCATGTCTCATCTTATTACCAAAAGTATAAAACATAATTAAAACCCATGTGATTGTATTATGATACCAATCATTCAATCTTACCTTATTCAACTTTATGACATATGATAGTTCCCCTAAAGTTCAAAAATAAACATATCATTCCATTTTCTGTTACAAGGCCATTATAGATCCGATTTGCACTTTATGGATACTTGAGATCTCAAGGATTGTATACGGGAAAGAATAATGCGTTTCAATTATTTGTTCTTTTAACTTTTTGAATATGATAATGTTCTTATAAAAATTTTACACTTTTGAGCTAGTCTTTCTAGTATTTCCAAATTGGCAGCTAGAAAGTTGTATAAAATAGTTAGAGTCGCTAGCACCACATCAGTCGTAGAGAAAAATAACTTGGGTAAACCACAAGTTTTTGTCATCAGCGACTAAAAGTGACAGAGATATCCTAATCCCAATACGACTTTGTGTCCACATGACTACACATCCTGTGTAGATCAGTAGATTATAGGCAGGTGAAAAACTCATACATTTATACGCGATATTTGACCAAAACCGTATATTATTATCATTTAAGGTTTCTACAATGACCAAGAAAAATGCCAATAATAAAAATATGTGATTGGTGAAATTAAAAACTGGACGGATTAACGTTTTGAAATGTTTGATGTCACTATTATTTTCTTTCAAGTAATAAACATGGGTTGTTTGTGGAAACCAACATGTTCATGATATGGTGCAAGTTTAATCGTATGTCGTAGATTAGTGCTGTAAAGAGAGTTATGAACGTATTAAATTTGTTCGTCAATTTTTGTAGATCATTTGTTATAGGAATCAAATATTATCATTATTGTTTTTTTTTTGTCACGAAACATTCTTTTCATTCATACTTCAAAGGTACAATAAAAGAGGGAATTTTCCATCCTCTTAAAACTACAACAACTGGAATTAAAATTAAAGATAGTGGATATATTCCCGAAGGAGAGTGACAGCGAAAATGAGACTATGCTCAAATGCGTCAAAGCGAAACTCACGGTAAAATCGGAATCGCAACATTTAGTCATCATATATTGTGACTTTGAAAGACAATCTTTACCTCCAGAGAACGTTGAGACGAACCCGGCTGCATCTTCTGGTCCCAAGAGAACCATTACACAAGATAGCAAAACGGTTAAGAAGTTAAGCATTGTTCCCGATATCGCAACCGGGGAAAAAGCTTGAAGTGATCTCTTCCAAAAAAGGAAGGAAAGGGGTGGAAGTGATCTCTCCCAGGCAGAGGAGGAATTTGATAACGCCTTGTGGATATAATCTGATACCGTAAAAATTGAACCCTTGTTGGTTTGAAATGCTTCGGTTAAAATGCGTAAGATTGGGCTTAGACTGGAAACATGGCCCACTGAAGGATCCTCATGGATCAGGCCCGTAATGATACCCTGACCGAAGGTGAGATGTACTGTGGAGATTAGCGGCGGCTTCCCGGACAGGTCGATGGAGAGAGCTCCGCCGGTGGAACCAGTAACTGGTGGCTTCCGATGACAGAGGCTACAAGGTTTGATGGATGGAGCAGAGCCGGCGGATGTAAGGATCTGAGGGTCGGAGATTTGGTCGAAGAAACGGAGGAAAATCACGCGAGACCCAAGAGATGATGGACACGATCTTTTGGGACTACCCGAGAGTACGGTGTACCGTCGACGATGGAGTTCGTCAGTAGCCCTATTATGGTCGACAGAGACGGCCGAGCAAGAGAAAGGCGCCATATCTGGATCTTGAGATTTGGGCGAGTGAAGAGAGAACGTGACCAAAGGGATGATGGACTGGTATCTCGGCGTAGAATCCGGAGGGTCCGGTGGATCTGGAGGATCCGACGGTGAAAGGAGCTCCGGTGGAGACGGAGGAGGTACCACTCGAAGGTTAGAGAGATTCGTTACCAGATCCGGTGGAATCGGAGTCGGGATGGCCAGGGCAAAGCAATCCACCGTCGATCTGAGAACGGACAAATTTGACGGCGACATAGAGTCATCGACGGCAAGATTCTTCCCAGCAAGGGAGAGATTTCTTCGGGAAGGATGAGATCCCGAGATGATGGTATTGGCGGAGCTCAGGGAAGGAGATGGACGGAGGAGATCTGACGAAGATGGTCCAGCGGAGCAGCATCGTCTCCTAATGAGCAGAGATTCTCCACGCGGCGGTGGGAAGGTTCTTCGGGTGATCCTCGGCGAGGACCCGAGAGTGAGAAGCATCGGTCTCAGGCAAAAGGTACGACGGAGGGAGCTTGATAAGCGGAGGCCATGGTGAGTTGGAGATGCGGCTCCTTGGTTACCGTGCCCGAAAGAAAGTTCTAGGGCGAACTCTGATATTTCTTCTTTCTACTTGGAAAATGTTTTAGAAACATGGGTTGTTTGCATTTCCTATCCAAAATAGATCACATGTCAAATATGACAATGAAACATTTTTTTAATAAAATGTAATACATCGAATTTATATAATATGGTTCATGAAACATCCATCTCAATCACGCAACTTCTACTTTTGTGTTGCTGCCCACCTCATCTTTCTTTTTCTTATAATATTATCAATATCCATCTTTTTTCTACTCCAATATATTTTATCCTCAACAAAACAAGTAATACTTATCCACTAATCATATCATCGATACCACATCTGAGCTATAATCCAATCGCTAAAGTTATTAGTTACGAGTTTTTTTCTTATCTTACGAAATTGTAATGAATTATTGATAGTTCTAATGTGTACACAAGGATAAGACTCGATAAAGTTAAAGCGTAGACAAATTTACAGAAGTTATGTCCTCATGTTTTTTCCGGGTCAGATTAACGGCTAAAAATGCAAAAATCTTGAGAAGAAAACATTGAATTGAGCACACAACCACAAGAGAGAAAGAGTGAGAGTTACAAAAGATATTATTCCTAATCATACAATTGGTAACAAGTTCGAGCAAATCAACTTGCCAAGATTATTAGGCCGGATTCACTAAAATACTTTTACATAAGATTTCTCCAAACGCTAATGTTGTGTGATTGGGTTTAATGATTTTATAAATTATTTTACTGGTTTGTTTGGGTCCAATTTCACCTTAGTGAAATCAGCTGAATGAGGCTTCGATCTTCGATTTGATCCAAAACCCATGCCCAAATATTCATAATTAAACCCGATTCGCTAGATTAAAGGACAAATCACCGATTGAAAGTTCGACAAGGAACTCCGACTCCACAGTACAACTCGGTAGACATCGATATCAACGACCCACGATCTGCCAGCTAAAGAGAAGAAGATCGAGTCTAATAAAAATTCCGAAGATCGCGCATAACGTTGGAACTGACTCCAAAGATTAAGGAAAGCGGTTGGCAAGAGACAGGCTATAAAAGAGAGGCTCCAACGATTTGCGGGATCATCCGATCTCGAATACATTTTCTAATACAAAGCACTCGTAATCGCCATATATCTTGAGTTCTTTATTTTCTATCACGCAAATCAATATAAATTCATTTTTCATTGTTTTTAGTCTATTTTCTATTCAAGGTTCGCCTAAGAATCTAGTCCCTCTTATTTCAAATCAGTACACGAAACTCTCTCTAAATCTCGAGTGTAGGTTTTAGGATCCACAATGAATTATCCAATAGTTCTAATGTATCCACCAGGAGAAGACGCAATGAAGTTAAAATGACATAGCATGAATCTTACTCCAAAACAGAGTTAGTTAGATGATGTCCTAATCAGATGATGTCCTAAACATATCCAATGTAAGAGACGTGCAAAAGAAAATACAAGAGACATTGAGAATGCATTAAAATTGACTATTGAACATTCTTAAAGAGAAATACTATCATTTATTGATATGGAATCTTTAAGACACCATTCTAAACCACACGAACACCCCCCCCCCCCCCCACCCCCACCCCTCTGCTTGGTGCAACAAAGCGGCAACAACCACACAAGTGATAAAAAGACTCAAACGATCCAATAATATCCAGTTAAGAATCAAGAACAAGATTCACGAATCTAGAATCCAACACTATTTTACAGACATGAATTAAAAACACAAGATCACTGATAAAAATCAAGCAGGTGTTGAAGTCCAGAAGATGTCTTTGAGAGCTGGTCTAAGAGCCGTACTGCAAAAGTTATTATACTCAAGAGTATCTCCATGATCTTTCTTCACCTCCACGACAACAAACGACGGAGCCACCGCGAATATCTCCGCCTCAACCGCCAACTTCCCTTTCCGACCATTCTGTTTCCCTTCAATCCTCACTCTACTCTCACTCTTCCTCACATCGAACTTATTCCCAACCTTAGCCGCTTCCTCCAAGCTAGAAATCACACTGCTCGCCGGCCGGGAAGTCGCGAATCTCATCTCTCTCTTCTCCTCTTTCTTCTTCTCCTCAAACAAGGGCGACAGATCGAACCCTTCAGATAACGCGATTATGTGAAACGCGTTTAGCGTTTCCGTCTCTTCCTTGGACTTATGAACAGAGATATCAAGATCCTCAACCTCACCTCTGATTGGTTCGTTTTTGGATCTCGTTGTTGATTTCTTGAACCAAGCTGAATCCATAACCTTATCGATGGTGATCCGGGTATTCGGATTCGGATCCAACAGCTTCGTCACAAGCCTTCTCGCATCAGAAGAAAGCCATCCAGGACATTTGAAATCTCCTCTGTAAATCTTCCTATACATGTTCACAAGATTATCATCCTGAAACGGTAAATAACCAGCGAGAAGCACAAAGAGGATAACACCGCAAGACCATAGATCCGCCTTTGCTCCGTCGTATCCTTTCTTCAATATAACCTCCGGTGAAACATACGCCGGAGTTCCACACGTCGTATGGAGAAGCCCGTCTTGTTTCAAATGCTCAGTGAAAGCAGAGAGACCGAAATCAGTCACCTTAAGATTCCCTTCATCGTCTAACAACAGATTCTCCGGTTTTAAATCTCGGTGATAAACTCCCCGGCTGTGACAGAAATCAACGGCGGAGATTAATTGTTGAAAATACACGCGCGCTACGTCCTCGCGTAGCCTTCCTTTAGCTACCTTAGCGAATAACTCGCCGCCTCGTACGAGCTCCATCGCGAAATAGATCTTGGATTTGCTCGCCATTACTTCGTGAAGCTCGACGATGTTTGGATGTTTTACCATCCTCATCACTGAGATCTCTCGCTTGATCTGATCCACCATTCCGACTTTCACTACTTTCTCTTTCCCGACGACTTTCATCGCCACGCTTTTTCCTGTTGCTATGTTACGTGCGTGGTACACTTTCGCGAATGTTCCGTGCCCTAGAAGTCGACCTAGCTCGTAACGGCCGTGAAGTAGGCCCGTACTTGGTACACCGTCAGATTCATTCTCCACCATTTTCACCGGTTTAGCTCCGACCATAGTTTTTTTAAAACAGAATTTTTTTAAAAGGAAAAAAAAAAGATTTACGGTTTTGATATCCGGAGAACTCGAAAGTTTTGGATTGGATCACCCGTCCTCGACGTGTTTCCGGTGGCAATTCCTGCCGCCGACAGATCGGTTAAACCGATCACACAGCTTAGTCTTCACCGGCGATACTTCTACCATCTCTCTGCATTCCCTTCAAAGTTTTTTTCTCCTTTTTTCTCAAAATCAGAAGAAGAGAGAGAGAGAGAAAAAAACAAAATCTGAGTGAAACACGAAACTCGTTTTAGAGGTTTATTTTTCTTTTTTCACCGGATAATAGCAGAAAAGAATATCCTTTATATAGGATCTTAATGAATGTGTAATTACGTAAGTGCCCTTGTTATTAGTGATAACTACACCGTTTAACCTCCTTTAACTGACCGACATGTGTCGAGAGACTTCCCTTTCGCGGTTTCGGGATTTATCAACATTTGGACAGCGATGGCGACACGTGTCCTTGCTTAACCGGTTGTGATCAGGATTGACTGGGATAGTCTTTGGTATGGTTTAGACATTTCTTGGAAAGTTTATCAGCTCTCTCGTTGACAGTCTATACTTACCTCCACTTGCATGGCATGGATACAATGCATATGATAATTGTGGGAAAATATCATAATCTTATTAATTTGATTTAAGTTTCTGTATATGCGAAGATGTGAAATGTATTTAAAAACAATATTGGTATCATAATGTAGGACAATATGGTACTGTTTCATAGATTCCTATAGTTTCGTTTTTCTTTTATTTTTGTTTAAAAGTTTATTTTTTCTTTTATTTTTGTTTAATCGTTTTCATTTGTTGTGGTCCTTGTGGACCATTATTGTGTTGATTCAACTTTCAAGGGTGAATCTTTGTTATTTTGTACATGAAGACAGTAGATACAAATGTGAAGTTTTCTTCTCTAGTTTATGTGGAGACTAGTTCTCGAACCCGAGTTCAATTTAAGATTTTTTTGTAATTATTATTCAAAATATATTGAGCTCGCGATAATTCATCAACTATATATATAACAATAACGATATTTATAGCTATTAGCCTATTATGACTATTATAGTTATGTATAATATTTATAGTTATTTATGGTTAAATAGTCACAAATATTGTGGAATCGTAGGTATAGATATTTACGTTTGGACAATATTCATGAACTCAAAACTATAGTCACAAAAAATATTCGCAGCTATCCGATAATTTTTTTTGTAGTGGATAATTCATCAGTGATGAGTCGATATGTTTTTCTTTTTTGAGAACTACTGTTTTTCTACCTATTTCGAAGTCTTCGTTTACGTATACGATACATTGTTTAAGAACACTAAAAAACAAAACCAACAAAAATCTAAGGCACAACTTGTAAACATCACATGTATCATGAAATATTGTACAATAAATCCAAGATATTGAATTGCCTGGCTTGAAAATTGAGATGTGTTTACTGAAGGATTTATATGGATCACATTAAGCATATAAACTTTTAAGATGGTTGAAACTGATGAAAAAATGATACTCGGTATACATGCATCAAAGAATTTCCGATATATCCAATCGATACATTTCACGAGTTTTATAAGCAGCGATGAGGGCGCTGAGAATTGTATTGGGGCTAATCATAGATGACCAAATTGATTAATACATCGTTAATTAACAGTAGCATACTAGGTACAGAATAATATACGAACAAAAGAGCACAAAAGCCTAAGGTTGAAACACTAAATTGATTATAACATATATACTTTTCTGTTTCATATTGTATATTAAAAAAAATATTATTGAATAAATATAATTCAATTAATCATGAAAAGTTAAAAAAAAAAAAAATGGAGAATCTAATTAATTACACATTATTCAATAAATAAAAGTTGTATAGAAATATAAAAACAACTTCTATTTAAAAAGAAAAAAACATTCAAAACTATTTGTACTATGAAACATGGAATATATTATTTGGTCAAGAAGATCATATTCTGAAGATCAATAACTAGAGCACTTGCTGGGGGATTCCGTTTCTATGAACCTCTAGTGAATTTGTTGACTTCATATCATCAAAAGTGCATTAAAATCCTATGTCACCCACCCAAATGTCGCTATAATAGTATAGTTTTCTTCTAACTTACTTGTCGTTAAGAACCAAATGAGAACAATTGTTGTAATGATGTTGTTTGAAGCTGTCTAAATGCATCTAAATTTAGTCAAGCGGTTGCGCTGACCACAGTCAATAAACTACACTCCGACCTCACTTCGCAATAACCATGCACAAAACAATGTGCGAGTAAAGCTGTTTGGAAAAGTCGATCGCACTCGAACCGCTTTCTCTCTTGTAGCTAGGCCTTAATTAAATATCTAACAAATTGCTTGTGCATATATTTTTTTAGATAGGTAGTTCTCATCGACTTTTTAAGTCTCAAAACTATAGTTTATGTGTCTATCCCATTTCATCCGCAGTATTTAGAGTGGTCAAATAAAACATATAAAATAAATAGACCAAATTCTAAGTACGATGCATCCAAATCTCGTCTCTTTATCATTATGCCAAAGACATTTGGTTTATTTGTGCATATTCGCATTCACGAGACTCCTGCATTGCCCTCTCTTCTGCCTTCTCTATTGCTTCTCGTTAATAATTTATCTGGAGACACAAATACACTCGAAAAGAGGAAGTACTAAAAAAATGTATACCATTATTGCTGACATGCATGGGAAAATATCTATCTATCTTTAATATAATTTGATGTATTCCTTAAAAAACTTGATGTTGAATCGACAATAACTCGCGCATTCAATAATTGCCAGTATGATGTGTTTGTTTAATAATTTCTTATGTCATTTTTAATTGAATGCCAAATGGTATATTGTGGAGACAACTTGTGATATTATTGTATGGTATAGGAGGACATATAAATAAACAAATGGAGCCGTATATATCAAATTATATTTAAGAGAATCAAAACAAGATGAGTTAGAGTTTAAATTTTCATCTTCTTATTTGTTATCCCTAAAGGCCTAAACTCTGAAAACAAACAAACAATAACATCGACTTTGTTTCGAATAAAATTTACATTTTCAATAAGCCAAACATAGACAAGAAAATCAGAATCTTGAACCATCATTGTTAACTAGTCATAGCATTGTTTGCTATTGTATTAGACGAACTAAAACCGTCGATGTGAATTCCTAATTGTCTCCTTTACATGATTGACTCTTTATTACATTAAATTTAATCTTTCAATAAGTTATGGTCTTTATACATGTTTAACAAACATAGGCACATAACCTTCTTTTTTTTGTGGTAAAACATATACCTACTATTTTGTTTTATTAATGTATTAATGTATCATTGTTCGAATTCAAACACGGTAATATGCGTTAGGCGACAAAGAAATATTGACAAGTAATGGTCCAATAAATAACCACATGACTGAATTTTCATTCAAGTTTACCACAGGAAATATTTGAACCTTAACGCAACCCAAACGATATTTTTTTTTTCTCTCTTGAATATCAGGAGATTCGGGTTCGTAGACCCTTATGTTTTTTTTAAACAAGGTCTAAATCAGTTTAAATTCATTCTTTATGAGAAAAGGTTCTTCGTACTGTGGTTCAAATGATAAATCTTTTAATCACTAAAATATCATTTTATTACCAATTGTTTTCAAACAAACTCGAGATACTGATTTCAGTGTCATTGAAATATAGAGCTGTTCACTTATACCCAAACTTACATGAATGCGCAATGAGCATCATTTCCAACTCCAATTATGCTAGATCTAAATTTTAATTATTGTATTTATGTAAATATATTTAGTTATCAATACTAAGCAGCTGGGATAACCTAAACAATCCTGTAATTAGCTGAGATGATTGCATGTTCTCGTGCTAGTTCAACAGAAACAAAAGAGAATCAAAAACAAAAACAATCACAAAGAAACAAAAGAAAGAAGGCGTTTGCTGGTTCAGGTTCTATTACATGATGACGTAATCATGGGACCCGTAATCATGGGACCCTTGTCTTATTGTCTCCTATGGTGGGCCCATTTCCGTCGCCAATAGTTTTTTAAAGCATAATTAAGTATCAACCAATATTCGAGTACAAGCTTATTCTCCCAAATTATGATCATTTAAGACACATTTGAGCTCTAATCAAACATAAATTATACATATTTTCGGTCGTATTTAGCTGCTAGTCCGTTTTGAGATGATTGCCGATGATATATATTCACCAACGTGATAAAGAAAATACTCTACCCAACCAAATTAATAAAGAAAATTATAACAGTCACACGATCTTCTCATTTTCTTTGTTTTCTCTAGTATTATTTTCTGAAAATTATTGCCATATCAAGTTTTAGCTTAGTCTCCGATACCGATTTACTTTGATATCTTTAAAAATAACACAAACTGCTGACCAAAAAAAAACTACACCAAATATTGAACGTGATTTAGTTTTGTTTCAGTTAATGCAAGCGAGGAGAATATTTGAAATTTCGTATGTGGCAACTAGTCACAAGACACGACGTTTCTCATCACTTTAGCAATTAACCATTTAATGAGTCCGATTGGTGAACAAAAGCGAAACGGTAAGATTAGCGGTAAGCGGAAGTGGTAAGCGGTTAGGGAATAGTGCAAAGCGGTAAGAACAAGCGGTTGAAGAAAGTGGTATGAAAAAGCTGAAAAAAAAAAATTAATATTATTTTTGCTAACGCTTTGATGATTGGTGACCATCAAAGCGGTAAACCTCCTACCGCAACGGTAAGAGGTCACCATTCAGAGCCAATGTGTTATACGAAAACCAGTGGCCGTCTCTCTCAAAAAGACATTCATTCATTGAAATCATCGGCTGGTCACTGGTGCACGTGAGACCCATGTGTAACGGTGACTGTGGACAGTTACATCGTTTTTTGTCGACGATTGTAGGCTATTACATAACGTATGGTTATTGAAAAAGTAATCAGTATTGGGTCCGATTGGTGAACCAAAGCGGAACGGTTAGATTAGCGGTTAGCGAGAGTGGTAAGTGGTTGAATAGTGCAAAGCTGTAAGTGAAAGCTGTAAGCGAAAGCTGTAAAAGAAAGCGGTAAGAAAAAACTGAGAGTAATCGTTTTTACTGTAGCTTTGATAACGTTTTTGTGATTGGTAACAAACAAAGCGGTAAGCTTCTAACGCTTTTAATATAATGTCACCAATCGGAACCATTATAATCATGGGGAAAACGTTATTGCCTAAAACGATTGCCCAAGCCAACAAGGAAAAATATATAGATTATTTTCATATATATTATATATATATATATATATAATATCACAAACTTTGTTAACTCTGTTGTATTATAAATTTATAAGATTGAATTTTTTTTTCCCGTCTGAATTACCATTATATTAAAACCAAACGGATTACAAAGTAGAAAACAAAGCCGGAACAAACCAGAATCAAAGTCGGAATACACCGGAAACAAAGCCCGAAAGATTACGGGAAACACAGCCCTAGAGAAATAAGGGAAACCCAAATCGGAGGATCTAAATCTCCGAAACCGAAAAAACTTTTACAACTGAAAGAAAACGAGGCTAACCGAACACTTGACCAAACCAGCTAACAAAGCGGAGAGGGAGACACAGAGAAGAGCAACAAACACACACGGAGCTACAGAACACCGATAAACAAATCGCATAACCACACACGAGAATCGAAGACCCACTCACCTAAATTTAACCTAAACAGTCTAAATCAAGAACTATGCCTCCCCACACAGGGTTAGCCTTACAAGAACTGATCACTGCAGACCTAAGGAAAAATCTAATTATTCAAGTAAACTAAAAGGCGGTGAGAGGAATATACTGTTAAGATTCACGAGCTAAAAGGATAATCGGTAACTACTAAGCTCTAACAAAGCCACAACACCTGCTTGCCCAATAACCGATAAGTAACCAAAAGGTCAAGATTCATCAACCCCATAACACTAACTAAACCAAACCACAGGAAAATAAACGTTACAATACTACGCCCAGCACACCACCGGCTTAAGGGATAGGATAAAGGAGGGCAAAACGGAACAACCGAAGCCGACCCACTGGAATTGTCGTGACCTCCAAGCTCGCCCAAAAAGAACCAGGGAACCCCCAGACAACCAAAGCATAACCGACAAAAGAGCCGGACAAAACATCACCGCGCCTCCAAAGCAACAAGAGAGCACGTCAAAGCACTCCAAATCACACCGATTCACAGACATGCGCACAAACCCAGAACAACCATCCACACAACCCAGAGCCAGAACCCTTACCGTAGAGGTACGAGAGCAAAACCCAGATCCCGGAAAAATTTCGAGAGCACCAAAGAACCACCAAATCCGATGACTTGACGAGACGCCGAGATCAAAACCGAAGCCGTCATCGCTAAGCTCCTAAGGACGAGCGTGAGCAGCTGGGATAGAACGCCGGAGAAGTAGACGAATCGACACTCCAAGCTCACCCCACACACGCACGCCGGAGAACAAGGGGATGAAAAACAGGCAAAGCGGAGATCTAAACCGAGACAGAAGTAGAAAAAAACTGTACAAGCAGAGGAAATGACTAAGGGGTGGCAGGCCATCGACACGCGCCGGCGGTGGAGCCGGACGCGGAGGAAAGCTCACCACCGACGAATGGAGGAAAGGGTTGGCGGCTGAAGAGTTGAGAGAGTTTTATTTTTAGGGCGAACCCGACCGAGTCGGGATTCTTGTAATTTCTGAGATCTGCGCATCTATGTGGAAATCTAATGTATTACTCCCTCCGTTTCATAATGTTTCATGTTTTACAAAAAAAATTTGTTTCATAAAAATTTATGTTTTAGGTTTTCTATGCAATTTTTACTAATTAATATTTATAAACTGTGAGTTCCAAAATCTATATTGAATTATTATTGGTTAATAGTTATTAAAAAGTGTTTGTATGAAAGAGAAATATGCATTTATAGTTAGATATTAATTATTTCTTAATTTCTGTGAAATATCTAAAACATGAAACATTATGAAACGGAGGGAGTAGTTAGTATTATTGTAATAAATCCCTTTTGTTGCTATTCATCAATGTTTTCTTAAGGAATCAAATCCTTTGTTTTGGAGAGCCAGCAAAAAGTAAACACGTACGTGTGACACCAATCAAGTTCTGGTCCTCGTAAGAGGGCGTGGGTTCAAACCCCACTTCTGACATAAAAATTCTCTTTATCAAAAAAAAAAAAAAATTTGCATATATTGGAATTTTTTTTTTTTTTTTTTCATTTTCATATCATTGTCGACACCAAAATATTCATCTTGTCTGTGCTATAATTCAATATTTTCCTCTATACTGTGCAAATACGTTTTTTTTTGTTAACAGGTGCATTCATGGGCCGCGGCCAAAGGGTACAAACGGGCTGAGCCCAATTACAACAAAGAAAAAAAAACGCGTGAAATAAACACACGAAAAAGACTGCATTCGGATAAGACTGCCACGTGGCTGCTCGAACCGGTGCCAGCAAATGGAACACGCGTAGACCAAAGGAGAACCGCCGGAGACGCACCATGCAGCGCGGAGGAGAACGCCGCCGATACTGCCGGACCAACTTCACCGTAACCACCAACGCCGTTTGCCGATCCATGCACTCCAAAAGCGCCACCCAAATTAACCTGCATCAAAAGAAAGCCCACCGTCAGAGCTCCATAGGAACCGCCGAAGCCAGAGGCGCCACCGCCGGTAGAAAAAACTTCTACTCAGATTCCCACGCGCTTGTCCTCTAAAGCAGGGACACGGCGATGATGTTAAACCGAACCCACCAGAGGAACACAAGAAGAACTCGGCCGAGAGAACTCAGGAGATGAACGACGCCGAAAGAGAGAGAAAAGGAGCAGGATCGATACTCGCGAAGCGAGAAGTCGGGAAATCCCGAAAAGGTCCGATAAATCAGAGATAAACATCAGCCATAGAAGGCGACCTGGAATTATTGAATCGGAGGGTCGGGGATTGTACCGAGCCGACACCACCGAAGACGAAACCAAAAAGCCGACATCAAAAGCACCGAGAAAAAGAATCGCCGCCTCTGAAAGATAGGAAAGAGAGAAGAGGGACGGATCAGAAAAAAACTCGGAAAGCGGAGGAGAGGAGAAGAGAAACCCGCCTCATCGGAGACGATTTCCGGTGTACCGGAAATCGCCCTCTCTACAGAGAGAGAGAGAGTCGGCTCCCTCACCTTTATTCTTGAACAAAGACGTTTCGACTGTCATTAGATCGACAACGACAAACCCGTAGAAATTCAATAATATTATGCCATAGTTTTGATTTTTATGTTAAATATAAATTGAATCCGAATAAAATATACAACAATATTTGCATATATAATCTGAATCATGCATGTCACGCATTTATTCTTTTATTTAAATGTGTTTCGTTTATTTCAGACTTGATAAAGAAGTTTTATACTGTATTATGCGGTTGTAAATGTTAATTTTTAAAGATTCACATGGAACCTCTGCATAAAACCAATAATGGTGTGTGTTTGGTTCTAATAACTACGTTTATATAGATGATTGATTGTGAGAAGACATCAAGCAAACGAAAACTATTTTTAACAAACTCAGGTTACTCAAACTATCGATATTGAGTCGGTTAAATGATAGTTCATGCGAATCAATAAACACAATATGATTTGTTTTAGTATTTTGATAAAATTATAGATATAATATACATATAAATATAACACTGGTTACTATTTTATTACATATATTATGAAAACTATTATATCGACATCTCTATCAACAAATATTTTTTACCGTTTTATGAAAATTCATGTTTGACTACATATCTCATGTCTTTTCACACTGAATTGTTTTATAAAAATCAATGTTTGACCATTGTATTTGTACCATGTTGAAGATTACATGCAATTTTATCTTCATTAACTAAATAATAAATCATATTTTTTGGATTAGAATCCCATATTTTATGGTGTACGATCATTAATGAACTCTTAGTTAAACTATTGGATCAAGGGAGCTTTCACAGTTACATTATATTCTTGTGCGATACTTTTTCCGTTCTAGCACCGGCCGGGATCCAGTAAATGTAGTGTGTGGAAGAAGAAGACCAAAACTTAGACCTAATGTTGTTTATGGCTGACTTGGCACGAAACTAATCTATCAAATTAGGGGTAAGACTTGATTTTTAGGCACGAAGGTCGCTTCGTGTCGAGCCAAGTTCCTATCATTTTGTTATGATGTTATCACATCTTATGTGGAATTTTTGTGTGTGTATCACGGTCATATTGATCGATCGCTGCACATGGGTTCGCAACTCTCAGTTAGCTATTGGATTAGATATTTTTCTTTGTTTCAGTTGGGCTAAGCCCATAATGCTTAAAACCCCATTCTTCGATTTCCTCTGGGGAGGGACTTATGATGGAATACAAAAAAATGTATACCCAATGTTTGCTATATAATAACAATAATATTTGATACCTAAAAAACATATATGTTGTGTTTTTTTTCTTGTCCAGAAGAATTTTGGTGTGTATATATATGACATGCAAGTATCACTCGTAATGCATGTTCTATAAAGCTTTAAACAAATTAGTGATCCAAAAACACATCAATTTGATGGCATCAAAATTATCACGTCACTTGTAAGTTACAAGTTGTCACGTATATTACTCTCCGTTGACAAAAAAAAAGAAGTATACTATTTTCTTCATTACGTTTTTTTTTGTTCTACCAGAACATGAACCCTGTCTTTTTATTGGACTGCCATAATCATAATATTCACGTCCAATGTATACTGATGTATCTGAACTGGAAACTGAATAAACGAAAAGCTAGTTGAATTAGTACACACATGCCATAATTGTCGACAAAAAAAAACAAACAAAGCAGCTTGCAGTATTGATTTTTATCATTACCATCTTCAAAATCTTAAGTAATATCCAAAACAATACGATTCTTCACTAAACCTTAACTGTTTTTTCTTTTCATTTTCTTAAGTATGAAATTAACGCCAAAATCAAATTTTAGCCAACCTGAATTTTTAGATTTTATTGAGATTTTCAGTTGAGATTTTGGAATTAATTTTTATTTGAATTCAAAATTTTGGAATTATTGTTTAAAATTGACAACTATCCTAAATATTTTTACCACGAAAAAACTATATGAACTATTTTTGTTGTTGTCTTTTTTTTTTTGTCAACAGAAATTTATTCATGGACCAGTTTAATTTTACAAATGAGCCAAACCCAACACACGAAACATATCTGAGCAACTTAGTACACACGCAGCTGGACATCCGGACACCACGTGTCACTCCCAGCGTGAAGACGGCATGCACCACGTGTTACTCATCCGAAGAACCGTCGGAAAACGCAGGCTACCGTGGAGGAAACGAAGCCCACAATTGTCGGACCAATTGCTTGTAACGGGGAAGGACCATCTGCCGACCAAAGTTTCCTGTAGCCACCATCTGCCAGAACCTGCATAAAAGAGAAATCGTCACTCAAAGTCCACCAGAGAGCCGCTGAAACCGTGGAGACGCCGTCACCGTTAAGTCGAAGACCCAGCAGGAGCTACCGAAAGCGTGTCCTTTAACGCGGTGGCCACGAAGGCGATATTATTCCAAGCCTAATGGAGGAGCCCAAGCAGAGCCGTGAAAAACCAGAAAGCAGAAGGCGAGGAGAGATAAAGGAAGCCCAATCTGAACAAAGAAAGCCGGGAACTCCCGGCGGAGTCCGATAAATCGGAAAAGATGCCGGCCATAGAAAGAACTCTTATGACTTATTGAAAGCAAACATGAAAACAAAATCGGATGGGGAAAAAGATCTCGGCCTCGGATGAAGAAGATGATGAACTTTTTACCATTGTCAATAATATAAATAGTTTTTTTTTCAATATTTGAAGATTTATTCCTGACAAGAAAACTAAAACCCCCGCAGGCAAAAAAAAAAAAAACCCAAGTTAAAATTGTGGAAGTCCACTTTGGCTGTGAACTTGAAGAGGTGACGGCTCTTCACAGCCATTCAATCAATCCCATCAATACATTTGCAGAGAAACTCGTGTGACTTCTTCTTCTTCTTCAATTTGTGCGCCACTCCATGTCTTCCAGGATTGCTGATTCTCTCTTCGCCTTCACGGTACTCTTCTTCAAACTCCTTCGCAAATGAAAAAGGCTCCAACTTTCTCACTCTTCTCTATTGCCCATCTCTTCTACTTGAGTTTCCCATCATCAATTTGTTTCTTTTCTATTGGTTTCTTAGGGTCCACAACAATGTCTTCCTAGGGTTCCTAAAGTTGCTCCTCCTCGTGTTTCTCCAGGTACCCTTCTCGTAAAAATCATCTCTTTTCTCAAAATTTCTACAGGAAATTGAAATGAGAGGTTCAAGTTAACTTCTTTACACTTATGGAGTTTCAATAGAAGGAATCAGTGATACCATCATTGAATGCAGAGGGCTAATGCAGTGATTGTGATTGTGTTGGTGGATGCATACAGGTGTGTATGCTGTGAGGCCGATTGATCTTCTTTTAAAAGGAAGTACACATCGAACAGGAAGGTACTTAGTTCCTGTGAAAAGGAGGATTGCATGTATAAAAGCGGTGGCTGTTCCAGTCGCACCGCCTTCAGCTGACAGTGTAGAAGACAGGGAACAATTAGCTGAAAGCTATGGATTCAAACAAATTGGAGAAGATCTTCCTGATAATGTCAACTTGAAAGATATCATGGATACTCTTCCCAAAGAGGTATTGCCATTGAATTTCTTCAGTCTTGTTACTCATTGTTTAGAATATGATTCTTCTTATTCCTCAGGTGTTTGAGATTGATGATGTGAAGGCTTGGAAGTCTGTGTTGATATCTGTGACTTCCTACACTTTGGGACTCTTCATGATTGCAAAAGCGCCGTGGTATCTACTTCCTTTGGCTTGGGCATGGACAGGAACTGCCATCACCGGAGTAAGCTCTCATCCAATGTGTCTCTTCTCTGTGTCTCCTTTGTCTAACTGGATTTGTCTTTGTTTAGTTCTTTGTGATAGGTCATGATTGTGCTCATAAATCATTTTCAAAGAACAAATTGGTTGAAGACATTGTTGGTACTCTAGCCTTCCTACCTCTTGTATACCCTTATGAGCCATGGCGGTTTAAACACGACCGTCATCACGCCAAAACCAACATGTAACTCTTACTTACCTAAAGACTGTTATAGATATTCACAATGGTATAAGAGATGACTTTGTTCTCTGTAGGTTAGTTCATGACACAGCTTGGCAACCAGTTCCACCAGAGGAGTTTGATTCATCACCCGTTCTGCGAAAAGCAATCATTTTTGGATATGGTCCAGTTAGGCCTTGGCTGTCCATAGCTCACTGGATAAACTGGCACTTTAATCTGAGAAAGTTCAGACCGAGCGAAGTGAACAGAGTGAAGATAAGTTTGGCTTGTGTGTTCGCCTTCATGGCCATTGGATGGCCACTGATTATATACAAAGTTGGTATATTGGGATGGGTAAAGTTCTGGTTGATGCCATGGTTAGGCTATCACTTTTGGGTAAATGCTTCTCTCTGTTCACTCTTTTAGCATCATAAGACACAATGGTTACGTATTTATTGTTTCTTTATAGATGAGCACGTTCACGATGGTTCATCATACGGCTCCACACATTCCTTTCAAGCCTGCTGATGAGTGGAACGCAGCTCAGGCTCAGCTTAATGGAACTGTTCATTGTGATTACCCTAGTTGGTAATGCATCTTCACATTCTCAGCTGGTTAAGTTTGGTACTGTATGGAGTCATATGAATCAATGTTTCTACGTTGTGACAGGATTGAGATTCTCTGCCATGATATAAACGTGCACATCCCACATCACATTAGTCCAAGGATACCGAGCTATAATCTCCGTGCGGCTCATGAGTCTATACAAGAGAATTGGGGAAAGGTAATAGCCATTTTATTATCTCATACAGCTTATATGAGAATAGTTTTCGTAAGACATTAAAAGATTGCTGGCGTGGTGTTGTTGTAGTATACAAACTTGGCTACATGGAACTGGCGGTTGATGAAGACGATAATGACTGTGTGCCATGTCTATGACAAAGAGGAGAACTATATTCCTTTTGACCGGTTAGCACCTGAAGAATCACAGCCAATAACGTTCCTTAAGAAAGCAATGCCTGACTATGCAGCTTGATTCGTCTTGGTTGTTTTTTTTTTTTTTGAGATCTCAATATCATTTTGCAGTTACCATTATTATATGTAAGCTTTTCAAGCGATAAGCTTCTCTAATATTCCATCAACGCTTTATACTGGATCTTGTTTCCAAACATATAAGAAGAGAGAAACGGTCTAAAGATTAACGAGTCAAGAGCCTACTTATGACTCAAGAGGCTTAATTGAGTTTCACAAGAAAAAGGACACTGATTGAATAAGATGCGTAGGACCTTTTGTTTTCAATATACCGGTGTAACATATCAAGTGCTTCTATACCAGCAGTTTGCCTTTTTGAATCTTTGAAGATGAAATTTCTACAAGATTAATAGAGCAAGTTTATAACTATGTTTTCAAAAAGCAAATAAAACCATTTATTATGGTTGTGAATTCTGGTAGAACAAAAGAAATATTATTTATAAAACTACCATTATAATAGTCTTTATAATCTATATCGAAGTTAAAAAACTAAGAAGCCACTAACTCTATATATACCAAAGTCCCAATTATAATCATAGGAAAAGTGTTTAACTCGATTTCTTCAACTTTTCATTTTAATTTTCATTATGTATAGTTTTCTTTCAAAAATCGTAAAATCGAATAATCCATATATAGTAAAAGCTATATAAATTAATAATGTTGGAACTTTGGTATTATATTAATTTATAGAGGTGTTAATTTATAGATATATAATTAATTTGAACGGAATTTTTTTCTAAATATTCCCTTTATTTGGAATTATAAGTTTTTAATAAATGTATATTTTCTAGTTTTTTATTTATTCAAAATATTATTTACATTCTTTTTTGTTTTGTTTTTTTGTTTTTCTCAACACGAGCTTTAAAAGTTGACTTTCTCACGTGTTTATAAAACAAAATTTGCATTAAATATAAGTTTTATTCTTCTTTATTTAGCATCACTTCTCATTATCTTTAAAATATCACAAAGTCAGTAATAAATACAGTATCAAATATGTAAAGAGTTATATGAGTATAAAAAAATCTTTTGTATTTGCATAAGTTTTCATATGCAATTTATTAATTTATGATATTTATGAGACTATATACTTATAGAAGATTTTCAAACAAATTATTATCGTATTATATATCTTATCGAATGTAGTATTATATTTTGAATTGGTCTTGAAACCAGAAATTTTATTAATTTATCGAATATTAATTTATAAAGATTCTACCTCACTAAATTTTGTATTAGTTTTGCTTTTGGAATATATTTGTAACTAATATAATTTGCTCGCACCATGTGCGAGCACAACCATTAATACTTTTTTTAAAAAAATTATCAATTTAATTAGCAATAACAATAATATTATTAAAAAATATTTATATCATATTAATTATATTATATTTAACCTATTAGTAAAATTTTATACTTAATTAATAAAACAAAAAAAAATATTATTTAAAATAATATTATATATAATATCTAAATCTACTTTGTAAACGTATTTTCATATTAGTTATAATATAAAGATAAGTATATATATAAACATCAATATATATATATATATATATATATTAGTTATCATTTATATTTATTTAAATTCAAATTTTATATAAATAATATGAATTTACTATATAAAATTTTATTATTTACAACAATCATATTTATCAATATTTAAATCTCTTATTTCAAAAATAGTTTCGTGTTTATCATCTTGGTTTTTATTTTTTATATGAGTTTGTACTTATCTTTATAATAAAATAAAATAAAATAATTTTTAAAACTAATACAATAAATAATAAAATTATTAATATAAATTAAAGTTAACAAAGTAAAAAAATCTAATTTCATTAAGGGTAATTAAGTAATCAACCGTTTTGAAAGTGAATATAAGGCCAAAAGCACTTCTCAATTAATATAAAGATTTGTTCGTTTACATGAGAAATCGAATTACCAAATTAGAACCCACAGTATATATTTATCATTATATTACCTCAGATATATAATATAACAAGTTCATGCATTGGCTGCCTATGCCCTTGTAGTTTACGAGGAAACTCATCAGAATCTCACATAAATTTTCAACTCTTTCTGTCACATGACACCAATAATATGAAAGATAAACAGAAATCTTACAGTCTCAACATTAAAAAATAATAAAAAGTTCACATGCAACACAAACCTAAACCCCCTAAAATATATAAATCCCCTAAACAACTTCTTTCAAAGCCACACACTACATTCAAACTAAAATGGAGATAGCTTCTCGTGTCTTGGTTGGTCTAACAATGATCCTCACAATCTCAGGAACACTACTAGTATCAGGGCAAGGAACGTGCCAAGGAGACATCTAGCATGTTCTTTTAGCTGCCGCTGCGTCTTTTACTGCGGCTACTTTACGAGACCTAAAATTAAAGCTTGTTTTAGTCTTTTCTGCCGCTGCGTTTGTAAGTTTAGGCAATTTGTTCATGTTTTGCTTTGTTCCGGTGCCGTTGATTTCTCCGGCGGCCATTTAAAGTAAAAAAAGCGTCAACTGCTTTCTGTTTTTACACATTGCATTGCCGTTGCGTCTTAAATTAATTAAAAAGCCTGTGTTATTATTTTGGCCGCTAACGGCAGCTAAAAGAACATGCTCATCGAGGGTCTAATGAGAGATTGTGCGGTCTACGTCCAGCGTCCAGGACCAAAGGTAAACCCGTCTGCTACGTGTTGCAGAGTCGTTAAGAGATCAGACATACGTTGCGCATGTGGTCGTGTCACAGCCTCAGTCCAGAAAATGATAGACATGAATAAGGTTGTTCATGTCACTGCCTTTTGTGGGAAGCCTCTCGCTCATGGTACCAAGTGTGGAAGTAAGTCTAATACTAATTGTTGTTGTTTTTTTTTGTTGCATTTTGCAAAATTCTGAAAGTTTTTTATTTTAGAAGTATAAAATGTAAACAGAACCGTACATACAAACATTGCGTTTGTAACACCAAGATCCTAATGTGTTGATGTTCTTTATGTGACAGGCTATGTTGTGCCGTGAGATTTGAGACCAGAACTTAAGAGCTAAAGGGTTGTGGAATGAATTGTGTGTGTGCTTGGAGCCTTAGCATTACCCACTTAAATCTATTTTTGTAATATCTAATAATGAAATAAATATATTTTCCTTGTTAATATGACTTGAAAGACGAGAACTATATAATAATGGGCACATCTACAAGGAGTTAAAAGAAAATTTCCAGTGTCAATTTGCTACTCTAAAAACTAATTACCTATTAAGACTCCCTCCAAAGTTTATATATGAGAACTAAAAATACCCAACACTAAGCTGCGAAATATGTTGCTCTCCTTCGACCGACCATAGAAACACATTGCTTTGATTCTATTACACTTGCTTGTAGAAGAGAACATATGTTTGGTCGTGCAAACATGTTTTGTCTCTATGGGAGTGAGAGAGGCATCGTCATGAAACCTAGGCCATTGACTGTTCTTTAGTCGAGCATCTAATGTGTGCCCTTTCGAGGGATCCCTTCCATGGTGGGTAATAGTTGTCACAAGCTCATATCTAGATTGAAACGAAACTCGTTACTAGACAATGTTTTACTTTCATTATTATTATTCATAAACAGAAAATGATATAAACTTTTAAAATCAAAGCAACAAAACTTCAAATATTGATTGAACAGTGTTATGAATCTTCAAGACAAACCATAATTATTTATCTTGTGCATGTCATAGAACAACATCTAACAATATAAATTGTGTCTTGTTGGAATGTGTTTAGCACCCCTCAAAATAATCTATTTAGATACTTAAGTTAATTGAGGTAGTTTTCTAATGACCTAAATTCTTTTTTTTAAGCTTATCATTTTCCAACTATCTCATTTTTTTACATTCATCATTTTCTGACGATCTAAATTTTCTTTTTAAGCCAATTTTTGTTGGTTATCTAAATTTTCTTTTTACATTGATTATCTTTCTGACGACCTAATTTCTTTTTCATTTGTTGATCATGTTTTCTGATGATCCATTTCGACCATCTCCACCGAAAACAAATATTTCTTTAATTTTTTAATTAATATTATTTTTTCTATATTTAGATAGACAAAATTGAAATCTTCTTATATTAATCTCTAGAGAATGTGTGGTAATTGTCTTACATTGGAAGTTAGGAATGATAATGACTAATATATAAGAGACTTGGGCTTGCAACCTAAAACCAATTACCACACAATCAGAGCCGGTCCTGAGTATTGAGAGACTACAAGCCAAAAAAAATTGAAGGCCTATTAACAAAAAAAGTTTTTAAAAAAAAACATCAAATGTATCAGCTTACGGGTATTGAACAAGCACCATGCAGCTATAATTACAACCAATTACCACTAGGATACACCAAAATTTTGAAAATATGCAGCCGATTTAATTCATATTTAGTAAAGGCCACAAGCACATGCTTCCTCAGCTTGTCCTTAGGGCCGGCTCTGCACACAATCTCTAGAGATTAAGGCCTGATGGCCCATTAATCCCTACGATATCTCAATACCTCCCCTCGAGATAATGGCCCTTCTAGCCATTAATCTCGACAGACCATCAATCCTAGGATCCGAAGGACCGTGCCACTTTCGGGCCAGGTTACGAAAGTGTGTGGGTCCAGATCTGATACCATGTCAAGTTTCCTGGGCTTCCAACCTAAAACCAATTAGTGATAAGTGGATTGGTCCAAATCCCTTATATATTAGTCATTATTATTCACAACTTTCAATGTGGGACAATTACCACACACTCTCTAGAGATTAAGTTCTCATGGCCCACTAATCCTTAGGATATCTCAATATCTTACATCTCAAAACTATCATCGATGCACTTGTATTGTCTTTATCTCCTTTCTATCCAATTATCTGATTGTTTCTTCTTTTCTTGAATTTTTCTTTGCATCATATCTTTTGTAATCGTCGAATTGTATTTCAGTGTTATTGTTCACCTGTAGGAGCTAATGGATTAAGACACAATGCACATAACCATCATGCATATAAACAAAACTTTTTTTGGTCAAGCAGATAAACTTTTTTTGTTGTCACAAGGTCAAGCAGATATACATTACTTGAATTTATAAATATTCCAAAATTATGCATAGGCTGACCAAGACCGGTCAGTCACCTAATGAATAACTAAACGGAATACGATATTGACGGAGAAATTAACGGAGTGTGCTTACTTTAGTTCAGTCAACCTCAGTCTTATTAATGCCCCTTCTTTTTCTCTTTGGTTGGTATCTTTTTACTGCTTTAAAGCAGAACTATTAAGGGCTTAAAACGCAGCGTTTTGTTCCGGAGATCGGTCGGAAAGCGGCTATCTTTGTTGTCTACAGAATTTGTTCGTTTCTTTAACTCTCTCCGACAAACCCACGAGAGAGAGAAAGGACAAAGAGAGTTGTCCATGGAGAAGAAGAGCACGCCGGAGACAGACAAGAGCGAGAAAGTAAAACCAGAGAAGGAGCTGTGTAACGGTGACGATGACGGATTGAGTCAACTCAGAGACGGAGAATCACTTGGGACTATCGGTGCGGATATGGAGGATTTACATGATGAGGCGGTACGAGAAACCCTAGCTAAGGATCAGGTTGAAGGTAATGGTTTTATTTCTATAAATTCTGTTAATTTTATTCGTGGGTTTAATTTTGACGACATGATGTTTGTGTTTACCAGATGTTCGAGAAAATTCACCTGTGGAACCAAATGATCAACATGTAAGAGAGGGGAAGGTGAGTTGCTGGAGACTGTATATTTTGTTCGTTTCGTAGCTGATTTCTTAACAGTAACAAGTAGGATTCTCTCATTAACATCGATTGTCCTGGAATTTGTAAAAACTGAGTGCCATGCACTTCAGTGTACTCGATGTTACGGCTTCTGCCTTGTTAACAAAGGGATCAAATTGGTTTGTCAAAAATTGCTTAATTGTAGTTTGTATGACTTGTTAGTAAGCAAATCTGCTTGAAAATTTGCATTTACTGATCTCTTATTAACCAGAATAAGGAAGGTTTTCGCCTTTAAGAATCGGATAGGCGCCCGTTTAGTGATTATACTACTAGTACATAGGAAGACTAGGGAGATCCCTTCCAACTTCTGGTGTGAGATCAATTTTTGGATCGGATCAAATAATGTATCGGGTTGGACTGTGAGGATCGGGTTCTGATATTATATTAAGTTTTATAGACTTAACTTAGTAGATTTGCTCATATACCTTATATATTATTTGAGATGTCTTCCAACTTCCTATGTGGGACTTTATGTTCTAATAAGAATCATAGTGGTTTTAACTTTTGGCCAACAGTTACAATTAGGCAAATTTAAGAACAAGTAAAAGGCATAACATTTGACCCTTTTTGTGGGACATTGGCAGGAGACAGATAGCGGCAAGGAAGATGTTGTAAGTGCGGTTGATGAAGTTGCAGTAGAAAACCGTGAGGTGGAAACATCTCTTACTCTGATTGCATCGTCAGACCACCCATCAATGGTGGAACCATCTCTATCTCCTGATCCTTCAGCTGCTCAAGGTCAAGGTCGATCACAGCAAAAATCTGACTCTCGTGGGGTCAACAACTTGTCGGTTTCTCCGGTTCTGAGGACACCGTCTCGTGATGGTTATAACTGGAGAAAATATGGACAGAAGCAGGTTAAGAGTCCCAAGGGATCACGGAGCTACTATAGGTGTACGTATTCCGACTGTTGTGCTAAAAAAATTGAATGCTCAAACGATTCAGGACACTTAATAGAGATTGTTAACAAAGGTTTGCATGGTCATGAACCTCCCCGGAAGAATAGCTTCTCCCCGAGAGAGATTAGAGCTGTATCAGTTATCCCGCCTGTTTCAGAGGACAATACATTAGTAGCAATAGTCCCTAGTGATTCAGCTCCGTCTGCTTCAACTAAAGAAAACATCTGTCAGTCGCTAGCAATCGTTGAACGGAAGAGAGATTGCGAGAATGAAGCTGTGGAGGAACCAGAGCCAAAACGGAGGCAAGTTCTGTAGAATTTGGATTTCAGTGCTTACCTTTCACATCGAGAGTTAAAACTAACATTCTTCTGTGTTTCAGACAGAAACAGGATAACATACAAAGTTCAGATTCTGTCTCCAAACCTGGAAAGAAACATAAAGTCGTAGTACATGCAGCTGGTGATGTTGGGATCTCTGGAGATGGATACAGATGGCGCAAATATGGTCAGAAAATGGTGAAGGGGAATCCTAATCCGAGGTCTAAACGAAACGCATATACCCATTTCTTCTAAAACGTTTCTCTATACATTGATGATTTGATGTATTCTGTTCTTAACATTCAGGAACTACTACCGATGTACTTCTGCTGATTGTCCTGTCCGTAAACACATTGAGACAGCAGTAGAGAACTTAACAGCTGTCGTAATCACATACAAAGGAGTACACAACCACGACATGCCGGTGCCAAAGAAACGCCACGGTCCTCCTAGCTTAGAGCTCGTGGCTGCAGCTGCCCCAACATCAATGAGAAGCATGTCAGACGATCAGGTGAACATTCCTACCTCAAGCCAGGGCTTGGTGGGACGAGAAAGTGAGAAGCAGAGTAGTGAGGCAGTGGATGTTGTTGGTGGTGAGAAAGTGATGGAATCGGCTCGGACTTTGTTGAGCATTGGATTCGAAATAAAGCAATGCTAATTATATGTATTTATGAGTTAGAGAGTTGATCCTTGTTCTTACTGTATAATAAAACCAAACCCATGCAGATATCTCTATTAATTATTGTTTAAGAAAATCAGGTTTTGTGTTTGAATGTTAATTGTATACCTTCTTATTTTGCATCATCAGTCCCACCCTTGAGGCCTAACCACACTGAAAATTTGACTGCGTATACCTCTGGCTGGTATAGAGGGTCTTTAGAAGCTTCAGGTGGACAAAACGACGACAACAAAAACCTTCTCTAGTCTCTGTAAACCCTACGTCTATTCGGCCTCTCCGATGGCGAGTCTTCGATGCCTTCGCGAGCTAAGCCGTCGCGCTACGACGGTACTCTCGATCAACCAGACGCGCTTCATCTCTTCCCTTCGAGGATTAGAGCTTTCCGGGATCAGCATTACTCATGGGACCCGAATTCCAAATCGATCTCTCACTACGTGTTTCCCATGGTCCAGTCTTTGCTGTCGTTCCCAAGGTCGCCATTTCTCTTCGAAAACAAACGATACTGATGAAAGCAGCGAAGGAGAAGATGAGAATGACGAGGACTACGAGGATTCAGCGGAGATTGAAATAGAAAGGGAATATTCACCGGCGGAGAAAGTAGAGGCGGCGGCGGAGATTGGGTACAAGGTGATGGGTCCTCTCAAATCTTCAGAGCGACTCTTCAAACACTACGAACCAGTGTTTGCCGTTGTTCAGGTTCTTTCGTGTCTGCTCTTACGACAAAACTATTGGTTTCATTTCACACTCTCGCTGATGTTGAATGTTCATTTACTCTCATGTAGATTGGTTCGCATCAGTTCAAAGTAAGCAACGGGGACTCCATTTTCACAGAGAAGTTGAAATTCTGTGACATCAATGATAAGGTAAGCTTAGCTTCTGCTCTTTTTCATGAAGAGTGTTGTTTAGGAATTATAAGTGTATGTGTTTCTATCTCTTTGCAGTTGATACTGACCAAGGTTCTTCTATTGGGGTCGGCAAGCCAGACGATTATTGGTAGACCTATCTTGCCAGATGCGACTGTTCATGCTGTAGTGGAAGAGCATGTAAGTGTCTCTCATTGTCTTGCTTATAATACTAGTGAAGCTGTATTGAAAAGAGCATTTTGTTGATAGTGTAAGTACTCAAGAAACATTTACTTACTTTCATGAGAATTTGCTAGTTGAATCCGATGATTGATGAGAGAAACTAAATGAGATACATGAGTTTGAAAGTCTTGCGGAATAATGTATGGACGACTGAGTTATTAGATTAGATTAGTGTTCATCTTACATCATCTGAAAGTCACTCTATATATGTTTATTTTCGCGTCTAACTAGCTAAGTACCTTTGTGTGAGTGACAGGCTTTGGATGAAAAAGTTCTCATTTTCAAAAAGAAACGAAGGAAGAATTATAGGAGAACCACAGGACATCGACAGGTTCTTTCAATTACCTTTCTTTGAATCTTGGATCCAAGAAGTATGTAGTTTTTGATCGTTTAACACTTATGTCCAGGAATTAACCAAGTTGAGAATAACCGATATACAAGGAATTGAGAAACCAGAACCGAAGATTGTTCATAAGCCTTCCAAGGGAGCTGATACAGAGCAACCAAAGGCTGAGCTAGTTAGTTAGAGAGAAGAGTTGCTTTTTTTTTTTGTGTGGGTGATGCCAATACTTTGAAGTTCATCTATGGTTTGCAATTTTGGGTTCTCCTTTTCTGAAGTTTTTCTTAGAGCTAGTAGCTGAAAGGATGAAAAGGCCTTCTTGGTAGTTAGTGATTGATAAAATTCAACTTTCTACATCATCACTTTTATTATTATTTTGTATTTTTGCTTTTGTAATTACAAGCTAATAACAAATACCCATTGCAATAAAATAAAAATGATTCAAAATTAAATTATTTTTTAAAAAATATTTTTCTTGATTATGTTATATTCTTAGTTTTTGATTTTTCTAGTAATTTTTTTATTATTTTGGAAGTGAAAAGGGTAATAATTAAGAAACTAAAATTAACAGAATATTACAAAAAATTGAACTATCCAAAATAATTCAATTTTTTTTAACTGAAATATTTGAAGATATCTAATTTATATCTGAATTACCTGAATTATCTGAATTTTATCTGAACTATTTATATTTTTACACAAATTATCCAAAATTATCTAAAAGAATTGAATCAAACCTGAATTTTCCTCAAGTATTAGCTTGTTCCTAAGCATTATCCGAATCAAACGGAACATTGAAAAAACTGAATCGAAAACGAACCAAATTTTATAAATATTGGAATAGTTTCTAAATTTTTATATCCAGAAAATCGAAAATCGAAAGAACCTAACGACCAAACATAGTTGTAAACAACTCATTCACATAAAACCAGAATCATTCATGCTTTTGTTAAAAACCCAATTAAACCAAAGTAAATTAAACAATCGAACCGAGATGTTTATTGTAAAAGACGCGACGACGCGTTTGACGACAGAGGAGACGAAGATCCAAACGCGGCGCTAAGCTCCGTCCTCCCAAAAACTATCCGACAAAGACAAGGAACCCTAATTTTTGTCCTCAAATCCCAAAAAGGTCTGTCTCTCTCACTTACCCTCCTCCTCCAATTTCGGATGATTCCCCATTTCGAACTTGCGGAGAATAACCGAGAAAGGGCTTCCCTTTCTTCCTCGCCTCTTCCCCTTTCATGTCTTCTCAAGTCACTGACTCTCATCAAGGGTTGTTGGTGCCTCAAACCCTAGATTTTGATTTCCCTTTAAAATTTTCTCAGATTACGTGTTTTGGGTTCTTGTGCTGCTCTTCAATTTCTTCTCCGTTCCGTTGTATGTGCCGAATATGAGTGATAAGAAGGTAATTTTCCCACATGTTTGTTTGCCTCTTGAGTTTCTTAGCTGTGTTGTTTGCATTAGGGTTTAAGTTCTCATTGTCTAGAACGATGTTGAGTTTCATTTGGAGCTCACACAATGAAAATGAGTGGTATTAGGTGAACTTTGTTTCTTGTAGATTCCATTATTGTCGTTTATGAAGTGTTTGGTCTGTTTCCGACAAGCAAAATCTGGTATCCTTAAAATGTCTTAGCTTTGATACTCTGTAGGTTAAATTGAAGTTGTTGTATTTCTGTAGCTTCACTTTGATCATGTTGGTTGATACTTGGTTATATTATAGTTATTCGCTGAGGCAATATCGATGCGAGAGACTGTAATTATCTTTCACATTTGATTTTATTTCTTAAATTTGTTCAGTTGATGCTATAACCAACACTTGCTGTCCTTATTTTGTTCATGGCAGGTATTTGTGTTTGGATCCTTTACAGAACATGAAACAAGATCATTACTTGAGAAGAAACCTATTAAGCCTCCTGATAATGATAAAGAAAAGTCTGTGGGGAGTATACAATTCGGCTCCTTGAATCTTGCTGCCGGAAATTCTTCAGTAAACACTAATGGCGAGTTGAAGAAGGGTCAGGCTGATGGGGCAGTTAAATCTCGACCCTCCAGCTCTCATAAGGAAGATAAAAGTTTTCAGTCTGGGTCTCAAAAGGGACTTGCTGCTTCTAGACCTTCGAGCTCTGATAAGATCAATGAAAATGTTGCAAAACTCCCGGGAAAACATTCTTCAGGTTTTCCGGAGCATATGAAAGTAAATGGAATTATTAAAGAGGTTTCTGAAAGAAAACCTCACAACAATGGTGTGGCGGAGAAGGCAGATCCTATAGGTTTGGAGAAGTTGTGTGTGTCAGATGGTGAAAATGATTCTTTCTATAAAGCTTCGAGCTCGAAATTCCAAGCCCTGGACAGCGAAATTTTGTTAAGTGATTCTTCATCTAGCAGCGTACCAAGAAAGAACACTCAGATGGTTCCTACTGAATCTGCACTGCCCATTAAAGACTTTACACCAAGAGGATTAATAAACGCTGGAAACTTGTGCTTCCTCAATGCAACACTTCAGGCTTTACTCTCATGTTCTCCTTTTGTGCAGCTCCTCCAGGGAATACAACTCCAACACATTCCAAAGGTTGCTAACCATCATTCTCTTTCTATGCTTTCAATTCCAGTTTCTATAGTTGTTGTCTGATCGTGATTGTTCATTTGTGCCTGCTCAGGCTGAGTCTCCAACTCTAGCTGCATTTTCCGAGTTTATCTCTGAATTAGATGTGCCAAGCAGTTCAAGCTTCAGAAATAATGTTACCGTAGTTGAGTCTGGTAGACCTTTTACACCTGCCATGTTTGAAGGGGTCCTTAGAAACTTTACACCAGATGTACTCAACAACATGTCTGGCCGGCCAAGGTTTGTGACTTTCTTACACAGTCTGAAATGTTGTTGCTCTTATGTTTTAAATAGTTAACCTATTTTCCCCTGATTCTAACACATTGTGTGCTTGTGTTGACAGGCAGGAAGATGCTCAGGAATTTTTGAGCTTTATAATGGACCAAATGCACGATGAGCTGCTGAAACTCAGGGAAGAGTCCCCCAAACTTACTGCTTCGAAGTCCTCGGTTGTTACTTCTGCCAACGATGATAAAGAATGGGAAACAGTTGGACCCAAAAACAAATCTGCTGTGACAAGAACACAAAACTTTGTTCCTTCTGAGCTCAGTGATATATTCGGTGGGCAGCTAAGAAGCGTAGTGAAGGCAAAGGGGAGCAAAGAATCTGCTACTTTACAGCCATACCTCTTACTGCACCTTGATATTCACCCGGAAGCCGTGAGTACAATAGAAGATGCATTACGTTTGTTTTCTGCCCCAGAAGATCTTGAAGGGTATCGAGCCTCAGTTACTGGGAAGGTAAACTGTTTCTCTTTACTCAATACTATAATATCCAGCCTCATTGACTTGTCTCATTTCAGGTTGGTGTAGTGAGTGCTAGAAAGTCGATAAAGATACAGAAACTCTCAAAGATAATGATACTGCACCTTATGCGTTTTAGCTATGGAAACCAAGGGAGTACTAAGCTGCATAAACCTGTTCACTTTCCCCTCGAGCTTAACCTAGGCCGTTACCTTCTTGCTTCTCCTTCCAGCGGGGTATAAAGTTGAATGCTTTACATTTCTCTCTCTGACTTTGAACTATTATTACTTACTTACTTAGATTTCCTCTTTTAGGGTTTGAAATATGAACTTGTGGCGACTATTACCCACCACGGAAGGGATCCCTCGAAAGGGCACTACACGGCAGATGCTCGACGAAAGAACAGTCAATGGCTTAGGTTTGATGATGCATCTGTGACTGGTATTGGGACAAAACAGGTTTTGCACGACCAAGCATATGTTCTGTTCTACAAACAAGTGTAAGAGAATCAAAAGCTATCTAATTACATTGTCGGGGAAAGGAGAAGAGCAACAACTTCCTCGGCCTAGTGTCAGGTATTTTGAGTTCTCCTATAAAGACTTTGTAGGAGAGAATCTCAGTAGGTAAATAGATTTATAGTACCTGAAAGTTTTGTATTGATTACTTGAGATGGAAATGTTTTAATGTGATTCAAAAGTGGTTGTATTAGCCACTGTCCACAATGAAAACCCAATCACACAGCATTAAGAATCTAGTTTTTTTTTTTTTTTTGCGTCTGTTCGCGTAAGAAAAATGAGTTAAAGTGATAAAACTCCCGAGAGATAACCACAGAACTACAGCAGACAAACTATTAAGACCATCTCCAATGGGATTGCATTCTCAATTTCAATTTCCATTAATTGGAGTAGAACTCAACTCCATTTTGGAGTGACTTCATTTTGGGATAAAAGGTCGCCAGGTCGGTGAGCCACTCTTCTGCATGGTTCTTTCTTCTTTGTCCCAAGATAACCTCGACAGTTGTGTGAACCAGTTACACTTTCTTTACTTCAGGGCCAAATTGAACAAATATGCAAAAACAAAAACAACCTAATACATTAGAATCTTAGACTGCTTAAGCTAATCACCAATGGTCCAGAAGTTTAATCATATGTAAATGTAAGTGGCTCTCCTGCTTCCATTTGACAAGCTGCAAAGACACCTACACGGATCTCATCTTCCACTTGCCTGTTGTACAAGAATAAGACTGACTCATTCTCTGCCAACTCAAAGGCCCCACATCATATCTACCCATAATAACAGTGCTACACGCAATTATCAATGTTGTTAAAACTTAAAACCAAACTTGCTTAAACTAATCAAACCATAATTTGGAACTTGTATCTGATATCAATGTTCGGTTTTTGTTAGTTACAAACAAATATATTTGGATTATTGTAGTGTGGTTTTCTCCAATTAAACCAAGTTATATATGTTTCTAGTTGTCTCTCGATTAATAACTCTTCTTTTAAAAATCCAAAAGACTACGTTTCACTCACATCTTACATTTTTATTGGCCAGAATCTGGTCTTGAAATTTAGAATGCCATATAACATTTTAGAGTAAATTTTAATAATTGTTTCTTTTACAATTTGAGAGATAGAAAACTTATGTATATCACCTCTATAAAATTTGGGGATCAAAATTAATGTTTTATATGTTCAGAAATCAGAACTGGCCTGTGACACCGAGTCGTTAAAAATTGTTGTATTTTTCATGGAATTATCGCATTCGTGAAAACTAAGTAACACATACAGAATGTATAATCTTGAAATACAACCTTTAAAAAGTATTTGAAAGCTTTGCGATTTTATCATAAACGTTCATAATTTTTTTTTTGAATAAAAGTTACAAAATATTAGTGTTACCTTACAAACCTAATTAACCGATTTCTTTATACACACTATTAAGTTTAGAAATCTATTGTCTATACTCAACCATATTTAGTTGTTGACCAGTGCGATTGTCCAGTGCGGCAAAGACTTTTATGATCTAAACAATACATTGTCCAACCCTTTAAGTCTCCAACACAAAATTTATATCACAAGATTCACAACATTAGTATGTACTATTGCTTTGTTAAACACTCAAAACTTTATTAGCAACAAACTCTCTTGCTAAAAATATTGATATTTGTTTTTGTTTATTTTTATATATTTGTTTTTAAGTTTCGGCAATTATTTATCAAAAACAAAAAAAACTTCCCGCAGTTTACCACGTAACCGCGATTACATCACCTTTATAAAGCTACTGAGTAATCTTTAAAACATCTAAAGAATTACTCACTCCATGTATTTGTTTATTCTTAAACCTATTCGCAAGAAATTCATGGCGTCTAAGAATTAGTTTAGATGATAAACGGACCAACAAAGCAAACTAGAAGATTGTTCACTTCACGACAACTTGGTGATATAATAATATACTTCAAATAAATCACTTGGGTTCTTTTATATTCTTTTCTTTCCAAAAATGTGTGTATAGTAATATTATAGTATATATATGTATTTTTCTCATTAATCAGTATAATTAGCCAACCCCATTAATCCAGCTTGCTCCAACTCGCCATGATTATCGCTTGATCAACTCTACTGTCCAGATTTATACACTCTGTCGAAGCTCTTTAGTTTTACAAAAGCTATCTCCTTCCTTTAAAAAAGACATTTCACGATACCAGATCAATTAAGTTCGTTTGTTTATTATGTATAATGTATCCGAAGGGATTTTAAAGCTTTGTGTTGTTCACGTAGCATCCAAAATATGACGACATTTTATGAAACTGTTTTTTTATATAGTCTCTCATTTATGGGTCAAATGATACTCTAAAAACTGTTGTGATTATTATTCATTTTATATTATACTTTTATGTCTGTTCCACATTAATCAAACTCGTTATACTTATTTCGTTCAGCTCAACTGTTTCACAACACTCATTCTACCATCACCTGTCCATAATCCATAGAACCCATGCAGTAACCATTTTCAATTAATACTGCACATCGGACTGTACCAATGTAGTTGACCTTAGAGCAGGTACATCGGGAGGTTCTAAGCCCCGGTTCTTAAAAAAAAAATTAATAAAATAATGTAAATCCTACGTGGGGTTCACATGAATAGTTAAGAAACATGATAAAAAAATTCCTAATAACCTGTTCCTTAACTGTTTCGCTTACGTGGCGTAATCTGATTGACTTATTTTAAAAAATTTTTTTTTTTTTTCCAGTTACTAAAAAAAACATTAATTTTTTTTTTAAGAACCCCATACGGGGGTTTACGAGTGTACCTCCTCTTACATTGTTTTCTCAACAAATAAAAACTGTACATGCCAACTTCGATTTCTGGGCCAACTTTATATTTGGTAAGCGAACCATTCATTCAATTCTAAAGTGTTATATTCATATGTTTGACGCGTTTATTCAATAACTAATTTGTTAACAATTTTTTTTTGTTGAAAAATCTAATTTATTTTACCAATAAATTCAGATTTCATACAATAAAAAATAGAGATGTACGTGTTGTCTTGTCTTATGAATAAAATCCTCCTTGGAGAAACTTTATCCCACATATAATAACCAATTAAAAGTTTCCAGAAATGTACATTGAGACTAGGCCATAAAACCTTGGGGTAAAAATAAATAATCAAAGTTTCGGATTTAAATAATTACGTCACTCCAGTTGTGTAACTTTGATTACACTAATTGTTTAAAGACACCACAATTTATGCATTTCTCACCTTCCAACTGTAACTTTTATTATTTTCAAACCCACACGGCGCGTAAAAAATAATCAGCTGTATCTCCCTCACATTAAGTTACCCAACGAAATAAAGACACGTGGAAATAAAGACCGGTCAAACCCGCCACGTAGGTAATCTTCTCAAGACGCTCGTTTTAAAATTCAGAGAGCTTTCTTCTCCGTATAAGTAGGAGACGAATCATCCAAGAACATCGGCAAACAAATCTGATTCCCAATATCGAGAGATAAATCGACGGTGGTTGATTCGCCGGGAATTCGACGGAGCTCATTTTCTCCGGGGTTGTTTTCTCGATTTCTCCGGCGAGCTTCGTGAGGGAGGGAATCATGCAGAAACGGAGAGCGGTGAGGGACTCTTCGGTGAGAAATGGGAAGGTTTTGGATTCCGGCGGGAAGAAGAGATCTGAGAGGAGATTGATGAAGTTCGAGGAGTTGCCTAGGTATCTGAAGGACAACGAGTTCATACACAATCATTATCGGTGTGAGTGGTCTCTCAAGGAAACTTTCTTCAGCGCCTTCTCTTGGCACAATGAGACTCTCAACATCTGGACGTATGTATTATCAAATTTTGAATCTGTTTTTTTTCGAAAATTTGAAATTTGAAATTGAGATTTTCATCTGGTTTTGAAATCGACAGGCACTTGGGTGGTTTTCTGATATTCGGTTGGATGATGGTGGTGAGTTCCATGGAAACGACGGAGCTTGGCCTGGCCGGCTTCGTTAGAGTCTTTTCCGGGTAAGAATTCTCGAGGTCAAAATCGTCTTTTAGTAGCTCCTTTTTTGTTGGTTTTTAAAATAAAATTCAACCTTTATGGGTCCCAATGACAGGGCAACAATTCGCTGGCCGTGGCCGTCAATGGCAATGGCAAAAGGTGTTTACTTTTCCAGCTATCAAACTCTGCATAACGTAAGATTCTTTCTCTTCCTTTACATTCTGTGACATTGTTTATTCTCTAATATAAGTAGACATGCAAGTCATTTTCCATTACAAAATGTCATTTTTGTGCTCATGTAAACATATAATATGCTGATTGCAGTAGTGCTAAGTGGGTAACTTTCCTTCACCATGTGATGTTCCTGGTCTTGCTTGGCCTATCTTTATGTTTTCTTACCTTGGTTAATGGCTACTTCAGTTTCTCTAGACTTACTTTATGATGCTCACCTACTTTTGAAATCACATGATTTTCTACGGAAATTAAGGAACACTGGACTTATGATTCGTTGTCTATGGGTTTTGTTTATTTCTTGGCAGAATTCATCATGTAAAGTTCTTCTAACCTGCCCCCACTATGTGATGTTTCTGATATTTTCTTGGACTTTGCTCACCTACCTTCCCCTAATCACATGTTTACTCAAAGGATTAAAAGTCAGTGTCTTTTGGCAGGATTCGAACGTGACACACACTAGCTCCTTCTTGAATCCCCAAGGAGAAGTCAACTACGAAACAATTCCCAAATGGCCATGGCTCATCTTCTTATCCGGAGCAATGATCTGCTTAATCTGCAGCTCCATGTCACACCTCTTCGCTTGCCACTCCAGAAGATTCAACCTCTTCTTCTGGCGACTAGACTACGCCGGAATCTCCATCATGATCGTCTGCTCATTCTTCGCACCTATCTACTACGCATTCTCTTGCCACACTTACTGGCGTCTATTCTACCTCTCCTCAATCTCAATCCTCGGTCTCCTAGCCATCATCACTCTCCTCTCTCCAGCACTCTCTGCTCCACGTTTCAGATCTTTCAGAGCAGCTCTTTTCCTAACAATGGGATTCTCAGGTGTCATACCTGCCTCACATGTGCTTTACCTTCATAAGGATCACCCAAACGTGGTTATTGCTCTAGTCTACGAGCTTGCGATGGCTGTGTTGTATGCAACAGGAGCTGGGTTTTATGTTAGTCGTATACCTGAGAGATGGAAGCCTGGAGCTTTTGATATTGCTGGACATAGTCATCAGATATTCCATGTGTTTGTAGTTTTAGGAGCTCTTGCTCATAGTGTTGCCTCTCTTCTTATCATGGATTTTCGACGGGCTTCACCTTCTTGTGCCTTTTAAGCAAGCAATGAATTGTTAAGATGTTTAGTGACATTTCATTCAATGTATCAATGTATGTTGTCCTATAGTAGATGCGGATTCGCAATGTACAACAACTCAATATATTCAAAGTATTGAACTTTAGGTCTTGTTCAGGCCTGTAGTTTCCATGATATAAATTCATGATATTAAGATCTCAACTTTAGGTCTTGCTTATTGCATATACAGAGTGGAACGTCAAGATATTAGTTCAATATGACTCATACACAAAATCCAACATCTCGTCCTCAAGGATCCTCCATGTTATGATCTGCTCGGAAGATTGAATCCTTGGTGTAGTCGAGCAAGGTACTTAGGCCTTTCTACTACATTAGTCTTCGTTCTTGTATGATTTACCAAACTGATGTCTCCTCTTCTTTTTCTCCCTGGCTAGGGGAAGAACGGATCGAGCTTCTAGCTGAACCTTGTGCCATTAACAGTTTTGACATCGACAGACAGAATCCACAGGTGAAGACATCATCTAACTCAGTTTCAACCTCTAGTAGTTTACTTCTAATCAACTGTGTTGTGTTTTCTCAATATGGTATATTGGATTCTACAAGATGTAATATGTAGTTAGAGTGGGAATCAATAGCAGTCTTCTCAAGGCCTTAGCAAAGAAAATCAGATCTCCAGTATGGAATCGTGCACGGTATAATATATTTTTGGTTTCATCTCCGAGCGACAACAAAGAAGTTGGAGGAAGGTGGCGGTAATAGTTTGAATGTGTTTATAGTTTTTTTTGGGTTATCCAAGAGGGTTGGGGCCTTCGGCCTTAATCCCTTCCTAAATCCGGAATCAGCATGTACTAATACCATTTGGGCGTAAAACATTCCTCCCACGGGGGATCGAACTAAGACCGCTTGGTTACTAACCTTGTTTCCTCCACCAGTAGCCCACCACACCCGTGGTTAATGTGTTTATAGTTTCATTACAATCTGCACAAACAGAATTTATATTCATTTTAACCTAAGTTTGTGATCTCAAACATTTGCTATTCTGGCTGGAATTTACTTCTGAATCTGTCCCCATCGCTGTACCATTGCGCAAGTATATATGTTTACAGACACAAGTCTAACCTCGAACCAGTCTCTGACATGTGTCAGAAAAGAAGTCGGCCACCGTAGGTCCCACGGAAACTAATACTTGGCCCTGTAATGAGCCGTTGAATTCTTGAAATCACTCTTTTTGTTTTCTTTTTGATTTCTTTAAAAGATTTTAGAATTTAACAAAGAAGAAGTATTCAAACCACAATCAAAGGCGAAGATGACATGCCCCACGCTAAATTAAAAGTCACATTAAGCTTTATTAATCATTCAAAGATTATTTCACCAAATACTTTCCAGCTCTTTTCTTTGAGATATTCCAGAATTTCATCATTATTTTACAAGACTATTCACTGTATTTTGATAAAGACCTATTTTCAAGTTTTATTTAATTTCTTATTTTGTGAAAAAGCTGAAGAACTTTGTCCTGTTTATGATCTAAGATATATTTTGTAACCTTTCTACTTTTGATATCGGTAAGGAACCATTATGATTTTTGTCTGGCGTGGCTATTGTTAGTGATTATATTCCCTATTTTAGATAATTTCCACTTTGATTAGATAAAGTTTCTGTGTCATTCACCAGAACATTCATCTCTTCTATTTGAAGCATATCTCCTCTGTTCAAGAGATTAAACTAGTCAAAGGATCTGCAAGTTCATCAATCAAATCCCCCTTCTTCTACAAATTCTCCGGTATAGTTGTTTGATAGCCGGCTTCTGTAGTAAGTTTTTGTTTCCGAACTATGTATTCGTTTCCTTTTAGACTCAGCTGCTTATTTTTGTGGAAACAAAATCTTTATTCTTGTCTTGAACTTTTGTGGGATCATGAAATTTATTACAGAACTTTATGTATAAATCTGTTTTCTATGTGTGTTTTGCAGAGACATGGTTGAACGAAGTCGCAGCTTTAAACTACCTGGAGCTGAGATAACTGATCTAAAAATAGCTCTTTATGAGCGCAAAGAAGTCATTGAGAGGCTCCAAGATGAGTTACACGCAGAGAGAGAAGCATCTGCAATATCAGCAAGCGAGGCAATGTCAATGATTCTTAGGCTACAAGGAGAGAAAGCTGAGCTAGCTATGGAAGCTGGACAGTACAAGAGAATGGTTGAAGAAGAAATGTCTCACGCTGAGATGTCTTTTGCACTTTTGGAGGATTTTATTTACCAGAAAGAACTTGAAGTCACTGCTCTTGAGTATCAAGTTGAAGCTTATAGAAGTCAGCTTTTGAGCTTGGGGTATAGTGACTTGAATAGCTTGGATGTTAAGGTTCAAGATGAGAAGATGTTGAAGATGAAGATGAATGGTCTGGAATTGAGTGATAGGTCTCAAACACCTTCTCCAGATTTGGTTGAGAAGGAAGTTATTGAGCAGAGCTTGGAATCACAGAAGAGTTCTTTAGATGTGTATTGGGAACAGATCAAGAAGCTTGATGAGAAAGTGAAAGAGCTTACAGATTTTAGAGATTCCTTGCAATACAAGACTTCATTTTCTGAATCTGGAATAAACAAGGGAGAAGAAGATGTTGCAAGCTCATCAAAGGGTTTGTGTAAAACTGAGGAAACTCTGGTGATAAAGGTTGCAAAGCAGACAAAGATGGATAAGAAATCACCTAGACAGACAAGAGATAGAAGTGGGAAGAGAAACCGTGCAGAGTATCAAGCTGAACTGCAGAGGTTGAGACAGAGAGTAGAGCGACTTGAGAGGGAAAGAACTAAGACAGAGCCTGAAACTAGTGGAGTGATTAAGCGAGAAGAGGTTAGTCTACTAAGGGAGATGAAGGATGAGGTAAGTTCGATGCAATCATCTGAAGTGAAGAGCTCAAACACAATGGAGACTTTACAACCTTGGATTGATCCAGCCATTGTTTCTGTTCAAGAGGTAAATTCAATCAAATTTTTAAACAGTAAAATTCACTCAGTATTTTATTAGAACTAACAAATACTTGGCATGTTGTTTGAAACAGGCAATGCTTTACTTCTGGCTATGAGACAAAGAAACTTTTTGTTTTCTTTCGAGTGTTTGTAAGTGTGTTCTAGTTTTGTTTGCTTCAGTTAGAAATCTGTAACTATTTGTATAAAAAAACTCACGACTTTTCTCTGTAGATAAAAAAAATACTAAAAACATCATCTTGTAATTATTTGTGTGTATAAATATCTATTGAAGAGACTGCAAGGGTATTGACAAAACAAGTTAGACTCATTGAGTGATAGACAATGTGCACTGTTTTCTTCTTCCACAAGTTATCAACACCAGAACTAGAGGTTGAAAGATTTTGAGACTTATTCATAACTTTTGATCACTGATCAGATTGTACACACACACATGCATCAAGAAACTCAGGCCTTGATTGGTAACATGCGGAATAGGAAAATTTGCTAATCAAAAAAATTTGTGGAATAGGAAAAAAAACGCAAAAACGAAAAGTCTAAAAAGTGAACTATACGTAGATTATTTGTGGAATCTTAATATTCCGTCATTCCGCAATACTCATCCAATCACACAAAATTTATTCCACAACTTTTATTCAGCAAATTTAAAAATTATTTCCGCAACTTTATTTTATTTTCCACCATTCCGCGATTCCACGAGTGTTATCAGTCGAAGCCTCAATGTCCTGCGGAATGCTGTGACCAAATTGGTGCAAGTAATTTTGTTTTCTAAAATTTTCTTGATAGCTTGTCAACTATACAAAGAAAAAACAGCACAACAGTAACAGACAATGAGCTGAGTCAACAATGGAAGCTCTAATTACTTCCATACTCAAAGCTAAACAACCAGTTTAGACCTTGTCACAGTCTTGAAGATAAAACTAAAATCTCTGGAGGAATCAAACCCAAATGCATGCAAATGCTTCTTCCAAAGCCCTCTTCTTGCTTATCTCTAAAGAAAATCCTCCAGCCCGTGGAGCTCTCTCTGCTTTGATCCTCATCATTGCTTCGTCTTCCATAGAGTAACGTTGATGATCTGCTCCTCCTCCTATAGGTACAGGTTGTGGACCCATTCCCGTTGGTCGTGGACCCTGACTGTATGCAGTTGCAGCCGTAGTCCCATTATTTGAAGACTACAAATGCAGACAACAACAATAAAGGTTTGAGCTTTTGTCAGAAATCTTCAGCTTCTTGTCGTCAATATGAAAATCACTTTATTTACCGTATCAGCATCAGTTTGTGGGGGTTGGGCCTTGCAAGCTGCCAAGGCTGCAGTTAGATCTTCAGCCTGTTGGACCAAATTAAGAATACACCAAAAAGCAAAATTCAGAGTTAGGCAGAGATCATTGTAGAACAGAGCATAAAACAAGACTATTTCCATTTCCAGCTTTCCTTGAGGTCTGATAAGTTTCAAAGTGACAAAGAGCTTATATAGAACACATTCATCTGATCGTTGACCTAACCAAGATGAGAAACTTAACGCTATTGAAGGAAATTACCTTGCGGGCTCGATTAACCATTATCTGTTCAGCATTCTCATGAGAGTATCTCTTTATTTTCTCCTCAATCGCCTCAACATTGATTCCATCTACCAAATCGAATACTGCAGAATGGAAGATATATACATTGGTCTTGTCACACATAAACAGAGAATGTAGGAACAGCAAGTGAAACTAACCCATGCACTCCACTTCTTCCAAGTAGTCATTGTAGTCTTTAAGTGATGGAAAATCCTCTTCCCGTTTATTGTATCTGCATTTCCGGAAAAAAATGAGATACTCAAAACTCAAAAGGCTGCTTCAAAAGACACAAATAATCCATTCTTTTATGTGACCGTAGAATATCCCAACTTCTATGCTAACAAATACTGGAAAAGGATCTACATGTATTTCCATGAAGCATATCACTCATTCACTCATGATAAAGATAGGTGAATTTCGTAATCTATATGCATATCTGTGAAGCCTATCACTGACTATAATGATAGCAATCCGTTCTGATTAGTCCGAAACAGATTCATTTGGTTCTATATCACCATACATGCACAAGCAAGCCTGATATGCGACAAGAGAAAATACTTGGGACGAAGAATACATCTCAGAGATTCTCCTTCTGACATGTATTTCCTTGTTTTGATGACTAGAATTGGACACCATCACCATGATTGCTTCTTGTCTTGTCCTATAGCTAAGAGGTACAGACTTGAGTTTAGAAATGGGACAGAATCATCGAAGAGTAGAGAATTAAGAATTAAAACACACGAGGTTTTTAAGGATATCGAAATCGATGCACAGAGAGACAACTTCCTAGCATAGACGACGCATAACTACAATGTGTTTGCAGATTGATCAGTAAAATATATAACCTAAATGTGCAACAGCTAGTTTAGATTAAAATCGAGGAAACTGAAATCCTACCGATTAAAGCTATAAGCGTAATATAATCAATCTTAAGACCTCAAATTCAACAAGCCTGCGAAAACTACAAACCGGAGAGGATAAGAATTAATACAGACAAGATGTATACGACTCACCAACGGAAATGACAACAACACGGCGGCGAGTAAAGGTTCCGACTGTAAATTCAATTCCGGAGATACTGATTTCTTCAATTCGAACTTCCAAAGGGAGTTGAGATACAAGAAAGAGAAAGCGAGAAGAACTTAATAGATATGGGCTCAGGGCTCATGGGTCAAAGTCAAGCCCAACAATTTTATACTATTTATGATTAGACCCTTAATGCAATACCAATTTCCATATCTTACCCAATATTATACTCTTTTACTAAATAGTTCATACCTACTTTTCAATTTCTCATAAACAATGTATGTGTTGATTTTAGGGGTGATCGTTTGGATATCTATTTGGATATGGTTCGTGTTTTCAGATTTGTGGATTTAAAAATATAAAATTTATTCTGATATTTTAGGATTTTGGTTCGAATTCGTTTTGATTCTATTCGGATTCGAGTCGGATTCGGATATCCAAAAAAAAAAAAAAATATATATATATATATATATATATATATATAGTTAAATTTAAATAAATTTTGGTTGAATTTTGATAATTATGTATTTATTATAATTTAGGTATTTCAATTATTTTAGGCTTCAAATAACTAATAATTTGGATTTATAATTGTAATTATTGATATTTTAGTTATTTTAAATTTAAATATAATAAATATTTTTGAAAGTATAATTATTTTTGAGTATTTCGTGTACTCATTTGATTTCGGTTCGGTTCGGGTTTAGATTCGATTCTTTGGATTTGGATATAGGGTTCTAGAATCCATTTATTTATTTTGTCGATTTCGACTTCGGTTCGATACCACTTTTTGGATCAGGTTCGGTTCGAATTTTCGGTTTCGGATATTTTGTCCACCCCTAGTCTTGAATATGGATTGAAAATTGGATTCTATGGCTCACAAATGGTAGAAACTTAATAGAATCCAACATTAAATGTTCAAACAAACAACCAGAAGAAGAACCAACAAACTGAACGGTTAACGGTTAAAGCTCTTATTTATTCTCTCCCTCTCTGCTTCATAAAGTGACTTCTTCTTCTTCATAAAATGACTGCAACTTTCTGGCTGAGAATCCCACAACTCATCATGAGTCACTAACAAGTTCAGACATGTCCCTGCTGATGCTGATCTCGGGAGTGGACAATGGAGTTCCAGATATAAAAGCCTTGAAAAGCGCAAGAGCCTCCTTCGGTCTATGCAAAGGAACTTCATGGCCTGCACCTCTCACAGTCACAAAATTTAGACCATCATACTGCTGAGTCCACCCTCCCACCTGTTTTCACATCATGGCCACAGTTAAAAAGGTTTCAAAAACATAAGAAGACAAAGATTCTCACTTTTTGAGTTTGTTCTTCTTACCTGACCGTCTATGTACCAAGGACCATAGGGACTCAATGGTTCAAGGTTTAGTGCATCTATGCTATACCGGGTTGATGTGACTGGTACAACAGCATCTGCGTCTCCACTGTTACCAAATAACAAAACCCTTTAGCCACCAAACCGGCAAAGAACTTGAAGGTGCGTAATATAGAGAAAGATACCTAAAAACCCATATACGAAGCCCGGCCGCTATAAGCTCATGGTAAATGTTTAGAACCGAGGAAGGACAGTCATTCCAGTGTTCATTCACGACATCACTGCAAAACCAAAGCTGTCCAGATCAGAACTGTTACAAAGCCTTAAGCTTTCGTAAGGTGAATTGTACCTGCAAGTATCCCATTTGGATGGTGCAAGTTCTGGTGGGACATGGAGGGCTCTTTGAACCTCTGGAAGATTGAAATACACTTTAGAGTGTTTCTCCGTGCAAGGATCATACTGTTCACTCACACGGCTAGTCATCTAAGCAAAACAAATGATGACATTACTTCGAACCCCACGCTATCATCTTGATCAAAACTACGAGGATATTTAAGGCCACTTACTCGTCTTTTCTTTAGCAACATTCTTGACTGGGAAGCATTAGCAACACAGGCCGGGGTGAAGACACTGTATGGATCTATATTACCCATTTCCTTGTCTGCTATGTCCAGAACCTTATTACACACTTCGGAGGAGTGAATAAACGGTTCGAAACCACACTGAAGCTTCAGTAAGCTGTATGTTTGATCGGAGATAAAACCCAATGACCAAATATATTGGAAAAGACCGAGCTGATCATGGAAATCATCCATTAGCCCATTTCCTACCTGTAAACAAACATTCATCAAAACGTTTATACATTTTAATAAACCTTCTAAATGAATAATCACAGAGGGAGTAATAAAGAGGACAGGCTCACCATGTAACCCTTGAGATTAATAGTGTTTTCGCCAGAAGCTTGGTTATGTTTTACAATGGCTTGACTCAGCTGAGGAATGTAATGCCCTAAAAAGCCAGAGAAGATTTAAGACAAAAATGAAAGGACTAGAAAGTAAGATGAGCTTTCGAAGTTATTACCTGCATAGCTCTCCCCAACTATATAAAACTCTCTTCCTTTGTACTCCGGATAACGCTCAACCCATTTCAGCAGAAATTTCAGTGAGTCTTGGGCTGTGCAAATCATAACGTTGCAACTATAAACCTCACTCACCAACATGAGGATCTAAAAAAGACAATGAGTTTAAGCAGCTAAACCATTACCAGTTCTCTTATCACCATTGGTACGCAAATCAGATGAAGTGTTTGAGTATGAGTAACCAACTCCAACAGGTGCATCAAGGAACAAAATATTCGCAACTGCCAAAGAAAGAAAGAAAATTCTAAGATTTGTGAATCATAGCTCTCTACTCCAAATACTCTGCAACATACAACTTCATTACCTTGGTTCCAAGAGTATTGATTAAGGTATAAAGTCTTCCCATCTGACTTAATGTGAAACGGTCCTATCTCTTCTGCTTCACCAAATGCAACAGATGAACATCCTGGTCCTACAGATAGAAAACAAAACAAAACTCCATCTCAGGCACAGACTAATCGATATGAAGATCCATTCATTCTTCAAAGAATCCAGATCAAAGGGTTGTTTAAATCCAAGAAAATGAAAATCCAAATTTGATTCCATCTTAAGGAATCAAAACAACATAGTACCACACATAACTACAAGAATCTACATGAACACAAAAAGGGAAATCACATGTATCATGCTAAAACCAACAGTAAAATCAGCAACAAGCAACAAGCAATAAGCAATCAAATCCAAACCAAAGTAAGCTACAAGACAATCCCAATAGTAAAAAATCAAGATCCATATTATATAACAGTAGGGCATAGTGATCGATGTTTAATGAGTTGAAAATCCATTGAGGTACTATTGAATATGCTGAAAAGAAGAGGACTTTCGAATACAATAAACAAAAATGGAGAAACTTTAGGGTTTTTTTTGTTCTGTAACAAACCTCCATTGAGCCAGAGAACAAGAGGCTTAGACGCAGCATCATCGGCGGCTTCAAATAGCCAGTAGAAGAGTGCTCTTCCCAATTCTTCATTAGTAGTAACGAACCCGGAGTAGTGAGCAAAGTTTACATTGAAATTCTGACCAGGCAATTTCGAGACCTTGTCCTGTTCTTTTTGGGACAAGACAGCTTCACAGTTACAGAAATGGACAATCGCTAAAAGAGCGATAGCGAAGAGGGTGTTGACGAAACAAGACCATCTGGTTTTAGCCATTGTTGTTTGGTATGTTGACCCCAGAGAACTAAGTTTCACAAAGTACAATGAACGATCAGTTGTGCATTTAAAGACCGAAGATTAGAAAGCATGTGGACGATGACGTCACAAGGGTACTCTGACTAATCCAAAATAATCGGACTTTTTTAGTTCACTCATCGTGCGTGGTGTGGTCCTAACGAATTTGGCGTTCAATGCGGTTGGTCGAACTGCAAATGACTTTCGAGTGTTTGGTTTTAGTGTTTCGGTACTAAAGTTGGATTTCTATTGGCTGCAATCATCCAATTATTGGTCAAATTATGATTCGATATGTGTGATTACAAATACCTTATCTGAATTTAGTTGTGTTATCCAATCGCTGTTTTGGTATTAATATATATCTTTACAGATTAAACACGCAAACGCAGAAAAACGCAGCCCAGTGTCTGCGTTGGAGATAGTTGCGTGTGAGACAGTGTGCAGCAGAAGCAAGTGCCAAATGGTTTCACGTGTTTTATGCTGTTGAGCCGTTTCTAAGCAACGTTACACTTCTCAACGAAATTATTGCTTTCTGAGAAGATAAAACAACCAGGTGACAAAAAAAAAAAAAAAAAAGAGAAGACAAAACAACCAATTTTATAGTATAACTTTATACGTAAAAGGGTCGCTTTCTCTCTTTTCTTAGAGAGAAGATATTCTCTTGAATCCTCTTCTCCCTTCTTCTCTGAATCCAATCTTTCAGAAGGGGTATGAGGATCGATTGAACCGCGACTTGCTTTTGTTACTCTGTAATTATCTTCGCTCTGGAGTTTTTTCTGATTTCGGGATGATCTTCATCTTTTTCTTTGGGCCCGCGATCTTTTTCCCCATAACCTTTTTCATCTTCCTGTTATGCTTGAATAATAGCAGGAGTTTGTTCTATGGCCGGCTTCTCTTTCCGCATAGTCGGACTTCACCGGGATTTCCCGGTTTGTTTTGTTCTCGATCGGGCTCCTCTTCTCTCTCCTCGCCTTTTGCCTGTTGTTTTCTCACGGATCTTCTCCGGTATCTCCGTTTCGCGTGGATTAATATCGCCTTCGTGGCTGCTGCATTAGAGGACACGCTCCGGTGGCTCATGTTCGGTCTTTGACCCAACGGCGACGGCGCCTCCATAGCTTCGGCGGATTTCTGGTGTAGTATCGATGACTTTTTTTCTCTTTGATGCAGGTTTTGGCAGACGGCGTCTTCGGGAAGCCTAGATCGGCAGATGGTCTTTTGCCATTACAGAAAATCGGTCCGGTACGGTTGGACTTCGTTCTCCTCCACGGTAGCTCGCTTTTCCGGCGGTTCTGCAGATGGGTGACACGTGTTGCATGGCGTCAAAGAGCTAGGGACGACACGTAGCAGATGATGACGCATGGCGTTTGCTTCAGTTTCGCGTGTAACCGAGTTACTCGGGTTAATTTTCTTGTTTTGGGCTACGGCCCTTTTGTATTTCAACTCTGGTCCATGAATAAACTCTTGTTGATAAAAAAAAATAATATATATATATATATATATTTAACTTTATACGTTGGGTACTGTATTAAAATAAGATATATAAACAATGCCATGTGAAATACGAGGTAATATTTTTCTTATAATATGAATGAAGAATCTTGTGTATCATTTTTAAATTTGACTAATCTGTAGCTTTTATTTAACTGCCTCTCTAATTGGAGCATTATTTGACGATGACTTGATAAAGCTTGAGGGGTCCAGCACTACCGGACCTTATTGTGGTTGCACGTTCGTAGCATATCTACTTCAGCTTTAATTTTTGGTACGGTAGCCTCTTCTTTTAGTTTGGAGCAAAGTAAGTCGAGCAGGCCAATAATAATATTAGATGCATTAATGAATTTCAAATAAATATATATATCATAGTCAATCAAAATCAATTACGATTTACGATATGGTTTTTGTTTCATTCACACATATTGTTATATATCCACTACAGTCTAGAAGTAAACTATAACCACTAAAGGAGCCATCTTCAAACTTGAATCAATGTGTAGCTAAAACAAATGTGTAACATATCGAATATATCTTAGTAGTATAAAGAAAACTCAACAGAAAACCAATACGGACAGACTTTAGATCCACACTTTGATACTCTCTTGTAATTGAAACTAAAACAAATGAAATAGATTGAAAATTTGGTTTCTTTTGATGATATGACACAGGAAACTAATCCAACAAACTAAGTAAGAAAAAACTCAGCTTAGAAAGATACTACTATCTTGAATCGATTGCACCTTTTTTAAAAAGTATGAGCGTCTTCACATTTCAATGAGTGATTTCTTCCCAATAGCAGAGCTTCCAACTAGAATGACCTTTAGGACATTGAATCTCACAGTCTTTGACAACGGCATGAGTCATTGACTTGATAAGGTTAGAAAGTTACGCAATATGGATTTGAACAAAACCAAGGTAATAGATATTACAGTCCCTAACTTGCATTGCCCAATGATAAATGGTCTCTTTCTTTGACACGGAAGCACGATGAAACATGAGAAGGGATGTTTGAGTGTCTTTTCTCGTATCTGAAGATAAACTCACAATGGTATAATTAAGCATTAGCTGGAGGGTATCCAAAACAAAATTCGCCGAATGAATTTGAAAAATAGTAACAAAGCCTTCACTTTTAGAACTTCTTCATAAAGTGAAGATAGTTTATACGAACGATGATTGTCCTCTGCATCTTTGCATTGTGGCAATTGCCTGCCAAGATACAACCTCTGATTGAAACTGTACCAGTAAAGGGACACTTCTTGTCAATGTATACTCCTGGGAACATAATCAAGAAAGACATAAATATGTGGTGAATACTATCTAGGAGCTCGAGCCTTGAATTAATGAATGAGATGAGAATACTAAGAGCACCTCCATCGTGGGTATCTTAAGCAATTTTGGCCCAGTTTTTAAGATGTTTTGTATTAAAAATAAATCTAACTTGTAAAAAATGTTAAGGACCGTCTCTTATATTAGAGACTTAAGAGACAGTATCTTAAGTACGTGGCAGGCTGTGATTGGGCAATTTTTTTTTTTTTCGGGTCCAAAGCATGTTCACGAGTTGAGATCGAGAGAGCTTTTGTTATTTTAGAGTGCGATTGAGAGGGCGATTTAGGATTCATCTTCGATTCGTGTAAATCTCTGTGATATTCCATCCGATTTTTGAGTCTCGATCGTTTAATCTCTGTGATATTTATTTGTTGATTTGTTACAAGGGATTTTGTTCGTTATCGTCATCGATTTAGGGTTTTCCCGTGTGTGTTGGGGTCGGATTTAGAGTTCGAATTGGGGTCGGATTTAGGGGTTTGTTAAGGGGATTTTAGTAATCGATCCAGGGATTGCCCGTTAGTGTTTTGATTGGGGTTTGAATTTGCGTTTGTCAAAGGTAAACGTTTTTGGGTGTTGTGATTCTTTGTTCATTACAGATTTTAGTGATTCTTTGTTCAAAACCGGATGGTGAGAAAAGTGTGTTTTAGACCTTGGTGAGATGAGAGAGTGTGCTTGTTGCGTGTCTTCTTTGCGTTTTGAGAGATTTTTTTTTATCATAACAGCCTTTTAGCTCTTGTATATTTTGTGTTGCAGGTTGTGGTGATCTTTGTTTATGATGGCATTTGATGTTTACATCATATCTTGTAGCTGTATACTGTGATATTCAAACTTGTAGCTATAGACTATGATTCTGTGTTGATAATGGTTAAGTTTGACAGTATCTTGAAGTGTGTTTACCTAATTAGTTAGCTCTTAATCTTGATTTGTTTGTTAATCCAGCGTAGTGATATTAAATGTGGTTTGGTCTTGTGATTCTTTTTTGGTAAACTGGCGATTAGGTTGATGTGATGGTGTTTACATTGTTGCTTAATGATGTTTCCTTGCTGCTTAGGTATGTCGACATCTGAGAACAAAGTGGAAATCATTGACAGAGGTCATCACAAGAAAGGTGGCGGTGGAGGTGGTGCACCTGTTGCTGCCGCTGCATCTGCTGTTGCTGGAGGAGCTGCACCTGCTACATCTGCTAAGGACAGATACAGTTTTTAAAAACATGTCCCAAATTAGAGACATATTGTTCAGTTGAAAAACGAGTCACCATTTTTATAATTAAAAGTACGATCACTTGGTTTGTTAAACTTGTTGTTCTTGGTGGGCATTGCAGGCTGTCTCAGCTAGAGAAACCAGTGTCACACACGATTCACTGCAATTTCATCTCATTGGAAGAAGACACAACAAGAAACGAGAAACGAACTGAAGAGAATGTATGGTTCAAAGGTCAGAGAACCACCATTATATGTCAGAGAAGAAGAGATTGTAATGTGTGTGTTTGTGTTTGGTCTTGAGAAGAAGAGATTGATAATATATTTTTTTAATTTTAGAAACCCAAATTAGAAACACCAATGGAGGACTCAAATATACTTAGTCTCTTAACTATTATTAATTTACACAAATATTAATAAAATATGATTAAGAAACCCACATTGGGTAACACCAATGTGGGTGCTCTTAGTAGGAATACTCGAGGATCAAGAATTTGTTAGAAAATGCTTCAAGAACCAAAGTAAACTTACTAAACAATACCCCTCTCATCTTATTTCAGCAAACTAAATGCAAAAAGAACTCAGCTTTTCTGAACATATAATTATATTCGTAAGATGAAGCTTTTAGACAAGTTATGAGACATCAAGAATGTACCTTCGGTAGCATCTCTTGGGGTTTTGAAACCAAGACCAATGTTTTTCCAGAAACGATTGCATCCTTTTCCATGCCTCTTTCCTTTGCCAGATTTCTTCGAGCTGATAAAAAAATCATAAGTATAAGATACTATAATCGAATCATTGTAAGCAAAGACGACAGAGAAATTGATCTTTTGACTTCACCATAAGAAAACTTTTGGCTGCTTTAGAAACGCCTTATCCGTTTGCAACACATGAATCCGACATTAGGAAAAGAAAGTCTAGGATCATTAGGATTTTAAGAAGGTGGATAAGCAATCCCTAGTTGTTACATATACTCAAGACAATGTAGATCGAAACCTACTCCGCCATGGTTGAATTGCTAGTGAGCACATATGCATGGGTATAAAAACTGGAACCGGAAATTTTCATTTGTTTCCCCCTATATTATCCTTTAGATCTTGAGTCGAGGAATCACGGGTATTGGGTAGGAACCGGAACCTAACCGAGAACCGAAACTAGGAACCAAATAACCGAACTTATATAAGATCTAGTAAAAAAATTACCCGTGGTTTCAACACCAACATAAACAATGTCTAATATTTTATAGTACTATTATTAACAAATCATTGATGGGCACGTAAACAAATTCAAGAATGGTACCTTAACATGTCATGAAATATTAAAGCTAGTAGGTCCAACATGATGGGAGCTATTATACTTTACCATATCTATAAAACACAACCACTTGATTCGCATAACAAGTCAAGATCACCCTCTCAAAGTTAGACAACGTGAAAAATATACATAATTTCGGTCACCATAAACAATCGAAAAAAGAGATATAAGCAGGGACCTTAATTAAGTGAAAATGAGGTTAGTATATCGGTTTATACTTCGTTTCGTTGATATACTAATTACTATACGGATAATTACTATACGGATATAAAATGGCATATGTTACAAGTCCATACTTTGAAGACACTAATTACCAAGGAATTAACTAACATCAGAGGCATATTTATAGGGCGTTAGGGACTATATTTATTTTTTAAAGCAAGAAAAAGATGTGAAGAGTTTGTTGAATACATGTTATCCTATCATCATTCTGTGTGGGGTTACGATGGCTCTGTTTGATTCCGAATCCAAAGCTAAGTTGTCAAATACGAATCTCACAAGATTCTCTTTAACTCATCATGTCAACTTAAATCATATATTATGTTTGTTTCAGGTGGCAGCACATCTTGTGTAAACGATACTTTAGCTATGAACTAACGATCCTGGAATTTTTTTTTCCGTGTATTATGTTGTACTTTAAATGAAAGATGTCAAAAACCTGTAGTTATAAAATCTTGACAATAATTGTCTTAGAACAGCATTATGTGCAGTAATAAAAATTGATATAAGAGATTGATTATGGTTTTGGGTGAGGATCATTGGCAACTTCTATAACCCGAATCGATGAATAATTATCATTTATCTAGTAATTATGTATTTAATATATGTATAGAAGAATACAAATTTTCAGAAAATCCCATGTGGAAACTCAACCAATATCTTGCTAAGTGCTAGTCTTTGGAATTATGTGAGGTGTGACCTTTTTGTCCACAGCTATTCATAAATATTATCACAATCAAAAGGCGGTCCATGTCCACCTCATTGTTAGAGTGCAACATATGATTTTGATATCTGTAAAAGATTAACTTAAGCAAAATTCAGTTATATACATAAACTAAACCGAAGGGTCCAAACGAGAAAATATTAAAAGAATGAATTTATTATTTTCTCCTATATAGTAAAAAATTAATGTAAGTCGTTTTTCTACAATGTTTTCATTAATAACGAAACCAGTAACAGCAAAAAAAAAATAGAAACATCAAAATATCACTTAAAAAAAAGATCATTTTCAATGTCAAGGTGTTTGCATACTTAATTTAATCATTTGTTTTCTCTCCAATAATAATGGATGACCGCCTATGGCCAGTTTTGTGTGTATGTGGTCCAATTCACATCACATGCCAATCAAGCTTGATCATATGATATGAAATGCTAAATTTACCTTTATACATTGATGTGCATCCACCAATTTTTAATACAAACACAAGCTTATCATATCATACGTAGACAATGAATTCAGATTAGGTTATATGGCTACAATGGTTTTAATCCAGAACATTAACATGTAAAGCCGTGTTGATTTGGAAGGTTCCTATGAGTTCGAGTATCAAATGAAATAAACTCAAATTTGTTCGTTATATAGTTTTGTTCTTAAAGTTAACTGCATTTCTTGACATTTTGTAATAGTTAATTATTTTTTATTTTTTTGTGAATGTAAAAAATTTTCCTTAAAATTCTCGGACTATAAATTCGGTTTAGTTTCGGTTTCGTTTTGTGTTAATGTGTATCCTTAAAAGAGTGAACCACTAAATTGTTGGATTGATTATGATCGAGATCGAGATTGAGACTGACTAATGAACCAAAAATATAATTTTAGTTACAGCTTTATCATCTGGCTTTTATAAAAATAAAATAAAATAAAATAAGGCTTTTATCTGGATTTTATAAAAATAAAAATAAAATAAATTTAGGCTTTATCTGTTCTCTCTTCTACAGAGGGGAGAGACGAAAGGGTTTCTCCGACTCTCTGTTGCGTGAGAGAGTAAACTTACATCAGAAGCTTCTCCGTAACTTTCCATTAATAAAAAAGAAGGTGAAAACATATTTTATAAAAAAAATTGTTGTAGAATCAAAGAGAAGGAGGAAGAAGAAGAAGCCTGCAGGGTTTCGTAGAAGAAAAATATAGAATATTTATTGTTTAATTTTAGTGGTGAAAGGTGTTTTCGTGAAGAGAACACTGATCCTTTGGGATAATCCATCGACTTTGACACTCGTCTCTTCACGCAATCGCCTTCGTTAATCGTATCACGTCTTCTAGGGTTTGCTTAGTTTTTTTTCTTCCTTTTAATAAAAAAATTGTTCTGGGTACGAAGGCGAAAGAGGTGAGATATTGATTTAGTTCATTTTTTTCTGGGGAAGGATATTAGTGCTGGATTTGGCTTAAATTTGGAGAATTTGAGGATATTTCGTGGTGGGTTCTTAGGAAAACAAAATCGATTTGGATTCTGATTTGTGCGTCTCCTAGTCGTAATCAGGTCTTTGATGAATCTGTATTTTGGTCAAGGATCGAAGATATAGAAAGCCTTAGTCTTCTACAGATTTGTATTCGAGAGAGCTTTTGATTTGGCTGCCTCGCCTATCTTTGTTTTTTAATTTGGGTCTTTAGTAGCTACGATGAGCGCAAGCTTCACTGAGAGCTTCGCCGATGACGGCAAGCTTATTCTCTGCGTGGCTGAGAATGGCCACTCATTTGAACTTGAATGCAACGAGACAACTTCAGTTGAATCTGTGATGCGTTTCGTTGAATCTGTCTCTGGTATTGGTTTCTCCGATCAGCTTCTTCTCTCGATGGACATGAAACTTGAGCCACAAAAGCTGCTTTCTGCTTTCGGGCTTCCTGCACATGATCGAGAAGTTTTTATTTTCAATAAGGCTATGCTGCAAAGCAACTCTCATCCTCCATCACCGGAAGATGTAGATTTACAAGGAGTTGATGATGCTTTACCACCGGCTTCATTGCATGAACATCATCCCTTGGACGATGCGTCAGATCCAGCTTTAAAGGCTTTACCTTCGTACGAGAGGCAATTCCGATACCATTACCATAAAGGCCGGAGCATCTACAATTGTACGGTTGTGAAGCATGAGAACTGCGAGAGGTTAACGAGAGAGCAGAAGGTACAACAGCGGGCTGTTGAAGTTGCTACGAGGAATCTTGAACAGTATTACAGGGTGATCTATCAGAACTTTCTTGAATTTATGAAGCGTTATAAGTATCAACACCGCATCCACTCTGATTTGCTGATGAATTTTGGAAGGGATATTGAGAAATTGAGGTCAGTTAAGATTCACCCTTACCTGCAAACTGATTCGAGGAAATGCTTATTGGACTTTGTCAAGGAAGATAACCTCAAAAAGGTTGTGGAGAATTGTGCAAGCTCTCACAGGCAGTTTGAGAATAAGATTGCACAGTTCCAGCAGATGTTTGTCGAGGTCAAGCGTAAGGTAGAGGAGTTGTTTGCTTGCAGAGCTTCCTTATCGATGAAGAACTTAGAAGTGACTGTTAAGGATCACGAGGGCTTCATTAATGAGCAAAAGAGCATAATGCAATCTCTCAGGTTTGTTTACTTCGTAAACTGGGAACACCTTTTCAGTTGTCTCCGTTGGGAAATTTTATGTTGTTTAGTAGCCAATTCAATGGTTTTTTTTCCCTTACACACGAAAATTTCTGCTATCTGATGGTGTTGTATGAATCTTGAAACAGCAAAGATGTCAATACGGTTAAGAAGCTTGTGGATGATTGTATGTCTAGCCAGTTGTCCTCATCTCTCCGACCTCATGATGCTGTTTCAGCCCTGGGTCCTATGTACGAAGTGCATGACAAGAATCACCTTCCCAAGATGCAGGCTTGTTATAACTCTATTTCAGAATTGCTGGATTTCTGCAAGAACAAGAAGAATGAGATGAACAACTTTGTACACACTTACATGCAAAAGATAACATATGTCACATATGTCATCAAAGATGCTAAGTTACAGTTTCCTGTTTTTAGAGAAGCAATGGTGCGTCAGGATGACTTATTTGCAGACCTGAAGTTAGTCCGCGGTGTTGGCCCCGCTTATAGGGCCTGCCTTGCAGAGGTAGTGAGAAGAAAAGCCTCTATGAAGCTTTACATGGGCATGGCTGGGCAATTGGCAGAGAAGCTTGCTATGAAGAGGGAAACAGAGGTCAGGAGACGCGAAGAGTTTCTTAAAACACATGGTACCTTTGTACCTCGTGATGTCTTGGCCTTAATGGGTTTATATGATACTCCCTCTCAGTGTGATGTCAATGTAGCTCCTTATGATACTAGTTTGATCAATATTGAAATCGCAGACGTTGAACGATATGCTCCCGACTATTTAGTTGGGTTACATTCAAAGGCTGCATTCTCAAGGAGTTCACTGGGCATGTCTAGTGATAGCTCGCTTTCCGCTGAGGCTGGAGAGATAGGTTTAGACACTTTAGACAAAGACCGTTTTGACGATATCCTAGAGGCCTCAGAATTAGTGGAGATAGCTGGAACCAGCAATATGGAAGTTGAGAATGCAAAACTAAAAGCTGAACTTGCTTCTGCAATCTCTAGGATTTGTTCATTAGTCCCCCAAGTTGAATATGAGGAGCTGGATGAAAGTGACGTAGAAAATTTGTTGAAAAATGCCGCAGAGAAAACAGCAGAGGCTTTGCAGGCCAAAGATGAGTATGGGAAACATCTCCTATCTATGCTCAAGGAAAAACAAAGGCATTGTGATTCATATGAGAAGCGCATCCGTGAATTGGAACAACGTCTCACGGATGAGTATTTACAGGGACAGAGACATGTTAATAATAAGGATTTGTCTGGCTTAAACCTTATGCACGAAAAAGCTAGTGAATACAAAGCAGAAGCTTCAGGTGATTTTGAAGGCAACAAAGCTCATGTATCTGTTTCAGAGCCCATGGATGAGGTCTCATGTGTTTCAAATCTTTCTAGCAAGCAGCCATGTAAAGCTCGGGAAGGTATGGATGAGAATATGGCTGATTCCTCTCTGGTGCTCAGTCATCCTCTTGATTCATCGATGCTAGAAAGCCAGCAAAACAATGAGAAAGGTGGAGAGGATAATGTGGTGGGGGAAATGAGTGTGTTTCTAAGTAACAGTTCGACAGCCGAGAGTCCACCAAAATCTTTGGGTGATAATGTGGCAACTGGCATAGGTTTAGGTACCAAACTTGGTGATGATATTATTTTGGAACTTAGAAATGAGCTGATGGAGAAGTCCAATAAACTGAATGAAACAGAGTCCAAGCTAAATGGTGCTATGGAAGAGGTAGCCAGTCTGAGCAGAGAGTTGGAAATGAATCAGAAGCTTCTCGAAGAATCCCAGGTTTGCAGCTATTTCATCTTCTTTTTTTTCCTGGAATCTTCCAACTCTACTATTTATTCATTCCATTATTAGTTGAGGAGCTAGTCTTTACTTTTTTTTGTATGTTATCTGTTCACTATTTTCTGTCATTCTTCTGGTTGCTGGTATAAGGTTTGTCTTAAGACCGTTAGACGTCAAATTTTTAGCATCCAAGGTGCTAGTCTCAGGTCTATTTTCATTGATCTTTATCGGGTAATGACGACTAGGACAGTTCGATATGGTTTTGCGTAATGCCTAAATTAGTTGAAGCCAACCAGTTCCAGGAGCCACATGTCAAGGCTTCATGAGATCTTGGTTGGTTAATCATTCAAATTGTGGGAGTTCTTCGGTTCTCTCAGCTAGTTACTGATATAGCTAGGGTGTGAACAGTTTTTATGTTTGTGATTTGGCACACATTTCACCTAGAAATATTTAGATAAACAATTAGCATGGTTCTGCTTTTGTCCCTAAATTTTTCCTTCTGATGGGGTATTACTTTCTTGGTTGTAGATGAATTGTGCGCATTTGGAGAACTGCTTACATGAAGCAAGAGAAGAAGCCCAGACACATCTTTGTGCTGCTGATCGTAGAGCGTCTGAGTATAATGCACTTCGTGCATCATCTGTGAAGATGCGAGGTCTCTTTGAAAGATTCCGGAGCTCTGTCTGTGCTGGTGGTGGGGTTGCTGGTTTTGCTGACTCCTTGCGTACTTTGGCTCAAGCTTTAGCCAAGTAAGTTCCTTTCTGTACCATTGCTTCCAAAATTATAACCTTAGTCCTTCCTCTCTTGTTTATATGCTGTAGTTATCCACTTTTCAAGCTCGTTTCTCATATATTTTTTTCCTGGGTATGCTACTTGGGAATTTCACAGCTCCATTAATGACAATGAAGATGATGGTATTGTTGAGTTCCGGAAATGCATCCGAGTCCTCGCAGACAAAGTTAGTTTCCTCTCCAAACACCGGGAGGAATTACTTGAGAAGTGCCGAAATCTTGATGCTACAAGTGAACAGACAAGAAAGGACTTGGAGGAAAAGAAAGAGCTGGTGAAAACATTGTACACTAAGCACCAACTTGGGAAGCAGGTAGACTCCTATTATCTAGTAACAGTCATTGTTTCATTGTGAGGACTCCTTGGTTTTGAGTGAGAATATTGGTGAACTTTTTGTGGACAGGCAAATAAGGAAAAGATATCATTCGGTCGTCTTGAAGTCCATGAGATAGCAGCATTTGTGCTAAATCAAGCAGGGCATTACGAGGCAATCAACAGGAACTGTCCAAACTACTACTTGTCTTCTGAATCCGAGGCATTGTTCACAGATCACCTCCCAGACCGGCCTACATACATTGTTGGACAGATTGTCCACATCGAGCGCCAAGCAGTGAAGCAGCCATCATCACCACTTTCAGCTTCTGCATCTCCTGAGGCTGGTAAGACAGATTACCTGGGCTCAAGAAATCTGGCATCAAGTTCAATGTCAACATCATCTTCAGGAACTACAACAACAACAAACCCTTATGGTCTCTCTTCAGGATGTGAATACTTCATAGTGACAATAGCAATGCTCCCTGACACTGCTATTCATCAACAAGCTTCCTGATCCTTTTGCTTGTTCGTAAGGCAGATAGATGTGATGGAAGAAAAAATGTAAATACTTTTTATTTAAGAAACGATCAATAACCGGACTGCCTCTCCTTTGATTTTGTGGGTGTTGGTTTTCATTTCTCTTTTCTAAATATTTTATTTCATATCTTTCTTCTTTTATGTACAGCTGATGAGATGATCACTGATCTTAGATTAATCTTTTATCTTTGTACATACTCTGCTTTGCTTATAATGCTGTAATAAAAGAACAATATAATTATATAAAAAAATGATAAAAGTTTAGGATTAATATGCATTCTTTGCTTTGTAGATTTTACCACTCTGGAGACAATTGTTTTATAACTGAGATGTTCACACAATTTCATTATCAAAACATGTTTCTTCAAACCACTGCCGTGGGGTTTTAGTAACCAAGAGATAATTTTGATTTACAAGAAAAAACAGAAAAACTACTAAAGTTCCTGTACTTGCCAAATACTGAAAATGCAGAATCCATAAAATCATCTATTATATGCATCACCATCTTCTTCTGAAATGTTGGACAAGAACTTTGGCAAGGATGTGATCCGAGGGAGGTGTAAGAGCAGATCGCTGAACGAGTCTTTTCTTAACATACCCTGTGGTTTGCTGCTGGAAGCAGGATCAAGAACTCTGTTGCTGTTGTTGTTATTGTCACACACTGTCCCCTTCACATCATGGAGTTCAGGCTTAAATCCAACCGATATTTCAGTATTGAGCTGTGAGTTTGCAGCGACGTTGGGGTCCTTGTACAAGAGGTTGAATAAAGAATTAACCCTTGGCATGAGAGACTTCTCATCTGGTGTATCGACCTGGATATTATCATTTAGCAATTGCTGTTTCAAGAACTCAAATTTCTCCAGGTGTTCTGGATGATTTCCACTAGCAGAATCAGAGAGAAGTCCAACGAAATCGCTCATTGACATGGATTGTTGTAGTCCAGGTACTTTTATCTGACTCGAATCAGTTATGTTTATTGAATCAGATAATAGTGCAACGAAATCACTCACTGACATAGATTGGTTTAGTCCAGCTGCTTCTTCAACCTGATTTGAATCACAAAGAACTGCAAGGAAATCACTCAGTGACATAGATTTCTGTAGTCCAATCTGCCCACAATCTGTTGTGTTTCTTGAGTTGACTGCTTCAGCACCCCCAATTCCTTCATTTGCGCGAGCATCTATCACTATGGGTGGATGAAGCAAACAAGCAGAAGAAGAAAACACACAATCTTTATTTGGCTCAATAAAGTGAAAATGTAGAGAAACTCCAAATAAGGAGCTATGAAAGTAACTAGAACGTGCAGTATCACAATACCTGAGCTGGGCGATGGTGCATCATGAGACAGATACATATGTTCAGATGATGACTGAGCCCCAACAGGAGATGCTAAATTCTGAGTCCCAGATATTGAAGGACCAGTGCTAATATTCAAATTCCCAAATGGATAGCCCTTTGATTCACTTGGATCCTCAAAGATAGACTGCCGTGCATCAAAGTAGGGAGAGTCCATAATTATCTCTGGCTGACGGCTTAAATGGAACAGGCGATGATCACATTGAACAAGCTTTTCGAAATGCTTGTTCATTATCCCTTGAGCACATTGCAGAAAATGCTGCCTAACAGATCACAGGGAGACTATCGTTAGCTGAAGCTAAGACATAAACAATATTAAGTCACAAAATCCTATTTTTCAATTACATGAATCCTTTCCTCGTAAGAGCAGAGGACAAAAGAAATGTATGTACCTGTTCAAGCTGGCTTGTCCATCGGTAAAATCTGATGTTGCCTGCCACAAAGTATGTTTTCTAGGCTGTGGGTTTGTTTCCCGGAAAAATAAGGGCTGCCTAGCAAGCTGAAACAGAAAGAGGCCAGAGATTAGAGTTGAAAAGGAGTATATGATGAGCGAATGACAAGAGTATGACTGAATCTTGTACCACGAGAGTCAATGTTCCAGGTCCATCTTCAGGACAGTTTGCCTTTAAAGCCATAATATCTGACCACTGGATCTCGATTTTACTCTTAAGACCTTGTTCCAAAACTTCCCAAACAAGTTTGTGTTTCGCGAAGTAACACTTTGCCACCAAATCACCTTCATACCTTGATTTGTACTAAAAGAACAGAATCCTATCAAGTCAGGTTTTAATAGCACCATAAAACATGTCCAAAAAAAGCAAAATTTCCCACGGCTCACCTCCCATTGCCCGATCTTCAAAACCGAGGCAGGAAAGTTGGAAGCTTTCAGCTTCTCAATACTTCCTGGCGCTAACGTCGCTCCAAGTGATCCAGCAGTGATACATTTACTTTCTTTCTTAACACCAGCGCCAAGTGCACCGGTTAGCATCGTTTCTGCTTTTGGGTCACCACTTTGCGTTAGTCTCATCTGTATCAACTCCAACAGAGATGGACTCTTCCTAAGGCTCAGTCCAAGAGGACTCGGCTCATCAAGCGGGTTATACTTGACCGGTGCCATTGGCGATGAGCTAGTTCCAGAGCTCCATAACTAATTCGTTCCAAGAATTAAAAAAGAGAAAGATTCATCATTAAAACATATATCTCTTGAGCACATAAAATTTAAAAATACAACCAGAAATGCACAGAAGCATCGTATAACAAGCTCAACGAGCAATATTCATAACAAAAACAAAATTTCCTATCAAATTCTCGCAGAAATTAAGCAGATGAGTTAATCGGAAATAAGAGAAAGAACAAACCCTAGATCGCTTGTTGAGAGGACCATGCTCTTCTTCTAAATCATCCTCCACGATTTCCAACTTCACCGGCAGCTCATCTCGGTACTTTGCCGCCGATTCAGACTCCGGTCTTATAAACCCAGTTTTCCTCATTTCCACCATCAAAACACACAAAACCCTTCCACCCGGATTAAATCTCAATATCAGATCAATTAATCCACCAACGAAATCACGAATACAAAAAGTCGGAATTTTTCACAGAGGATTTATCTGGAACGCGAAGAGAATCAGCAAACCCTAGAAATTAGAGTAACGAACGATTACGGGATCTCTCTCTCTCTCTCTTTTATTGAAAACGAGGATTCTCCTGGCGGTTAGCGACGCGGGTATTCCGCGATTGTACTGCCACGCGCTATCGTAAATTGACTAAAAAGCAAATTGGAGTGTTTTGAATTCCCAAATTATCCACCGCTTGTGCCTTTGATTGTAGGGCTAATTTAGTCATTTCATTTGTATTAATATATATAGTTAATTCGCTGGCCAACAGCCAGTAATTCTGGATATATTGGGTGGGTCCCATATTTGCTTATTCTTGTGACGGCTGTTGATAGAGAATTAGCCACGTGTTTATCGTCTTCACCGCTTAATTCATTTACCTTCTTTTTTGAGTCACATGTCAACAATGTTTCTTAAACCCACTTATGATAATAGAGCATAAATTAAATACAGTATTCTCTTAATCCTATAAAATGAAATCAACTTTTCTGTTAACTTGCCAAAAGTTGTACAAAATAAAAAATGTAAGTGATAATCAAGACTGAGTGTTTGGGCTAATCTATATGACAGACTATTTTTAGGATTTTTTTTTTGTCAACTAGACGATTTTTAGGATTAGTCGAGATTTTTCACACATCGGAATTTTTCACATTTAAAAAAAAAATTATCCTTATAGTTTTGATTTTTAGAAATTTCAATATTCGTAACGATTTTTTTTTCAAAAGGAGCAAAAATACGCAATGTTTATTTTTTATATAAATTATGACGAGTTGAATCGGTTAAATTTTTTTTGAATGATTATGAAGTTCGGAACTGTAGATACGTACGGAACTCAAACCATGTTAAATTCACTATTTTTTAGAGAGAATTCCTCCCAACGAAAATCAAACGCATATTGGTGGAAAGCTACTAGATGACATTTACCAATTGAGCTAATTTTTGTTTGTGTTGGTGCAGCACTTAGTTTTTCATAGTTATAATCTATTGTGGACAACTTTAATTTAATTAATTTAGTTTATGGAATATTTGTTGAAAAATATAAAAATTAAAATAAAGTGCATGTATACTTTTAAATTGACCAATCGTCTTAGTTCCAATCTTGAATTCTTATTCTAATTATTGTAGTTGAGGCTTTAGAGTTGAATGTTAACAAAACATATTATCAAAGAATTACTGATAAACTTAATATCATAAAGAAATACAAAATTGGATGATACTCACATTCTGATTCTTGTTTTATTTAAAATTTAAACATATATTTAGAAAGCAAATCTCCAAGACTAGAATAGTCTATTCTATTGTATTTTGATTATAAATATAGTAAATTTAAGTTTCGTGGCATTTTCTCTTGATATTATATAAGTTTACTCGTACACATGAGCACATATATCATCTCTCTAATTAACTAATTAAGATTGCAAAAAGATTGAAAATGATTTTGATCCAACTATATTCAATGTTATAGGTCCTTTATCTACGGCCATCCCTCTCCTATGGAATGGCAAATGGAGAAAAAAGAAATAATGGCTATTCTTGTCAAATTATAAGTCAGACACAAACAAAAACAAAACAAAACAAAAATATCCTCTTGTGTTTATTCTTGTTTCAAGCTGATCATCGATCATCCTCAACCTATCAACCTTATTTGGGTTAAAAAAAAAAATCAAAAGAAAAAGCATTTTTGTAAATGGAGGATGATATAGTAACCCTTAAACGTTTCTTGATCCTTCTTCATCTTTGAGATTGATCTTTCATTAATAAAACAATGCCTGTGCCAGATCCACAGGCGGGGAGGACATTCATTTGTCTCATTACCTTGTTTCTTTTCTTGTCCATCGCTGTCGGAGGTGGTTGTCTAATTGCATACACAATCCTCCCTTACCCTCCAACATGGCTCTCTTACCTCGGCATTTTCTTTGTTTGTCTTCCTTGGTTCTTTTGGATCATAACCTTTGTATACCGCATCGTTTCACGCACTTTTGGATTTAGGATGGTTATTGGATCCGGTGGTGGTAATAACAATGCGAGTGGAGAGACCATGCAACGTGATCTTGACCCTCCTGAGCAATCTTTAGAGCCTGATCCTGATGATGATCCAGAGGCGGTAGCTCGTCCACAAGGTCAAGTTCTAGTGACGATGGAAGGGAACCAATCGAAGAAACGAATGTCAACCTCTAGCAATTCTACTGTTGGTTCACATGAAAGTGAGATGCCACTAGCCATTTCTATGGGGGGCTCATGATCATATATGTTTTGATACAAAGATGGATCTTGCCATAGATAGCATCAGGAAGGAGATATGCTAACCAGATTCTTAGACCTCTTGAAAACATGGGAAATTTTGATGTTTTTATTTTGTATCTTATACAGATAGATTTGTAAATTTTTCTGTCTAAGTCTGCATGGGATTTGTAAATTTTGCTGTCTAAGTCTACATGTTGTGACAAAGGATTGTCTTAGAGTCTTAGAAACACCTCCTGGACAAGATTTATCAGTTAGTTTGATTTGGTTTCTCTGTGCTTCCCTTCAGAAAGATATTGGTTTTTGTCATTGATGCATATGATAGCACATCCCATCTCTTGTGTTGCATGTAATTAAGATAAGCATTTAACATGTTCCTCATGATGTTGAGTTTTATTTTTATCTCCTCTTCTTTTTGCGTTTCATTTCGGTTTGTTTTTCCAATTTCCAGTTGAGATTAGAATTGTTACTTTTCCTATAATTAATGAAATAATAAACAAAAATCCTTAGTTAGAAATTTTTATTTTATTTTCCTGTAAAAAAATGGATTTTCTTTTTCCTTTCTTTGAGGATATCCTTTTTAACTAAATTGTAAAATAAAAAGAAAATTCATGATATTTGGAAATATTCCAAATTTTTCTATTATTTATTTATTTATTTATTAATATTAATATTTTAGTGTATATCTATTAAGAGTTTTTAGGTTTCAGGGCTTATTATAAATAAACTGTTTAATTTGTATTTGTTTATGATTTAATTAACTAAATAGAATTTTACTAAAGAATTCTCAAACAATAGTTTTTTTGATATTCTTAAAATCAACAGATATATAGTTCTATCCTAGAATATTCGGCTCTATCATATTCCCTAAGTGCAAGTAGGAAATAAAATTTGGGGCTTACCTATAAAATAGATGCTTGCACTGACCCACAAAAGAAGAGAACAAAAAACAAACCCTAGCTAAAACACAAATACCTAAACACAGCCGTCTAATCACCACCACTCCAACAATGGACGCAGAAAGGCAGAATCAACAACTACCACTCGAGCTCGTAGAGGAGATACTCGTGAGACTTCCCATAAAATCAATCTTAAGATTCACCACCGTTTCAAAATTGTGGAGATCGGCCATCAGAGCTCGGTATTTTGGGGAGAGGCATTGCTTGAAGCAATCTCGGGATCAGCAGCTAGCATCCTTCGTGATTAAACGACTGACAACCAGACAACCACGGTGGATGTCTAAGATCCTTTCTCCGTCGAGTCTTCAAATATTTATCGACAATGAAAAAAGAGAACAACGGAACCCACAATGTTACAGTTTAATGTTAGTATTGTGTCCATCTAATTTTGGTATGTTCCATAGTTACGACTTTAGGGGTGATACTTGGAGTTACCGTACAGATTCGAGAATGAGTACTGTAAGTCCATTGGTTAAATACAGGGTAGTACGTAGGTAGTAGGCTAGTTTTTTTTTTATTGGTTGAATCTTTTGCTCATCTAACAATCATCTTTGTACTTGTGGTGTTTGTTCTAGGGTTTCCTATTTTTGGGCTTTACTATGGAGAAAGTTTGTTTTTTTCAGTATTTGTCTTCCGATATTCTTTTTTTTTTTTTTTTTTTTTGATAAGTATGTTAATATCATTAATGAAAATGAATTGTTAAGTGTTACAACTTGCATAAACAAATTGCTAGACTTAAAAGTAGATCTCACGCCAAAAAAAGATAAAAAACATGAGAAATATGATATTCGACGATTCGCCGTTTTAGCTCAAGAGCAAGTGAGGCAAGAAGTCGATAAACATCTCGGATTCCTGAAATGGCACAGTCGATCTCGGAAGGAGCCATACCCGGAAAAGCCTGAAGAACCGATGGGAAAAACTATAGGAAGTTGTTTCATCCGATAACCCGAGAAAAATAGGTCCATTCGACAGCAAAGTCTAGAGAACCGAACCAGATTGCCCTCTATATCTGACGGACGATCGCAAAAGACTCCTGGATCCGGCCCTATACCACGGGATTATACAAGCTAACGGTGCTTAATAGCCGAAGCATCACCACTCCGAGCCTTACTACCTCCTCCTTAGCTTAGAACCGACAGACAGAACAAAACCGGGGTAACATCAAACCTAACCCAACCTTCACACTTCATACTAACCGAGTCTAACCTACTTCCACAAACAACTCAGACTTACGAAGATTCAAGCTTTAATTAAGCCAATGTCAATCGCAAGCAACAAACAAGCCTAAACCAGCTATCATTACCCAGGTAAATCGAACCGGAGAGGAAGAGGCACAACCCGCGTGAAGTCCTTATCGGAAAAATTGCAGTCGCCGTCGGGGAGGAAAAGAGACCGCCGGAGCTTCACCGGACTCGAGTTGAGCAGCCGTCGCCGTCAACCACGAGCCGCCGACGCTCCACCGAACCGTGCCGCAGATCCGCCACGGAGAAGAGAGACCAGAAAAATCGAGGAGCCTTCGCGAAACCCTAACCTCACCACCGCCTTGCCGCCGCCGTCCCCGAGCAGCAGATTCCGGACAAGCAGCAGCTTGGGAGACGCCTCAACCCACCAACAACCCCTCACCGCCGCCGGAGCTAGCGAATCTCGCACGTCCAGCTCAGCCATCAACCTCCGACTCACGAGCGATTAACGCTTCCGCCGTCACGACAACACCACGGAGAACTAGAAGAAAAAGAAGGAGCCCTCCTCGACCGCCGGCAAGGGCCCGGTGACGAAGAGGCGAGATGGCCACGCCGCGATCTGAAAGTTTGACGAAGAAGCTCGAGAGAGAAAAGTTGGGGTGCGCGTATATCCCATGCGCCAAGTTTCTACTTTTTATCAAATCAAATATGATAGTCTTCCGATATTCGTTCGGGCATAGTTTATTGATTCTTTGGATTTGTACTATCAATGGCTTTTGCTAGTTATAAAGCAATGAAAGTCAGATGAAACCCGATGTATGAAATATCATCGGGAGCTATTGATTTTTCCCACCAGTATATTGGTGAAAGCAACATAACCATGATACAATAGCGAGTGATATCATACATAAAGATTTTATGAAACATAGTAAAAACTAGGATGTTCTCGATCCTACACTAGCAGTTGGCTTTCCAGTATTTTACTTCTCATACCTTTATCAACGAAAATTGTCGTAAATAAGATAGATCTTCTTTAATAGCCTCTATCAACTTCGTCTGGTTAGCTTGTCAAAAGCTATCAGTAGATAAGCTTGAATAGTAGATGAAAATCAGATACAATAACCCTAGCAAATCCAACTTGGTTGACCAAACACTTCTCACACCCAATTAAATCGACATAAGAGCAGCAAAACCCGGAAAGATTATGGACAGACCATACTGAAAATCGAAGAAATATGGACTTTCCAATGGTTAGATAAAACTGAATGAACAGTAAGATCCTCACTAGACGGTTGGAAATGAGATCATATATAAATACAACAGTGTTAAAAAAAGAGTTGTCTATGTGTTTTGGGACATAATTCTCTTGCAAAGATCCGATAGATTTGGAGTTTGATATTAGATAAAGAACTGACTGTTTATGACTCCATATATATATAAAAACAAAAAACAAATTGTTTTTTGATGTGTCATGCACTTTTTGATCAAGCAACATATAAAACATATATCAAATGTATAACAGGCTATTGGTTGGACAGACTTGCAACTTGTGATAGAATGCTCAGCTGGAATCCCAGCATTGATACCACATGTGTTCTCTGTAGTGAACAACAGGAATCCCATCAACACCTATTCTTCACTTGCAGCTACACAACATGGATATGGCGAGAACTAATGGAAGGTATGCTTCTACAGAACTTCACTACGGACTGGGATGGAATTTTTAAGTTATTAGCAGGAGGAGCAATGACCAGAACAAAACTTTTCCTTGCTCGATATACTTTTCAAGCATTGGTCCATGGTGTTTAGCGAGAAAGAAACTCAAGGCGCCATGGTAAAACTCCACAGGCGAAGCAACATCTTCTCAACTTCATTGACAAGAGTGTGAGGAACAAAATCATGTCAATCAAGGCTACAAATGACGTCTCACTAGATGATGGTTTTCAAGTTTGACTCAGTACTAGGCTACCACATGAACTTCAATTTTGGCTCCAATTCTTTATGATTCTCTGATTGTATACCTCTCTAGTCTCTAAAATAGCTATCTTTTAAAACCTCAAAAACAGTTGCACTTAATGTAAAGTTGTCTTTAATTGAATTAAATTAGTTTTACATTCATTCAAAAAAAAAAAAACAGTCTATTGGTAATACAAAAAGGTTAATTAGTTTTTTGTATTCAAAGTTTTAATCCAAGAGATATTTTTAAAATCGGAATATCTAAACACGTTCTAAATATGTAGAAGATTATTAGTCTTTTTTGTCATCTGATGGGATTATATTTATAAACATGAAATACAAGAGTTCATACAAGAGAAACTGAAGCCCAAACAACGGGCAACTAAAGCCCAAACAACGGGCTACAAAAGCCCAAAAACAGGCAACAAATTAAAAGTCCATAAAAGGTTGCTAAACCTACAGCTAAAGGAAACATAAATCGATAGCACAAGAGTTAAGCAAAGCAACTTAAACTTGGAATTTGTGGTAACCGCAAAAGAAGAAACGAGATAAGTCGACGTAGCCCACGGCTCACCGCTCGACAACATCACCAGCCTGGAGACTCACAGAGAGACCCTCTCTCACCAACCCATAACCAAGACTTCAAAACACGACAAGAAAGAACCTAAGAAAGTTCTCCTAAACCTCTTTCGGATGCGGAAAAGACGCACTCATATCTATGATAAACCTAGATAGAAGCCTTACACAAACCCAAGTCTCCAGCGAAGTCTAAACAATTCAAATATCGATCTAGAATTAAAACCCGATTGAAAAGCGCTCTTGACGAAACCAAGGTTAACCACAAATTATAAGATAAGAAACTAACTATAACCCCAAACCAACAATTTACCCTAAAGGCAGAGGTATCTAAAGAATCAGATCTGACCATCCTAAACCAACAGCCCAAACCAACCCGATGTTACCTGAACGCAACGCACAACGAAGGCCCGTAAGCGAGAGAATTAAACTGAGTCAGAAAGGAAGCAGGTCACGACACCGGCACAAGGAGAGAACCGACCGGATCCACTGAGAAGCCTCAGGAGCGGAAACATCGAGGAGAACCACGACGAGCAAGGAGCAAACTGCCTCCACTCGTCGATACAAAAGAAGCCGTAGAAGATTATTAGTCTAAAGTCTGGAATTTCAAGGTATTAAAGAAAAAACATAGAAAACAGATTTTAGACATCAATGAACTAATTTTAGAAACTTAAAGCAGATCAAAATTGAACCAGACCAAACGAACCGGCTTGGACATCAATGATAGTAAACCGGACTCGAGCGGACTCAAATTTCAAAACGATAGGATAACTCTTTGGGACAGAGACGAGAGCCCTTTTTAGTTGAGCGTTACTATGTCTCTCTCGCAAACGAATTTCTTCGCTTGTTCATTTCTCTCATCGACCAGCCATGACCTGCGAATTCCTCATTCTAATGCGGTACTCTCTTATCCTCGTATCCAATCAAACCGGATTCTCTGCGCTGCGAAGCGAACCGGGAAGCGGAGATACCCTTCTGAGAGGAAGAAGCTGAGGACGGAACAGAAGGAAGCTGTGGCGAAAGTTAAGAACAAGCTCGAAGGAGTTTGGCGTCTCTCTAAGCTCGGTGTTCCTGTCGGAGATGACCCTGGAAAAGATTGTCTCGAAATTTCACAAGGTTTGCTTCAAGCCATCGCTAAAGTTATTGAGTTTCCGGTGAGTTTCCCGGTTAAAAGTTCGAAACTTTATCTTAAAGATATGAAATTGAATGGTGTCTAGATTGAAAATTTAAAACTTTATCTGGTTTTCTTTTCAGGTTGCTTCAATGCTGCCAGAAGAAGCATTTTCAGTGGTTAGGAAATCTTTTGACGCTAGGAAGGTATGTTTTGATTTGATTCCACATATTTTAGTTATGATTATAGTTCAAGTGAGTGAAATTTTCTATCTTTTGTTCAGATTCTGAAAGAAGCCAAGTTTGTATATACTGTGGACTTAGATGTGAAGACGCTTCTTGAGTTAGAGCCTCGTGCTCATGATTTTATTTTCCGGTTAGAACCCAAGCTTGGCCTTGTTGAACATCTGTCTCCGGAGAAGACCGTTTCCGGTGACTTAATCAGTGTAGTAAACGACTGTAAAAGAATCAACAGTGATACACCAGCCGGAGAGCATATCAACGGCAGTGGAGATCCACACCAGCATGGAGGAGGAAGAAGCAAACCGAAAATCGCAGTTGTCGGTGGTGGTCCGTCTGGTTTGTTTGCAGCTCTTGTTCTTGCAGAGTTTGGTGCAGATGTGACATTGATTGAAAGAGGGCAAGCAGTAGAAGAAAGGGGACGTGATATAGGGGCTTTGGTAGTTCGTAAGATTTTGGATATGGAGAGTAATTTCTGCTTTGGCGAGGTCTAAAAACCTTCTCTTTAAGTAACTTATCATTAGTTTCCTTGTAAAAATCATATTTAGCACTTATGAATTGCAGGGTGGTGCAGGTACTTGGAGTGATGGAAAGCTTGTTACTCGAATAGGGAAGAACAGTGCCACTGTTTTAGCGGTTAGGATTCTGAGACTCCCATTTGTTAAACAAGTGAGTACAGCTGAAAAATGTGACCATATCTTTAATTGTTGCAGGTGTTGAAGACGTTGGTTCGTTTTGGGGCTCCTGATAATATATTAGTCAATGGAAAGCCTCATCTAGGAACAGATAAGCTAGTTCCATTACTCCGTAATTTCAGACATTATCTTCAAAGCGCAGGAGTAAGTTTAGAACAACTAGATTGATTGAAGTTTCTCTTGTGAGCTCCTCTTTAATTACATATGCTTAATTAGGTGACTATCAAGTTTGGAACTCGGGTAGACGATCTTTTGGTAGAGGATTCTCGTGTTGTTGGAGTCAAAGTTTCGGATTCAACAGACCAATTGCAGAGTACTTCTCAGAATTTAAACTTTGAAGCAGTTGTTCTTGCAGTTGGTCACTCAGCACGTGATACATATGAGATGCTTCTTTCTCGTAATGTGGAGCTGACTCCAAAAGATTTTGCCGTAAGTTTTCTTGTATACATATTGTTGTGAGTATCTTATCTGGCCAGGCTTTATCATTTGATATCTATATGTTTGTGTGGACCAGGTTGGTTTGCGCGTTGAGCATCCTCAGGAGCTAATTAACAGTATTCAGGTTGGTTGGGTTACATGAACACTATCTTCATTGTATCATTCAAATCCCATGAGTTTGCTGAAGTTGTGTTGCTCTTTATTTTCTACTGGTATGTATGTAGTACTCAGATTTAGCTAGTGAAGTTCGTAAAGGACGAGGTAAAGTACCAGTGGCGGACTATAAGGTTGTTCAATACGTCAGTGATAAAGACGAGGATCTCTCTCAGTCTTCATCAAAACGTAGTTGCTACTCCTTCTGCATGTGTCCTGGTGGTCAGGTACAGTTTCCTTATAGAGTGTCTTACTATTTTACTTAAGAATTATCATTGAATAAGACTGTTTGCATGTACTTGCAGGTTGTTCTCACCAGCACAAACCAAACTGAACTCTGCATCAATGGCATGTCATTTTCTCGCCGTTCATCCAAATGGGCTAATGCTGCACTCGTTGTCACAGTCTCAGCAAAAGACTTTGATCTTCTCAATCTTAAGGGACCCTTAGCTGGGATTGAGTTTCAGGTATCTTACTGTTACTACTCTCGAGTCATATTCAAAATTCTCCTTTGATCTCTTGCTTTTCTTTAGAGAGAGTTTGAAAGAAGAGCGGCTATAATGGGTGGTGGGGATTTTACCGTTCCTGTACAAAGGGTTACTGATTTTCTGCAAAACAAGTTATCTGGTAAACAGTAAACACCAGTTTCTTTAATACAATTCTTGTATTATTGTTGGAGTTGTGGTTTGTTTTAGATGATTTGGTTACTGTTGTGCTGTTAAACAGAAACACCTTTACCTCCATCAAGCTATAGATTAGGAGTGAAGTCTGCAAACCTGCATGAACTTTTTCCTGCTCATATCACAGATTCTCTGCGACAGTCTATCTCTATGTTTGAAAAAGAGGTTGGTTAAATATTTTCCCATTGCTATAGCTTCTATTTTTCCCTGAACTCTTGAACTTTCAGTTACCGGGATTCATCTCAGAGGAAGCACTCCTCCACGGCGTAGAGGTATAATAGTATATTATCTAAGTTGTTCTGAATTTGTTTACTCTTCAGACAAGAGATAACAATGTTTCAACTTTTGTTTAACCAGACAAGAACAAGCTCTCCTGTTAGGATTCCTCGAAGCAATGAGACATACGAGAGCACGAGCTTGAAAGGTTTATATCCAGTTGGTGAAGGAGCTGGTTATGCTGGTGGGATTGTAAGTGCTGCAGTGGATGGTATGTTTTCAGGTTTTGCTGTTGCGAAAAGCTTTGATCTTTTTGATGGAACTATAGAGTCAGTTATTGGAAAGGCTCAAGGTGCTGGAGTTGTAAAGTACTAATCATGATGTTGAAGAAGAAGAACATCAATGGGGACTGCTTCTTCCTCCGAATTCGGTTTTTGCTGCACCAAAGCTTAAGAACTAATAGTTACATACATCAACCGGAAGAGAATTTTGCCTTAGAATTAAACCCAAACATTAGGATATGTTAATTCATCGATGATTAGTGGTTCATCAATGGCATCTGTGTCAAGTCATGTTCCTTCACTTTCTGGATGTGTTGATGTGAGCCAAAACATGTTCTTGAGAGATCAAGACTTTGAAATGAAGTAATGGTCTCAAGATCTAATAGTTTTTTTTTTGACGTCGACCCATCTTGACTTAAGCCACGTTTAATCCGATGGAAGGGAGTTCCGTGGAATTTCCTTCAGTTGGGATAGTCTGGCTTATATGGGTAAATAAAACTCCTCGAAGACGGGCTTATTTCGCTAAGTAGTCCGCTCCGAGGTTCCGTGACCGTGGAATATGGCTAAGCTTAAAATCTTCGAAATTTTGTTTTAAGGAAGATAAATTTTCTAATTCGGACGAGAAGATTGGCCAATCTCCGGGTTCATCAATCATCTTCACTAAAGAAGAGCAATCTGTCTCAAAGTGCATTCTCGAGCATCCTCTCTCACAAAGGGAGGAGACTGCCCAAAGAAGGTTTTCTAGTTCTGCATGTAGCGTCGATAGACTTCTTCGATGGCCTTGTAATCCATTGATCTCATGTCCCATAGAATCCTTATAGCACCATCCAAAACCACTGATAGTATCAATCCATGATGCTGGCATATCAGGATATGTGTGTTTATAAGGGGGGCATTATGATCCAACACGTCTTGGGGAGTCTCAACCTCTCCTTCTACATCTTTCTCCTCATCTTCTTCCTCCCGAGCTAATCTCCAACTCTCCGCTTCGAGTACTGCGAGTTGGAGGGTGGTTTTTGGAGAGATTTCTTTTCCGTTAAAAATTTTGTCGTTCCTTGCTTTCCAGATGAACCATAAAATCTATGGAAATATAGAAATGTATGGTTCTGAGAGACCTAGCTCTCTAGTCCTCCAAAACAGAAAGTTCATATTACGGTAGATAAAAGAACTGGGAAATTCCCCGGAATGGACATGAAGTCTGATAGAGCCCCAACCTGTAAGGCTGGAGAGCATTCAAAAAGAAAGTGGTTTATAGCAAGATCTAATAGTTTAAGAGTTTGTTTTCAGTCTATATGTTCTTCACTTTTCATAGTATAAGAAAAATAATATTATGTATATGTACAATTGTTTTGAGAAGACAACCAAGCGACAAGCTTTAGACAAGCGAGGAAACATTGCGAAGACATGCCATTTACAATAACTCTAGTTTCTAGTGTGGTCAATATAATTGTGCTAAGCACGTGATTATCCATCATTTTGGCTCTTGCTTGTTATATAACTTAATCACACCAAGAAACCACGATTTATCTTTCATTTTAGCACATACTTAATGTATGAGGATTATAGTAGTAGCTTTATAACAGTAATTAATAATGGTAATGATATGTTATCTTTATCAAAATCATTGTCATCTAGTACTCGTATAGAAAAGTATAATTGGCTTTCTTTGTTTTCGCTCTAGTCGGGAGGAAGCAACATATCACTTGAGAGAGATCTTTTTATAAATTTTCAGAGCCTTTATATAAATAAAATCTCATTCAAATATTTTAAAAGAATGTGTTTAAATTCGACTTGGATTTTAATTGAAGCCACGGACCAGATAAGTAGATATGTGGGCTAGGTTCAATGATCCTGAACAATTTTTGGCAGTACGTACATGTGTAGCCAATATAAAAGAAAATATCAATATATACAAAGATGATGAATTTTTTAATATTAATAGAACTCCAAGTGGAAGTAAAGTTGGAGCAAGACTCCACAAGGCAAGGGGCACACAAATGAAAGAGAGACAAAGGTCTATAGAAAGCTTTAGATCATATGATATGTCCGATCATCTCATGTGCAAACTTTATTAAAAATAATAAAAATTGATTATATTGTTTTTAAAAATGAGTTATAACTAAAAAAATGTATATAAATATATTGTTTGTTCGTCAACAACCTATATCAAACGGAAACCCAACTAATCTAGAAGAAAGAACTAACATTGACAAGATTTTTAAATAAAGCTTAAAACATAGTCTAATATCTGAAACATCAGCAACTTAAATCCAATTGAGAATCGAATTCAAAATCAATGTTTACGTCTTACCTTAAACTAACTTCGACTTCATTTCTACTACTATACTGCTTGGTTTTTATCATGTTAATAACGGAGTTTATAGTTCTTATATTGATTAGAATAAATATATTGAGGTATTGTTCTCTCTAAATATTTTATAATCTATATATGCATAAATATTTAGATAAAGAACGTGTAAAAGATATTGAGGGCGATCAACATACCCATTTAAGAGAATAAACAATGCAACTAGCCATTATAATATTATTGTGTCAAGTGAAACATATAACATACAATCCATGTGATTTTCAGATTCTTTTATATGTTTAATATGAAAGACACTTTTACAATACGTATAAATACTTCGTCAGCTATGTATATAATTAAACAAAAAAAAAAAAACTTAGTTGGGGGCTAGCCATTGTAACTTGTAAGTGTTTGGTAAATTTTCTTCTTTCAAGTAGAAGAAAAGACAAATAAAAATAGAAGAAACCAGACACTCATCACGAGTAACCATCATAGTTCCATTTATGCAAAAAAATATTTTTTTTGTTTTCTATTTTTTTATTCATTATCGAAGAGCTTTTTCTCTTAACTCATATGATTATAGTTGAAGTTAGGTGTGAAAAGTAACCAACTGTAAATTGAGCTTTCGGCGAAAATGCTAATAAAAAGTGTTTTAAAAAATGAAACAGTCATCAATTCGATAAACTTTGCCACCTTTGGTCTCGATAAAATGAAATATTTGATCATATATATTTGCATTTTTCTTTTCATTTATCTCCTTATAATTAATATCCATCAACAGTTTCTATTGGTACTTAAGAAGATTAATAAAACCAAAAAGGGTTAGAAACTCATGATCGTTATTATCATAAGTTTGAACTTTGAAGACTTGCCAACGTATGCGTGACATTAAGGAGAGAGTGCGGATAACCTTATTAGATGTTTGACTATCACCTAAATCAATCTAACTAGCTCGTCTTTGAGAGATTGTTTGATTTATATGTTTTGTATATATTTTGTATCTCTATGGTTAACCAAAATTTAGGTTGAATCTGATTAACCAAAACATAACTTCTTATCTGATAACTAATAAAAATTTGCTGCAAAAAAAAATACTGAATTTGGAGGACTTTCTTGATAATTTTATTGGTCAAACATGAATGATCACTTTACTCGGAAACTAAATTAACGCTAAACTAAATTAATTCAAACATTTGTTTTTAAGGAAATTTTTGTAATCAAACTCATTATTATTTCTATTTGTGTATTTTTGGTCTCCTCTTATTAGTGACCTCTACGAGCCCTAAAAAAAAGTCCTGAATAATTTTCTCTTGTTTGATGAGAAGAGAGAAAGACTCTTTAATATCAAAATTAGGTGGCGCGAAAATAACGCCTTCTCTCTATCCTTAATCTTTTATCTCTCTCTGATCCTTCAATCGCCCCGATCAATTCCATCTCTGGCGTTTTTCTCTCTCTTTGTTCTTCTTCTTCACGAGCATTCCTCCATTGCCGGCGAAAGATTTGAACTGCTGATTAACTCCGATCGCGTTTGTATTTCCCATTTAGATCTCCAAAAGCATCGCGAAGAGAATCACGGGATCGCTTCCTTCTGGAATTTCATCTTTCCTGGTAAGATTGTATATTTTCCAACCTTGATATTCCTCGGATCTCTAAGATTTAGCTTCGCATTTGGTGTATCAATCCCAATTTTGATTCCGGAAGAACCCTAAAAGTATCTTTATCTGGGTATTGAATTTTTATTACTGCGATCTGAGATTGCATGAGTTAGGAAAAGGAATTATAGCTGTTTTGGTTTGATGATTATATGATAGAAACTACGAATCTATTTTTGTTCATAGAAAAAATTACTAAATTTGATCGATTAAACGAGTCTGTGTCATGAGAGACACTAGTCGGTCACTAAACAGACAAATTTTGCATTTTTGGATTCTTCGTCATAACCATCTCATTCATTTTCAATAGTAAAAGTGTTTTGTTTCTTAATCCGATTGATTTTGTTTTTGTTGATGTATTGTGATTTTCGTCCCTCATCCTTCACTTTCTCAAATTGGTCAACATTTCAATCAGTATGAATCATCACTGTTAATGCATTTAATCATCTCTCAGTCACCTAGTGGTTTTCTCAGAGAGTGGGTACCAATTCTTGATTCTTCCATACACGTGGTCCTGTAATTTGAGAAACACCAAAATCTGTAAATGCCAATATCTTCAGATTGTTACTACTACTACTACTACGATCAAACTTTATCCCACAAATTATTAAGATCTTAAGCTGCTAATATAGTAAGTATCTTTTGTTATATTTGTTCTCTTTGAGGAGTTGTGGTTTTGTAGATTGGTCCACTTAACTTTCCAGCCAATCCGATAGTGGCCCTTCTGTGATAAGGACATTAGAGAAGATTCTTCATCTGAAAAATCTCCCATTAAAATAATATTCCAGATATTATGAAAACTGCAACTAACTAGTTGGAACTCAACCCACCTTTCTATAATATATATGTGAGGTATCTTACTTTTTCTCCTGGTTTTTGACTTTCTTGCAGAATAAAAAGACTTCCTTTACGGCAAACTGGAGTTGTTTCTACTGTTTAGTTCGAATGCAGAAAGAAATGAGAGGCTTAAACTACTGAATCCAATCAATGCATGTTTGTTTCGTTAGTTTGAATGGATGTAGCAACAGATACAACAAGACGACGTCTTGTTCCATCCGATAAGAACAATGCAGCCGCTGTCACTCGCCGTCCTCGAACAGCAGAGGTTAGTTCAAGATACAGATCACCGACACCAACCAGAACCGGGAGATGCCCTTCTCCAAGCGTCACAAGGCCAACAGTTTCTTCGAGCTTTCAATCAGTGGCTGCGAAAAGAGCAGTTTCGGCTGAGAGGAAACGTCCTTCAACACCTCCGTCTCCAACAAGTCCCTCCACGCCTATACGTGATGTGTCTATAGACTTACCACCTTCATCCAGGAGGCTATCTACAGGTCGTTTGCCTGAAAGCTTATGGCCTTCCACTATGAGAAGTCTCAGTGTTTCGTTTCAGTCGGATTCTTCCTCAGTCCCTGTTAGTAAGAAGGAGAGACCAGTTAGTAGTTCTTCTGTTGATCGAACATTGAGATCTTCTTCAAATATAGCTCAAAAGCAGAAGACTGAAACGACCTCTGTGTCAAGGAAGTCTACACCAGAGAGGAAAAGAAGTCCACTGAAAGGGAAGAACAATGCGTCTGATCTTTCAGAGAATTCGAAACCTGTAGATGGTCCTCATAGTAGGTTAATAGAAGCGCATCGTTGGCCTAGTAGAATTGGTGGAAGGATCAATTCAAATTCCTTAAACAGAAGCTTGGATCTTGGCGACAAGACTTCAAGGGGTCTATCAACTTCAGGGTCTGGTATGGGGCCGTCTCTTAGGAGAATGTCACTACCTTTGCCCAGCAGTTCGAAACCTTTGCATAAAACATCTAGTAACACATCTAGTTATAGTGGATTATTGTCTCCAACGAAGTCGGAAGATAATAACATATCTCGAACTTCTGGGGCTCAAAGACTTTTATCTGCAAGTTCGATGGATAGAGCAACCTTAGCAACGGCTGTAGCTAGGCTGCATCCATTGCCTGCTCCTGGATCTCGCCCTGCTTCACCAAGTAGAACATCTTTTTCGTCTTCATCCTCTATTTCTCGAGGCATGAGTACTTCGAGAGGAGTGAGTCCTTCAAGAGGACTAAGCCCTGCAAGAGGGTTGAGTCCTACAAGAGGTGTAAGTCCTTCAAGAGGGTTAAGTCCTTCACGTGTCACAAATTCCTCCTCTTTTGCTAGACCATCAACTCCACCTTCAAGAGGGGTAAGTCCTTCCCGGATAAGACAAACAAGCAATTCTACACAATCTAGTACCACAACTTCGGTTCTCAGCTTCATCACGGATGTCAAGAAAGGCAAAAAAGCAAGCTACATAGAAGACGTTCATCAACTGCGTTTGCTCCACAATAGATATTTACAATGGCGGTTTGCAATTGCGCGAGCTGAAGCTGTAATGTACATTCAAAGATTAACGTCCGAGGTATATAATACTTCTGTCCTCTACATGAACGATCCTTCAACAGGTTGATGAGAATGCATCTGAAAATTCAAGTTTTGATATTTCAGGAATCTCTAGTTAATGTGTGGCATGCGATATCAGAACTACAGGATGATGTGACCAGCCAAAGAATTGGCCTGCAACAGCTAAAGCTAGAGATCAAACTCAACTCACTACTAAACGATCAAGTAGGTTCTCTCTCTGTTGTATACTGACTTTGCATTCATCAGATTATGCCATGCTGATGCATAATTGTGTGCACAGATGGTGAGCCTTGAAGAATGGGCCACACTTGAAAGAGACCATGTTAGTTCTTTAGTTGGGGCCATAGCAGATTTAGAAGCAAATACTCTCCGCCTTCCAGCGACCGGAGGAACAAAGGTATATATTGTTACTATTGCGAATACTGATGGAAACTAAATTCAGAAGAATCAAGAATATAGTTATCAGTTAGAAATTCTCTGCCCTACAGGTGGATGTTGAATCTTTGAAAGCAGCTATGTCCTCGGCCCTCGATGTAATGCAGGCTATGGGATCGTCCATTTGGTCTTTACTCTCAAAGGTGAGACCTTTTTCGTAACTCTGTTTTCAAATTTACCTTCTCTACAGAACTCTTAATCACGCGTCCACTGCTCTTTGTGATTGTATTAACAGGTGGAGGAGATGAATAAAATGGTCTCAGAACTCGCTGTTGTAGTTTCAAAAGAGAGTTCTATGCAAGGAAAATGCGAAGATCTTCTGGCCTCAACTGCGATCATGCAGGTAACAACAATAATCCAGTAATTGAATGTAGAATGAGTTTTGTAAAGTGATTGGAAACTGAGTTTTTGTGGCATGGAACAGATAAAAGAGTGTAGCCTCAGGACTCATCTGATACAAACTAAGAGAGAAGAAGATGCAGAGGAGGAGACTCCTCCATCGTTGCCATTAAGCAAGTTTCCATGGCCATAAATAACACGCTTACAGTTCCACAGGCTCAACACTGATAACTGATCACCTGTAAATTGCTCTTTGATGCCCCCACATTTCTCTGTCTAGATCCTATTTGATCTTTGCTTGTTAGAAGCCTTTTTGTTTTGGTATGAATCATTAGTATAGGAACACAGGAAGTGAAAGATCGCGAGTTCGAGTCTAGGAAAAGAAAAAAGGAAGTTATTTGTTCACATCATCACATGTAAGCTCTGATGTGGGTTTTCTTTTGAGGCTTTTTATTATTTAGTCGATTTTTTTTTGGTCAACTATTTAGAGTCGTTTTTTTTTTTTTAACACTAACAAGATATTATTAAAGCCCAATGGGCATAAGACGTTCGAGAACGGCCCAATTATTACAAAGACAACACGTCAAGGACACGTGTGAAAAATTGGAAGAAGCTGAGAGACACGAGGATTCAACTGCTTGGAAGCTCCGCCTCCGGTCACGGAATCGCCGGCGCTCCAACCCCAACACCGTGAGGTCCCAGTACAACACCGCTGCTGCAACATCCCTCTGTCCAAAGCTGCACCGCCTTTGAATTCTACGAACACTGCAACGATCTACATTCGCTCGGTTTAGCAACCACCAGAGAAATACCCGAATAAGATGAAGAACAGCTTCTAAATCTTGTCGGAATCACCACGTTTGGGAAGCTCCGCCGCCGACTAAACCCAAGTTATTGATTTAGTCATTGAAATCCACTGCCGTATGTATGTGGAGAAGAGCAACGAAGATATTACTCCAAGAACTTGAGATTTAGACAAGAGAAAGAAGGAGATCGCAGAATTTCCCATGGGATAAAGCAGAGGAGAACAACAAAGCAGAGATAGATCGACAGAAGTCCGATGAAACCATCGGAAAAACAAAATCAGATCTAGCAATAGAAATAGATCCGAAAGTACACAACAAAAAGATAGAAAAAAAGAAACAGTCGTTTAATCAAGTTCCTCTTTCTGGAAAATGGTAGTCTGTGAAGAAGGAGAAACAAGAGAAAAGTCTCTCTCTAGAAAGAGAGAAAAAAAAGAAAAATCATATACCAGATACGGTTGTCTAGTGTATTTAGAGTCGATTAGTGTAGTGATTCATAACAAAAATTGATTTTAGGATTTTTTTTACTTTTTAGTTAAATGAAAAAATTGTTAATTAACAAAAATCTAGTCGCCTAATGTAATCAATTATGATACGACCAAAATGATTAAAGAAAAATGATTTTAATTTGCAATTAAAGAAATATATGTTTAAATGATATTGGAAGAGCGCAAAATGTGAGTGATTTACATATACAGTCACTTACAGATGTTTGTCTTACAGAAACAGTCACCCAGCGTCTGGAGACCTCCTCTTTCACTGTATTGGCAATTTCATTCCAGAATTGCCCTTGTCTGTCACTTCATTATGTAACCAGAGTAACTAGAAAGCAAAAGGAGTTGGTTGGCAGTCGTTAATAATCTTGACCACTCATCCAGAGAATTAATCCTATCCACTCATTTATTTACTTTTCTGCTGATGTGATTGGGGGGGAAAATGTTTAAATCGGCCCCTTTATCCCGCCAAAGCTGACGCGGTTAATCTGGACCTTTCATCTGTGAAGCTTAATCTGTTAAGATGATGACACGTGTACATAGAGAAAAGTTTATTTTATGCTGTCATAAACTCTGCTCGAAAATGACATTCCTGTCTGTAAAAAGGGAATAGGTAAAAGAGGCAGAGAGCTGTGGCAGAGAGGAGGAGGTGAATTTCGTTTCTGAGGTAAAATATTATCGCTGTAAATCCATAAATTTGAACTTTTTTTCTTTGATTTTGTAAGATCCAACAGGCGTTTGAACGTATAGATGTCTTTTAATCTTATGTCGTCAATGTTGTGTGGACAAAGCTTTGTGGATAACCAATAATGTGTTCGTATCTTGACAGTTTGCTATGGAGAAGCATTGTCTGGTGACATGCGGTGAGTGGATTTGTGGTGAGAATGGCATCTGGGAATTCATGGTTGATAAGTTACAGATGTCAAGGGTTGTTGGTATGAAAGAAGGAATAAACCTAAAAGAACTTAAGGAGAGGGTTGTGGCTGAGTTCTATGGAACATCTGTTGAAGGAAAATCTGTTAGTTTGAGCTATTGGCCTCCAGACAGCAAAGAGCGAGCAACTGGGATTGCAACTCCACCTGTTGTAATCACAAATGATGGTGGAATTCGTTTCTTCCTTATGCATATGCTTGTGAACCCCTCCCTGAACATGTTTGTGAAGTTTGAGGATGATAGTAGGACCGTAGGTAGTTGTGAAGCTGAGAAAGTATTTTGTTTCACCACGCCGGTCCCTCCTTTAAAGAAGCAGTGTACTGAGGATGGAGTGGGTAGAGACGAAGGGTGGTTGTCCACAGCTGGTTCTAGAGCAGTACCATTCAGTTTTGATTTGGGGGTCGATATCAATGTTAGCCAAAAAGGCCTAGCTGCCGAGTTGTTCCCATCTCCTAGTGGGAAGTCTAAAGATGAAGAAGATGACGAGGATTGGGATGCAGAGGTAGCAGGTGATGTGGCTGCTGTTTATGACGATGTAAATGAGCTTGATCTTCGTCCACGTGGATACGATGAAGATTTTTGGGAACCTGTGTTGGAGGAACTTTTTGTTGAAAGTACACCTGCAGACGAAGTGGGTAATGATCCCGAGCAGATGGGTGCAGGAGAAGGGTTTATTTATAGGTGCAGCACGGGTTCAGCATTTGATCATGATGTTTTGGTTGGTGGAAGCGCGAAAAGTGAGAGGAAACCATCTAAAGTTTCTTTTGATGTTGGTAGTTCAAGCTTTGGAGGACACAATTCTGGCTTTATTAGTGGAAGTTCTGCGAGGAGGGGTAATAGTGGACAACGTGTCCTTAGTAGTGATTCAAACCCATGGATATCTAGTAGTGGACATCCTCTACATGTGGAAGAAGAGTTTAGGCGCACACTTGATAGTATTGCGGATGAAGAGTTTGATATCCCTCCTTTGTACAATGACCTGGAATACGACTCCGAGATTGCTGAAGTTCCAGATCTTGACTATTTGGGTGTCGATGATAGGATACATGAAGGTAAGACATTCGGATCTAAGAAAGATTGCCGTACTGCCTTAGCCATTTATGCAATTAGGAACCAGTTCCATTTCAGGCAGAGTGTGACTAGGAGGCATTACTTTGTGTTGATTTGTGTGGACAAACGTTGTCATTGGAGGATCTTAGCTCATGAGGATCGAGTTAGTGGATGCTACAAGATTGGGAAGTCTAACCTGGAGCACACATGTGACATAGATTCCAGGGATGGGTTTAGAAAGTTGGCTACATCTGATGTGATAGCCTCCCTCTATAAAGGAAAGTTTGGTGATCCTAGTAGAAGTCCTAAGCCCCTTGATTTGGCAGAGTTGGTTTTAGAGGATTTGAGTGTGTCTTGTTCATATATGAAGTGTTATCGAGCAGCTGAGAAGGCACACATCGAGGTAATGGGTACAGATGATGAGTCTTATTTGAAACTTCCAGAGTATCTGCACATGCTGAAACTTGCGAATCCGGGCACTGTTGCTGATTTGGAAACCGAGGTGGATGAGGAAGGTGTTGAGAGATTTGTGTATTGCTTCATTTCGTTTGGTGCATCTAAACAGGGATTTAGCAAATTAAGGAGGGTATTGGTTGTGGATGGTACGCATTTGCATGGGAAGTACAAGGGTGTTTTGTTGACTGCTTGTGGACAAGATGGTAATTTTCAGGTTTTTCCACTGGCTTATGCTGTTGTTGACTGTGAGGATGTTGATTCGTGGACATGGTTTTTCATGAAGTTGGAGCGCATAATAGCTGACAGTCCACATCTCACTATAATATCTGATAGGGCCGCTTCCATATACACTGCTAAGAAGCGTGTTTTCCCCCAGTCGCATCATGCTGCTTGCATTGTCCATTTGGCGCGCAATGTGTCAGCTAAGTTTAGAAGCAAAGGGTTGGCTAAGCTGGTCACATCTGCTGGATTTGCTTGCCGCATTGGTCAGTTTAGAGAGATCATGAACAAAATCAAAGCAACGAATGTTGGTTGTTGTACCTATCTGGAAAAAATAGGCGTGGCTCATTGGAGTAGGGCATATTTTGCTGGCAAGAGATACAACTTGATGACTAGCAATATCTGTGAGCAGCTGAATAAGGCTTTACATGGTGGACGAGGAGCACCCATTTTGTTGTTGCTGATATTCATCCAATCAATGATGAGTAGGTGGTTTAATGCGAGGAGGAAACGGTCTGGTAAACATGGTGGAATTGTTACCCCTGAGGTGGACAAGGTTATGACCAAAAACATGAAGTATACCAAAGCTAACAAAATAAATAGCTTATCTGCATGGACAGCTCAGGTGGTTGGACAGTTTGGTTACAAACATCTGGTGGAGCTGAAAGAAAAAAAGTGCTCCTGTAAGTTGTATGATAAAGAGCAGATTCCTTGTGGACATGCAATTTTAGCTGGGGAACAACTTGGGTTTAAGCCTGGACAATTAGCTGCAGACTGTTACAAAACATCGACCTGGGTAGAGACATATGCAGGACTGATTTATCCAACGGGAGATCCTAAAGAAGTTGATATACCGGTTGACGTAAAGGCGAAGGTTTTGATGCCCCCCATAACTCATCGTCCACCTGGACGCCGAAAGGCAAGGCGCATCGCGTCAATTGGAGAGTTTTCTGTAAGTTTTATATTTGTGGATAAGATTCCTTTGAATTTTTTATTTGTATTTTGGGTGTCATTTGAGTTGATTGTCGTCCATTATCAGGATGTTAAGCCTAAGAAGGCAGTGGCCAATCGTTGTGGAAGATGCAGAGGTTTTGGTCACAATAGGACTAACTGTACTGTCCCTCTATAAGGGTGGTGTGTGCTTTATCCAAGAACGGGTGTTGTCCCTTTTGTATTTTGGATAGTGTTCGGACCATTTGGAGATGTATTAGCAATCTATATTATTAAGTAAGAGCATTTTTTGGTAAACATGTCCACAAGGTTAGTGTGGATATGTAAGTATTTTGTAAACATGTCCACAATGTGGGCCATTTTATGGAAACATGTCTCTTTTGTGTGTTGAACATGTCCGTAAGTGTATTTCATCAGTTTGATATCATCCACTTTTACCTATTAAGTAGTTATCCTAATTGATAATGTTGTCTACTTTTCGAGATAAACGTGTAGGACATACGTTTTAATCTACTAAGTTTAATTAAAGGCATACGTATTGATAGTCGTTAAGGCTTACGATATAAGTTAATAAGTAGTCTAAAAGCCCATCCACATGGATGTGATCACCGAAGACATTGTAGTTTTGAACAGCAAAATACATTTTGTCCATGGACATGCCTATCCATAAAGTGCAAGGATGGTGAGATAGTATCCGAAAAACTAAGTTTTAAAATACAACGCATATTTAGTTGAGATAGAGAGGGATGACGAGATCCTTGTATATGTCCATGGCATACTCCTTCCTTAACTCGTTGACAAATTTGTCGTCCATGGGCACCATAAATCCCTTCTCTGACCGTTCAAGTGCGTGAATCTCCATGAATTTGATGGCAACAGGTCCACAGTCTCCTGACCGTTCGTTGTTGTATAAGTCTTTTCTAATCTGTAACTGGAACGGTTTGGTGCGTTGCTTCTGTGTTAAGGTTACGTTCTTAACAAATTTCCGTAGAAGGAAAGGTAGGGTTTATGTGATTGGTTCAAGCAGCTTTACCAGCTCATCATCATCAAAAGTACCAAGCCTCGGGTCTAGGACTTCCACTAACCACATGTCGAGGGAGATGTGGAGGCCCACCCAATGCTTGTCCTCCAAACAAATAGGTGCGTAGATCGTCTCCACCTCTTTAAGCCAAGTCTGTCCTGGTGCCTTTATGAAATCCACAATCCTGTCATCCCACCTTAAGACGTCCTTGTTGATTGCGTTTCTGAAGGAGCGGTATCGTGATTGTATCGTGCTTGTGAAAAATGGTGACGCAAAAACTATGCCTTGATCTTGTAGAGCTTGCTTGTGTCGGCGTGATAAGTATGCCATCAACAGATCCATGTGCTGTTTGAATAAAACGAAGAGCAGAATCATTGTTAATGTACCCGTTAAACGAAGAATCCTATAATTTGAAGTAACTTTTACATATCCACGGATGGTATGCTACATGTACATGTATGTATGGATAAGTAAAGCCTCAGACTGAGATCTACGAAGTTTTGTCCTAAGCATTAAACAACGAAGGCAAAGTTTGGACAGTTACCGAAGTGGTGACCCAGTTTTGTTTGCGTCCTAGATCCAATAAGAACTGGTTGTCAAAGTCCAAAATGTCGTTGGTTATGTGGTAGCTGTAGGTACACATAGAGAAAATAGTTAGTTTATTAAGTAAAGGGATTAGCTAAATGTCGTGTATTTTGATGCTATAACTTACACTTTTCTATGACGGGTGAGCGTTAGTTTGAAAGCCTTCCAGTTTTCATCCACTACATTTGGGATCACGGAACAAGTTTTGGGTTGTTCTAGCAGGATTGCATGTAAATCCTTTTCCATGAGAGTTGGTTGGTGCCTCGGCGTTTCTTTTGCTGGTGATGAGTCGCTGACGGTGATAGTAGGGTGTGGTTCTTGGTCTGCTTCATCTCCCCCATCGGTTTCCTATTAATGTCCACCATATTGGGTATACGTTGTTAGTATCAGCATGTTAACTTTGTAGGTGAAACATAGGAGGTGTGATTTACGGTGTCCGAATAAGGAGGTTCTAGAAAAACTACAAATGTGTTTGATTGTTTTGCTGCATTGTGGGCCTCGCCATCTGTGTATCCCTGATACAAATACGAATATGATTGTATAATTGATTGATGGTTTTATTTACTTATGTTAAACACTAAACTTACCGTCTCCGTCTCTTTTGGGGAAGGCTGCACTGGATTCTCGTTACTGTTGGGAAGCTGTGTAGTAGTAGTTTCTTGGATGGCGGTCAAGTTGCATTCCTTGTAAATGTTTGATAGGACATTTTCCTGTAAAATAGATGTTAGTAAATGATTAGATATTTCGGCACTATGATTGTTTTGAATGACTAATATGGTTATATACCAAGGCGTCGTCACCCTCTGTTGCAGTAGACACTTTTTGGTCGATGTTTCCTAGTACCCCTGGAGATGTGTTCTTTTTAGAATGCTGTATTGAAAAGTTTTATATGTTAGATACGGAGAAACATTGTGGGTAGGTGTAGACATTTGGATGTAACTATAGATTTGAAGACATATGTAAATCTAATGTCCACTAAAACGTGTCCATAACTCATGCATTTTTGTTGGAAAAGCAGCAGTGAAACGGTAAATGTTTTTTAATCTGAAAGAAATGAAAGTGCAATGTCGTTGGAAAATAACGTTAGTCATTTTTTGTACGGGGATAGCCTATTTCGAGAATGAATACTACTAAGTGTATGCCTATACTATCCCATAGTAGGCTCGTCCGTTGAGTTTGGTACCTCCACAATGTGAGATGGGTCGTGGAAGAGTTGGTCGGTTGGTTCCATGTTTGACTGGCCTTCCTGTGTGAACATGTCTCCTGCAAGAGATCCGCCTTGTGTTGTCTTATTGTGGACTCCTCCCTCATCGTTGTTGTTGTCCACCGTTTCCTGTCCATGTAGGCGAATGTACTAGGTTAGTCTTTTAGCTTCGAGATGAAAATATGACTGTACTAAAAATGCGATATGAAACCTTGGTAGTTTCGTTGTTGATGTCCACAGTTTGTTCGTGGCAACGTTTTTCGGGGGATTTCTTGGTGGACATGTCTGCTGGTCGAGGCTCTCCTTGTGTAATGATCTGTAACAGCGTCGATCATTAGCTTATACTATAGTGTGAATGACATATGGGCGAGATATGGTTAATTTATGTTACCATGGCATCATCGTGAACTGGCTTTTGTGCAATTTGATCGGAATCCTTGTTGATGTCCCCAAAATCCTGTCCATGTGGTCGAATGAACTTGTGAATTTTATTTATGATATAAATAAAAACTTGACGGTATTATAAAAAGAGATATGATACCTTGGTAGCTTCATTGTTTATGTCCCCAGAGTTCTGTCCATTTAGTCCAACTAATTAGATATGTATTTTATCTTATAGTTAGTAAAGAGAGTCCATTTATATTGATATATTGTACCTTGGCTATTGTATGTGCATCCTGTCTATTGTCCATCGCATCCTGTCCATAGATACCAAACACTAAATAGTAGATCTATTTCAGAGATTCAATGTTGGTATAATAAATGAGCATGTATTGGCAGACCTGTATCTCCTGATCTGTTGTTGGTATGAGTTGAGGCAGGACTGGTGCAGCTTGAATTGGGTAGGTTGATGGTAACTTAGCAGGGAGAGATGAGGATATAGTGGGCTGTAGGAATATATTTAGTGTTAAGTATGTTTGGTTTATGAATTGATGAATGAATTTGTTGGGCATTGTTTTTTACCTCTTTTTGAGACATGATTTCATAAGATATATCCTCATTTTGGTTGTTTGAACTGGTGTCCTGACCTTCCTCGTTGTCGTTGCCTAGCTGGTTAGTGCCATCCTGTATTTTGTACTATGTAGTTGAATAATTAGATTTGGGGATAGTGATTAATCTCTATATGGATACGGTACGATGGACATTAGTATTAACTGAACGAACCTTTTTGTGTGAGTACTTAGCACTTTCGGGATCCTCTTTGTCCTCCTGATGTTTGTGTTGAGATGGCTGCGATTTAGAGATATTATATAATATTGATCCATAAGTGTGTGGATATGTAATGGTGGACATATGATTGTAATAGAGAACCTGATTTGGTGAGCCGGATTTAGCTGAGGCCTCCTCGTTTTCCTTGAAAAGCTGGTTGTCGCCATCCTGAAAGGATTAGTTATTGAATTAACACATGAATGTAGGTCTGAAGACAGTAGTGAATTTATGACGACAACATTGTCCACTAAACAATGTCCACAGAGATAGTTATACACGGACGAGATTAAGGACACAAACATTGGCTATAGACCTAGTAAATGATTGAGATGATAGTTATCCACGTAATCACGTACACAGACATAGTAATTTTTTTGGTTATGGTTATCCACAGAAGACACAGACAGACATACAAGATTAGTTAAACTAGGAAGATTATAAAGTCCACTATAGCAGTCGTTAAGGCGTACACAGACATAGTAATTTTTTTGGTTATGGTTATCCACAGAAGACACAGACAGACATACAAGATTAGTTAAACTAGGAAGATTATAAAGTCCACTATAGCAGTCGTTAAGGCGTACACAGACATAGTAATTTTTTTGGTTATGGTTATCCACAGAAGACACAGACAGACATACAAGATTAGTTAAACTAGGAAGATTATAAAGTACACTATAGCAGGACTACATAGATAGTTATCCACAGACTCTTGTGTGGATATGAGTTTGACAGTACCTTGGTTGGAGAAGCCGAATGAGATGATCCTTCTGTTTTGTCAGGAGATGGAGTCTTATCAGCTAAACGAGTAATGTGTTCCTGTGATGGGGGTGGTGTGTTTGACCTATGACGGAGGACAGAAGTAATATGTCGCTGATAGTGTTTTTTGGTTGTTTTTTTTGGGGCCTTGGTAGGAAACTTGGAAGCCTTAACTAGTTTCTTCTGCCTACGAGTTCTTTCCAGAGCGTCTACACGTGGCGTTAGTTGTTCTAGTAGATTGATGCGGGCAAGAAGGTGCTTGTTTTGAGCTATGAGGTCGTCCATCTTTGATTTAAGCTGCTTGATTTCTGATGCTGATGCAGAGCTTGTGGACACATGTTTCTTCTTTTTCTTTGTGACCGGAGATGGCTCATCCACCCCTGAATCGTTGGCTTTCCGTTTGAGAGTCCGCCTCTGTACAACATGTTTGAAGTGCGCTCCACCCTGATTGCCTCTAGGTTTGTGGACATAAAGAGGTTGGGATTCATCACCTCCGAGCCAATCATCAGTCTTGAAAGCATGGCCTTTTTGTATCAAAGCGTCCATATAGTCGACCGATTTATCACGGTATTCATCCATCCACTCACCCCAGTCCTCATGAGGTGGATTGTCCAACTCATAATACGGATGGACAGATAGCTGTGGACAATAAATAAGTTATTTTTAGGCGTAACTGGAAGGCGGTACTAATTGTTTGAAGTACTGAACAAATGTCCATGTATAATAATGTAGGAATATCTAAATGAATAGGTAAGTGGACTTACTTTGGGGTCGTGTTCGACATCCAAAATGTCGGCCATGATTATCCCCGAGTGTTGCTTAAGTCCTTCATCCGTAATGTCCATGAGGGTGCGTTGGTCAGATGGGTCAGGTAGCTTCTCAACCAAAAGTGGTATACATTGGAAAGCCACCAACTGCAGTACCAAAGGGAATCCTTTGACGCTGTATGTAGTTTGTTTCAGTAGCTGTCTGAAAGTGTCGTCCACATCTTCGTCTTTGGTGCGTGGTTTGTGAGCCGGTTTCATTCCGTAGATTGTTCGCAAGAAGGATTCTCTTCCCCATGGAAAGAGGAGGAACGTATCTAGGTCCTGAAGCATGTCCACATAAGCTGCTGTTGGTTTGTGAGACTGGTGGGATGCAATTAGGATACCATCGACAATGATGAGTAACGCATAGCGTAGTTTCTTCCAGTCTGGCAATTCTGGATCGTCTTTGATTTTTTTGGCAAGGTCTGCAATGGTGGTCTTGGCATCTGAACCAATAAGCTCTTTCCAGTAAGGGCTGAGTTCAGTCGGATTTGGCGTGACAAAGTCCGGTTCATATTTTCCTGGGAAGAGGCTGCACGAGAGACCAGTGATGGTACCAAACTCCTTAAGTGAGAACCGTATTGGGTGTCCACCAAACGTGATCCGTATGGAATACTTATTCTGTGTGACCAGCTCCCTGGACATTAGCGCATGGATAAGTTTTCCGGATGTAGAGCACCTAGCAGAAGGAAGGTCGAAGAGTTTCCCAAATTGCGAATCTCGAATGATTTGGAACTCGGCTGAGTTGGGGCCAAGTGCGTCCTTTAAAAATGTGAGGTGATCTATTTTGGAGTAGATGTTGAGGCGCTTGATGGGATATTTGTTTGTGGCAAATAGCCTCTGAGGAAGCTTTATGTCTGTGAAGTTGAAAAAGATTTATTAGTAGTGAAGGTATGAAGACAATAATGTCCACTAAACCATGTCCATAGAGATAGTTATAGACGGACGAGATAGACGACACAAACATTGGCTGCAGACATAGTGAATGTTTGAGATGATAGTTATCCACGAAAGCACGTACACATACATAGTCATCTTTTTAGATTATGGTTATCCACAGAAGACACAGACAGACATACGAGATTAGTAAAACTAGGAAGAAAGTCCACTATATCAGGTCCACAGAGATAGTTATCCACAGACGAGACAGAGAGACGAAAGTCATTTAGTACATACATAGCTCGTTTTTAAAGATGATAGTTATCCACGAAAGCACGTCCACAGACATGGTTATTTTTTGTCAGATGATAGTGATCCACAGACGACACATACATACCATTTCTAGATGTCCATATGGACCGCTATACATAAAAACATATATCCACAGACGAACAAAGAAAGTAGATCAAGGAACAAAAACACTAGATCTACGAAATCCGAAACTTAGAAAGTCATTCAAGTAGTCCACAGACGACCCAAAATAGAGACAAACGAATATAAAACAAAGTTGCAACAGACACGGATCTAAGAATGGAGTAGATCTACGCATAACACGAACTCCATGTACACACAGACATATGGATCGAGGAGTTAGATCTACGCATATAAGGGAAAAAAACCTTTTTGAATGTCCATATGGACGACAATACACAGAGATTGAAATAAGCAAACTGAAAGAACAAGGAAATGAGAAAATCGGAGAATCGAGGTTTAAAACGAATGTAAGTGAGAAATCTAAGTGAGAGATGAAGAGAAATCACATATACCTGTCATGAGTGGTTTGGAATTGCGACGGCGCAAGAAACACCTTCAGTCGACGGAGAGAGAGAGCGAAGAAGAAAAGAGCCAGCGAAGAGGAAGGTGAATGGAGAGACCGCCGATGGAGACTCCTCGCCGGTGAAGAGGAAACGATGGTGAGAGGAAGACGACGAGACAGAGAGAGAAAGAGGGCAGTTTTTTCTTTTGGAGTTGTAACTTTTTGATTTTTTTGGTGTAAAAGATAAAAGTTAAAAGAGTAAAAGTAAACTAGATGAAAATGTGTAACCAGAAGCTAAAGACAACGGTTAATGTATTTAGGGGCATATTAGTATTAGCCTTAAGTGCAGGTGACTTCTCACATGCAAGTGACTAAAGCTGTAATTAAAGTGTCAATAGGTGACTATAGATGTAATAATCTCGCAAAATGTATCGTTTCGTTTTCAGTCAAAGGCCCGGAGCCAGATGTTACTACGGGCCGTATCGGCCGCCACCGCCGAGACAACCGTCGGAGTAATAAACAAGAACAGTTTGTCCGATCTCTTCAAAATATCAACTTCTCTCTCCCACATTGTCCAAACCCATTCTCAGATCATTGTCCATGGCTTCCATAACGACATCCGACTGCTCACCAAGCTTACCCAACGACTCTCCGAAGTCGGCGCCATTCACTACGCACGCGACCTCGTCCTCTCCGTCCAGAGACCTGACGTTTTCCTCTTCAACGTCCTCATGGGCGGTTTCTCCAATAACGGATCACCTCACTCTTCGCTTTCTGTGTTCGCCCATCTAAGGAAATCCACTGATCTCATACCCAATAGCTCCACCTACACCTACGCTATCTCAGCTGCTTCGGGTTCTCGTGACGAGAGAGCTGGACGCGTGGTTCATGGTCAAGCAGTCGTCGATGGGTTTGACTCGGAATTACGTGTTGGCTCTAACATCGTTAATATGTACTTCAAGTTTTCACGAGTAGACGATGCTAGGAAGGTGTTCGACAGAATGCGTGAGAAAGACGCAGTTTTGTGGAATACCATGTTATCTGGGTACGGAGAGAATGAAATGCATGAGGAATCTATTCAGGTTTTTAGGGATTTGATCAACGAGAGCTGTACTCGTTTTGACTCAACAACTCTACTAAGTATTCTTCCCGCTGTTGCAGAGTTGCAAGAGCTTAGACTCGGGATGCTAATCCATAGTCTTGCGACAAAAACAGGATGCTACTCCCACGATTTTGTTCGTACCGGTTTCATCTCATTATACTCTAAGTGTGGGAATACTAAAGTGTTAAGCACTCTGTTTCGAGATTTTTGTACACCAGATGTAGTAGCTTACAATGCAATGATTCACGGGTACACATCAAATGACGAGACTGAGCTCTCCTTAAGCTTGTTTAAAGAGATGGTGTTGTCAGGAACAAGGTTGAACTCAAGCACGCTGGTGAGTCTGATCCCTGTCTCTGGTCATCTTCTGCTTATATGTGCCATTCATGGTTACAGCTTGAAATCAGGTTTCTTATCTCATGAATCTGTCCCAACCGCATTGACCACGGTTTACAGTAAATTGAATGAGATAGAATCAGCCCGAAAGGTTTTTGATGAATCTCCGCACAAAAGCTTGGCATCTTGGAATGCAATGATCTCTGGTTACACCCAAAACGGGTTGACAGAAGACGCAATATCTCTATTCAGAGAAATGCAGAAGTCTGAGTTTAGTCCAAACCCGATCACAATAACTTGTATTCTATCGGCTTGTGCGCAGTTAGGAACTTTGAGTTTGGGGAAATGGGTACATGGTTTAGTAAGGGGTACAGATTTTGAGTCTAGCATATATGTGTCTACTGCTTTGATTGGTATGTATGCAAAGTGCGGAAGCATTGCAGAAGCACGCCGGTTGTTTGACTTGATGCCGAAGAAGAATGAAGTTACATGGAACACGATGATCTCCGGTTATGGGCTCCATGGACATGGACATGATGCTCTGAGTATCTTCTCTGAGATGTTGAATTCTGGCGTTGCACCAACGCCAGTCACTTTCCTCTGCGTTCTTTACGCTTGTAGTCATGCTGGCCTCGTCAAAGAAGGCGATGAGATATTCAATTCCATGGTCCATCGGTATGGTTTTGAACCATCGGTCAAGCATTACGCCTGCATGGTCGATATTCTTGGTCGTGCAGGACATTTGCAGAGAGCATTGCAATTTATAGAGGCAATGCCAGTTGAGCCGGATCCTTCAGTGTGGCAAACACTGCTAGGAGCTTGTAGGATTCACAAAGACACAAACCTTGCCCATACAGTCTCTGAGAAGCTATTTGAGCTAGATCCAGACAATGTAGGATACCATGTTTTGCTGTCGAATATTCACTCAGCTGATAGAAATTATCCACAGGCTGCTACGGTTAGACAAGCCGCAAAGAAGAGGAAACTAGCCAAGGCTCCTGGTTACACCTTAATAGAAATTGGTGAGACGCCTCATGTCTTTACCTCGGGTGATCAGTCACACCCAGAGGTAAAAGCAATCTATGAGAAGCTAGAGGAGCTTGAAGGGAAGATGAGGGAAGCCGGGTATCAACCCGAGACTGAGTTAGCCTTGCACGACGTGGAGGAGGAAGAAAGGGAGCTGATGGTGAAATTTCACAGCGAGAGGCTAGCCATTGCCTTTGGACTCATTGCCACTGAGCCAGGAACCGAAATCCGGATCATAAAGAATCTGCGGGTCTGTTTAGACTGTCATACTGCAACCAAACTCATCTCAAAGATCACAGAGAGAGTGATAGTTGTTAGAGACGCCAACCGCTTTCATCATTTCCAAGATGGTGTTTGTTCTTGTGGAGATTATTGGTAGTCACTCTTGGCCCCAACACAAGTCATACTGTACTCATACTGTAACATTACATCACGCATAATTGATCATTCTTTAAGTCTTGATTTCTTGTTACAATCTATACGACTAAGCTTATGGTATACTAAAAATTTACGGAAGATCTTCATTCAAATAATCTATTTCTATGGTTCATACATGGGAAAGCAAGAAGCATAGTAGAAGATGAACTATACATAAATTTATCAAACTCCCTGTCATAACCAGATACTATACCTTCAGACAATTGTGCCGGCTGCTCCCGATCCATACTCGACGATTCATTTGATATCATATATCTTAAGGTGCAGTTATACCTGCTGCTGAAACTTCATCATCAGCTGGCTTGTTCTTCTTTTTGGGGGTTGGTTCTTGAGCTTTCCGAAGAACTTCCTTGTTTGGCACCAAGACAATAAACAAATTTCTGTCTCGAAAGTTTTTACTTTCCTCAGTCGCAAGCTGCAGATGTTGACAAGTTTCAGCAACTCAAGTAACAAGATCCACTAAGGAGCAATGCACATGCTTGTGATAACCATAACCATTAGAAAAGACCAAAGAGCGTAGAGAACAATACACACCTCTCCTATTTCAGTCTGAAAACGTCTTAGGAGCTCAATAGCAATATTTCTGAACTCGTTTTCCCTGCCTTTCATGTTCACAATCACTTTAACCTGAGTGTATTGCGAGTCACACAACAACAAGATATAATCAGAATGTATATGATTCGTTCCAGTACCAGCATAGAAAGTAAATGGGAACAACCTTGTCACCATCTTGCAAAAACTTCCTGGCTGCTCTCATGCGTACAGAATAGTCATGCTGGTCTATGTTATAACTAACGAGGAAACAAAAAGGAGAAACCTTATGAGAAGAAGAAGTTCTAAACAAGTCATTGCAACGGCACAGACAAAAGAAAGAGTGAGTGACAAGGCCTAGTTTACCCCATTTTAAGCTCCTTCAAGTCCATGCGAGTTGCTGACATGAGAACAAGCTTAAGTTACAATCCATTAACAACACAACACCACAAACTGTTACTTAAGCAGGGAAGAATGATCAATACTTTTCTTCTGCTGTTCTTTTTTCCGCTTTTGCTGTTCGTATCTATATTTACTGATATAATGAAACAAAAGGAAAAGAATCATTTTCTATACACAATCCATATGATATAAGGCGCAGCCAAGTTATGTTAATTCACCTATAATCCATCATTCTGACAACCGGAGGATCTGCATCGGGCGAAAGAATCACCTGAAAACCAGTTTCAAGCATACGAAATACTCACTGAAACAACATCACAAAGGACAATGCTTTTCAAGGAACGTAAGTGTTGAATTTACAAAGAAATACATACTAGATCAAGCTCAGCTTCTTCAGCTCTTCGAACAGCTTCCTCTTTGGAAACTATACCAATCTACAGAACAAAGAAACTGGAAATTCTATGTGTTCTTGTTCTGAAACCAAAAGTAAACAAAAAGACAACTCATTTACCATGTTCTGTTGCCCATCAATAAGCCTGACAGTAGCTGACCTACTCAATGGAATAAAAAAATGTCAATAATCAAAATCAAACATAGCTTCAGCTAGATAAATTCACTCAATCCAAGTATCAACAACTACCTAATAGCTGAGATATCAAGTGCATCGTCATCCTCGGATTCTTTTTGCCTACCACGCCTATCGCCGGGGAATCTAGAGCCTCCGCTACCACCACCGCCACCACCTCCGCCTCCGTAACGGCAGGTGATGGCGGGGCAACGGCGATGATAAGGCGAGAGAGTAACAACTGACAATTCAGCCAGATAGAGTCGAAAACCGAAGAGCTTAGACTTGATAGAGAATGGGTGATGTGACACCGTTTTGGTGGTTCCGGCGAGGATGGCGTTGAACCCGATGGTGCTGGTGATTCCAGCCATGTCGCTTTAGAGGCAGAGCCACACTCTACAAATCCCAGAAAACAGAAAATAGGAAAAAATGAAAATAGATATAAAGTTCTTATCCAGAAAATAACACGATATTTCATATTTTGTTTATTAAAAAAACATCTTCTCATTTATCAAAGAAAAAATCCTAAATTTTTATTTTTTTTTTTTTTTTTTTTTTTTTTTTTTTTTTTTTTTTCAATAATAATATTTTATATTAAAAGTAGATCTGACCGGAATTAAGAACCGGTGATCGGAAAGTCGGCGATACAGGTTTTTCCGGGATAAAATCCGGCAAGGTAAAAGAGATTATACTGAGCATTATACATGGAAGGGGATCTAAAAACAAGAGAACAAGGAGGAGGGGAAGAGATCTTGGAAACTGAAAGCCTCAACTCCGGCGGTCATTAGCGAATCGCCACCTTCCGCCGCGTTCTGGTCTCGCCGGAGACCGGTATGACCGTAACCGTCCCAGATCCACACAGTACCGCGGTTTCCGGTTTAGACCCACTACCGGAGCGATCCCGCGGCCTCGAACCACCGACAGCGAAGAACCGCCGACCACCGCATCCTCTGCTCCTAGACCCCAGCCGATACCGAGGATACTCGCCTTCTAGCCACCGAGCTCAAACTCTGACCTTCGATCCGGTTTACCGCCACCCCGCCTCCGCCAGACCTGCGCCCAGACAAACCGCCATCGTCCGAGAGCCACCGGCGTCCGCAGGAGGACGGCGAATACAAACGGCGACACACCCACCCCTCCGAGAACAACGGCGCAACTCTAAGGCGTAAAGATCTGATCTTTGGCTCGCCGGATAGTTTCCCCACCGTCCTCTTATAGGGACAACCACCGTCAACGCCTCTGACGAATCTCGCAGCCCCGGAGCTTCCGCAGCAACCATTCTTCCCGGAGATACCTACCTCGCCGCCACGGAGAAGACAGAGGAGCTTCCCTTTCCACCTTCACGCAAACGGACCGGCGATGAAGTCCAGCAGCTTACCTATAAACCGGAGGTTCCGCAGCACATCGGTGAAGACACCGGCGGCCGTGAAACCTCTGAGAACAGAGCAGAAAACGAAAGGCGGCGACTTTTCCTAGAGAGATTTTAAGAAATTAGGGCGAACCCCGTAATAATTATGAGCATATACCAGGTATATAATAACGCTATTATTCTAATTATATAATTGAATAATAGCGTTTTTAAGTTAAAGATAATTATATATTTTAAGTTTAAGTTTAAGTTATAATTATGAGCATATACCAGGTATATAATAACGCTATAATTGAATAATAACTTTAACTTTAAGTTTAAGTTAAAGATAATGTTTATTTTAAGTTATAAATAGCTAATTATATAATTGAAACCATTATTAATTAAGAAATTTTCCTAATCTAATATTAAACTGTTTTTCAATAATGGAAACTTAAAGATAATTTATGTATCTTATATATTTTGTATTAACAATATACTTTTATAATTTGTATGTTTTTTTTAATTTTGAATGTTAAAATAGAAATGATATTTTGATTGTTTTAAATAATAACTAGTTGACAAAAAATAATAACTAATATTAAATTGATTTTTGTTATAATTAATTAAACTTATATATGTTAACAAAAAAAAAAAAAAAATAGAAACTTATATATTATACTTTCATATGGTTATACATTAAATTATTATTGGGTATATAAATCAGATGGTTAGTTTCAGGCCCAAACCCTAAAACGCCTGGGGGCAAGGATAGATCATAAAAGAGAATAAAACAGCCTCCGCCGCGTTCACTCTTTTCTCTTTCTCACAAACTCTCTGGTAAGCTTTCCTCAGTTTCTCTCTTTGATCAATAACATTGTTTTCGCATCTCGCTCCTATGTTTCCGTTTCTATCGTCGAGTTGATCGCTGTGACGAGCAGAAACCATAATTTAGCTGCTCTTGTGTGCAGACTCTTAGAACAATCACTGCTTCTGCCCTTCCTTTACCGATAAAGTTTTAAAGTGATGGAGCAAGGTGACTCCGTGTTGAGCTTGAGACCTGGAGGCAGTCGTGGAGGAAGCAAATTCTTTGCCCCACGCTCTGCCTTATCTTCTTCCTCTGACCTCACCATTGGCGGAGACGCTCCTTCTTTTGCCGTTAAGGTATTAAAGCCCTCTGCTTTGTGAGCTACATAAGCTTTAAATTCGAGGGTTAAATATGATTTTTGAATTGGATTGTTTATGGGTCTGAGTCTTAGAATATCTTTGTTGAACATCATGTAATGTCCTAATTCTTGGTGGGGCGCTTAAGCAATGTGACCTTGCTGTAAATATGGACAAAGATTGAAAGTGTAGGCTTTTAGGTGGGCACTCTAAAAGTTTTTTGATGCTCATAAAGAACCCTACTTATATAGTATTGATACATATTATTGATTTGAGCTCATGCGTATTAAATCTAATCATGTTTTTCATCTCGCACTTTGAATTCTGAGGTTGAAGTTTTAAATACTTTTTATGTTTTGTAGAGAGGAGACTCAAGATTTGAGGGTCGTGAGATTCTGCGGTTCACCCGAGAACAACTGCTTAAGCTTAAAGAGGTAATTCGATACTTGTTAGCGTCCTTGAGATTCGGATATGATTCCTGATGTAGATTGGTAGGTAAATATTCGCTTGAAATCAAGTCATTCACCATTTTTCTTGTGTGCAGACGATCCAAGTCTCTGAGGAAATCCTGAAGCTCAGTCGAGAAATTTCACCGGATCTTTTTGGCGAAGAACAGAGCTGGGGCCGTTCAGAAAGCAAGGTGAGTGTTTTCCTTTTCATTTTGCTTTCTAGCTTTGTTCTATAACCTAGGAAACAAGATTCTCTAATGCTTGGCGGTTTTTTCTATTATGTTATATTTCCTGATTTTTTTTTAATATTCACTTTCTTGTTTGCTCTTTTCAGCCTGCAGTTCAAGTTCAGAATCGTTTCTCAGAAACTGATAACCGTGATTGGCATACTCGTGCACCAGTTCCTTCCCCAAGTAAAGAAAGGTCAAGGGAAGACCAACATGAACCTAGAGATGCCCGTACTGGAGTGAGTGTTGACTACTCGGGCACTTTATTCTGACAATACATCTGTTTGCTTTTGGATTGTGATTGCTTGTTACTAACATGATAACTTATTGAAACAGTCTGGTCCACCTCCTGTTCTGGTGAAAGCAGAGGTTCCATGGTCAGCTAGAAGAGGAACTCTTTCAGAAAAAGACCAAGTCCTCAAGACCGTGAAAGGGTATTGTATTCTTCGTGACTTTAATGAGTGTCTGTCTCTGTTTTTGTGATTATTTATAGCTGATTGAATCGTATATTTCTGATTCTCTGCAGTATTCTGAACAAGATGACTCCTGAGAAGTATGATCTCCTCAAAGGTCAATTAATTGACTCTGGGATCACTTCTGCAGACATCCTAAAGGTATATTCCCAATTCTATGTGCATTTGGCTTGTATATACTCTGTAGTTCTCTCTTCATGGCATGATTTGTTCTTATATTTAAATTCAGGGAGTGATACAGCTGATTTTTGAGAAGGCCGTACTAGAGCCCACATTTTGTCAGATGTATGCTCTTTTGTGTTTTGATATCAATGGAAAGATGCCTTCGTTCCCATCAGAGGAAGCCGGTGGAAAAGCAATAACATTCAAAAGAGTGCTTTTGAATAATTGCCAAGAACAATTTGAGGGCGCTGACAAATTGAAGGAAGAAGTCAGACTGATGACTGATCCAGAGCAAGAATTGGAGCGCAGGGACAAGGAAAGAATGGCTAAGCTTCGAACATTGGGAAATATCCGTTTAATTGGTGAACTTCTGAAGCAGAAGATGGTGCCCGAGAAGATAGTCCATCACATCGTCCAAGTATGATAACTCACTTTCTGCTTTTGCACCGTCAGAAGTTTATTGTATGTAATACCTTTTTGTAAAGCTCATGGTAACTTTGTGTGTTGTGTCTGGTCACAGGAGCTTTTAGGACATGACAATAAAGCCTGCCCAGCAGAGGAAGATGTAGAGGCTATCTGTCAATTTTTCATCACCATTGGAAAACAGCTCGATGAAAGCCCAAGATCACGAGGTATGAACGACATGTACTTCAATCGTTTGAAGGAACTGGCAATGCACCCGATGCTTGCGCCACGCCTAAGATTTATGGTCCGTAATGTTATTGATCTGCGAGCTGACAATTGGGTACCAAGGCGGGAGGAGGTAGGAATTTATACTGCCCGTTCTTCTCTGTTATTACTTATGGAGTTTTCTATCTGTGTTTATGTTTTCTTCTTGCTTGTTCAAAATGGCAGATGAAAGCCAAGAAAATTACTGAGATTCACTCCGAGGCAGAGAGGAATCTTGGGTTGCGGCCTGGTGCAATGGCAAGAAGTAATAACAACCGTGGTGGTGCAGATTCTGGTGCAGCTGAAATTCTTGGCTCTGGAAACTTTTTTGGACGTTCTGGTACTGGAGGAATGATGCCGGGAATGCCAGGGGCTAGGAAGATGCCAGGGATGCCTGTAACAGATGATGACGGCTGGGAGATGGCACGGTCCCGCTCAATGCCCAGAGGAAACAGGCAGAATCCGCAGCCCGCAGGGCGTGTTCAGCCTCCAATAATTGTCGACAAGTCACTGTCGCTTAATTCAAGGCTCCTACCTCAGGGCAGTGGAGGTCTCTTGAATGGTAGACCAAGTGCCCTTTTGCAAGGTAATGGTGCTGAGCCGCCTAAAACCATTCCTGCCCCGAGCAAACCAGCTGTGGAGAAGCCTCAGTCACAACCACAGCCACAGGAGGCTGCTTCTCCTATAGCTACTACTACCTTGAGCTCAGAAGTGCTCAGCAGAAAAACCAAGTCGCTTCTGGAAGAATATTTCAATGTCCGTCTAATAGATGAAGCATTGCAATGCGTAGAGGAACTGAAATCCCCATCCTACCATCCCGAGCTCGTCAAAGAAGCCATCTCCCTCGGATTGGATAAAAATCCACCGTGTGTTGAACCAGTGGCGAGACTCTTGGAATATTTGGTCTATAAGAACGTTCTAACTTCTAAAGACATAGGGAGTGGTTGTCTGCTCTACGGGTCTATGCTCGATGACATTGGGATCGATCTGCCAAAGGCACCAAACAACTTTGGGGAGATCCTTGGGAGTTTTGCTATGGCCAATGCATTGGATTTTGGGATGGTGAAAGAGATTCTAATGAAAATGGAGGATGATTTGTTCAAGAAAGCGGTCTTGGATGCTGTGATAAAGAGTGTAAGCGAATCTCTGTTGGCTACGCAAGCAGCTGAAGTCGAGGCTTGCCGTAGTTTGGTGTAAGGTGTTGTGGTTACATCTCAATACATGTTTTGATCAGTTTAAGACCCCAACTCGCCGGGAAACTGGTGAGCCCTTTCTTGAGTTCTTTGTTTTTTCAAATGAGTTAATACCATACTTGTAATCGAGATTAGTTTCAATTTTGGGACGTGGTTTTTTCTTGATTTGTGTATGTACTTTTTTGGTGCCTGCATCTTGGTTTTGATTAGTTCAAGATGCGCAAGACGAAGATAATATGTTGGATGGTAGTCTTATCAATCTTCGAATGAAAATTTAATTAATAAGCAAGCATTTTATAATAAACACTAAAATTCGTTCAAGATGGGCAAGATGAGATTTGTTGAGTTACTATCTTAGAATTAAAGTTTTAATTTATATGCAAACATGAAACTATAAATTTTTGTTTTTTTTTGTTATTATGGATAGTATTTTTTTTGTCAACATTATTATTGAAAGTATAATGTTCTTTTTTTAGAGAAAAGTAGAAAGTGTTGCTCAATATATATTTGTTTAGTTTTTTTGATCCATAAGTGAAAGTTCAGGTTTTAGATCCGTAATTTCTAGTTGGAAAAAGTGATATTCTTCCGAGGTTTCCCTTCGTGGCGAAGAAAGCTCTCTGGTCCAGACTTCTAGACAGAGGCGCGCACCCGTCTTCAACGTTGTTTGGTCCTCTCCGGTGACCGGATTCCTTTAGCCGGCACCGGAGAGGTGTGTATTCCATGTGTATTAGAGTTCCTGCGGCGAGTTCTCCCCTTCCCCCTGTAGCTTGATGGCGGCGGGACCGGACGTTTCTTTTCCGGTGGTGTGTTTGGCGTGGATTCAGCGGTTCGGGTCAGAGTCGACGTTTGTCTCTCTCTCTCCCTCCCTGGTGGGTGTTGTGTGGCGAGGCTGGTGGTGTTGCTCCGATTTCTTGTCGGAGTTTTCCTTCCGTGTCGGAGTGGATCGTTCTGGTCAACTCGGTTTTTGACGCGGACGGTGGTTGGCTGATTCTGGTGGTCTCAGGTGGAGTCGTACTCGTTCCGATTTTGTTTCGCCGTGAGATGTGGGTTGGTTTAAGGGTTCGTAGATCTCGTTTTCTGTTAGGAGTCGGCTTTAGTTGGTTTCAGCTTAGTTCACGGCTCATTCTACTACGGTTATAGGCTGGGTTTTACCTTTCCTCCGGTGGTTTGAGGTCTTTGTTGGGTTTTAGTTGTGGCCCTTTGTTCTACATCTGCAGTGTGGTTTCTTGGGAGATATGGGGTGGTCTTAGGCTTCGTTATAGGCTTTGGTTCTGCTTCGACTAGGATTTTTTTATGCGTTGAGTCTTTACCGTTAGTTTCCTTTGTACCGCTTTTAGTTTAGTTGAATAATCAGTCTTATCAGCTAGTCGTTTCGTTTATCGGTTCTAGTAAGGCTAACCTCATGTGGGGACGCATAGATCTCGATTTAAACTTAGTTGTTTTAAGATTAGGTGCAGAGGAGTTTGATTCGCGTATCGGTTTTTATGGTCTCTTCTAGTCGTCGTTTATGGGTTTAGTTTGTGCGGTTTGCCGTTGTCTGTAGGTCTAAGGAGCTGTAGTTGCCGCGTCTATCTCTCTGTTCCGCTTTGTTGTCTCTTGAGCGATGTCACTGTCGGATTCGGTTCATTGTGGTTTAGTCACCCGTTGTTGGGTTTTGTTGCCCGTCTGTGGGCTCTAGACTGCGGAAGGAGTATGTTCCTTGCCGCCTTAGTTGGTATACAAGTTTGTATCAAGTGGTCGGTGGTCTTTTGATTATATATAAAACACCAGATAATTAAAAAAAAAAGATCCGTAATTTCTATGAATCTGGAATCAGTTTTTAGATATTTTCATTTAAAGAATATATTTCTATATCGAAAGAGATTTAAAACTAGAATACAAGAAACCCGACTCCTTCATATTACAATGAGACTACCATACCTTTGGTTTACTATTGTTGTATAGCAAAATGAAAGTGAAATATTCTTTTTATCCCAAGTCACTTGGCATAATTTATGTTATATTATCTTTTTATCCCAAGTCATTTGGAATAATTTATGTTAGAATTATTCTTTTTACCCCAAGTTGGCATAGTTTATGTTAGAATTATTCTTTTTATCCCAAGTCATTTGGCATAATTTATGTTCATATATATTTAAATTGAAAACCAAGTGTATTAATTTATAAAATATTTATCATTAAACAAGACATAGTTGGGATCATCATCAAATCTAGAGAAAAGTCACTGATCTAACCGAAATGCATGTGGTCGAAAGCTAGGCCCTAAACATTAAGGAAGAGACATCATTTCTGTAAAAAAAAAATTCTTTAAACATTTTATGGTATTTAAAAAATATATATATACGATGTAAAGTCATAGAAAATGTGAGCTTTTGATTCATTGACAAAGTTACATGATCATGGAACGTGACAAAATGTCTTTTGAGCTGTAACAAAAACACATACACACACACCCGTGAGCTGTCTTCATCTCATCAATGGCCTACTTGTGCTGAGATATCTCACAATTGTTTGGTTGTGTGCACGAAGTAGAGCGTGAGACACTACTACTTTTAGACAAATCTATAAATACACACACTCATAAGTTCAAGAAACAAGATAAATAAGACGGAAAAAAGAAAGATGAGAACTTCTTCTCTTCTTGGTTTGTTCTTGATCATCTCCGTCTTGCTACTTTCTCAATCCCTCCTAATTTCATGCAAACCTAAAGGATACGGGATAAGGCCTTTCGGTCGGGAACTAGTTGAACATGAAGAGAACGCAGAAGGATCGTCTCACGGCCATCACCATGACAATCTTCGAGTATTCGTGAGGAAAAGCAAGTCGAAGAAGAAGAAGAAGAAGTCAGCGGCTACAAGAACTCTTCTCTCTAACCCACTTACTTATCTAAGTTCCTTTGTTTTACTGCTCGCCGCATTCTAATCTACTTTCCAAGATATTAGGTTGCGGCTTGTGGTTTTTAATTCTTTTTGTTTCTTGTCAAATGGTTTGAATTTATATGTCCTTTGATTGAGTTTGTATTTGATGTTGTTTGTTTTACTTTTGGGGCGGCAAAGATTGAAGTTGTAACTCTCTAAAATTTCAAAGTTGCTTTTTTCTGTTTGTCTATTAATGCGGTTCTTGTAATTGTTTTAGTTTTAGCGGTTATTCTCACACTTCAAAAGTCTTATGAACTAACTATTATGGCATAAAGTCTCACATAGCAAGATAAAAACGATTTCAAATAATACATAAGGAATATGAGTCAATTCACTTATCACCAATTGGTTTTGAGTTGAAAGTCCCTATAACTTAATATGGTATTAGAACTCAATCTACCTTGTCCAACCCGATTCATTATCGATTGGACTCAAAAATTGGTTCATCGATGATTATCTAAACCTTCCGAGATTAATGACCAAAATAGTTATTATTTCGAGGGAGCTTATAAGTTCAATATCGGAGAACTTTAATACCAACGATAGATTTGGTGGTCTTCAATTGCAATTGCCTTGTCAATATCTTTCCGAAGCTACAAAATATGAAAACCCTAAACCGTATTAACCCATGCCAACGATGTATTCCTTTGCTTCAATGATCTTTAGAGACAACAAATGCATCAACCCAACTTATGTGAGTATAACCTAAGAAAGAAGAACTGAAAAACAACTATGTATACCAGATCAACATGCCTCGACCGGGTTTCTGAAGTAAAAACTTCGGCAATACAATCATAGCAAACAATTTGATGCATAAACATTTAGCAGGGCTCCTAACCTGAATAGAGTAAGCTAACAAGTAAAATTAATCTCACCTTCAATCTTGCATATATATATCAAAAGGATAAAACCAATGTATCAAACAAACACACAATGTTTACAAATCTCTTCAATACATAAGTAAACACATTACAAAGAAACTTATTTGGCGATATCCTTAGAAGAGAGGAGTTGAGTATCTAGAGAAAAAGCCAAAGAGAGAGAAAAAGCGAGATCTGGTTTCTCCCTCTCCGCCGTTCGGCGCTCTTGCCGGCGACGTGAGAGGGAGGTTTGCTTCCGACTCCGTTCAATAAGAGCGGTTTCATGGAGGATCTGCGGTGCCGGTGTTTTTGCTCGGTGTTGGTTGGCGTGTAGAGTCTGAGCGGCGAGGCGGTTCACGGTGGATTCAAGCCGCGTTTCGATTAGCTACCCTCGGAGCTTCGGAGCTGGTCGAGGACATCGGCGACGCGAGCAAGGAAGGTGTTATCGGCGGTGTCGGTGAAGGTGTGGTCGCGGCGGAAGTCGTTGCTCAGGCGTGATTGGGGGATCCGCGCGCGGTGGTTCTAATCCGGCGGTTCGGTATGGCTACCCTGTGGCTCTTTTCTGCTAGGGGAGAGCGGCGAGGGCGTGAGGGGTGGCTAGTCGGGTGTTGGAAAGGGGCTGCGGCGTCGTGGTGGAATCGGTGGAGCGATTTGGAGGTGCGTCGTGGAAAAGTCCGGAGAGTCTGGTTTGTTAGTCGGAGCCATTTTGGTAAGTCGATCTGCGGTGGTGGAGTGGTTTTGTTCTCTTTCACTTGGTGTTCTTCCGGTTTTGGCCGAGAGGTTGGCGCCGTTGTAGTTACTTGTCGGAAGGCGGTGCTGCGTTTGGAGAGCTTCTGAGACCGGTTTTAGTCGCTGGAGTCGGCTCTCCGGTGACTCCAGCCGGAGGAGGAGGTAATCCGGCGCGTCATCACCTTGTAGCCGCCGATGAGTCAACATGCGTTTGCGGCGTAACCTATTTTCGATTCGATCTTCTTTTCATTACTCCATGTAGTCGGTTTACTAATTAGGGTTTCGCTGTACCTGGTTCATTTCCGTTGGTTTTCTTGTAACCGGTTCATTTTCCCGGTTTGGGATTTAATATTTTAAAAAAAAAAAAAAAAAAAAAAAAAAAAAAAAAAAAAAAGAAACTTATTTGGTACAAAGAGTTGAACAGTTTCAAAGAAGAAACATATTCTGAAACAGAGAGGCAGATATCAAGCTGAGTAGTAGAGCGGGCGTCTAGCTTCATCGAAATACTCTTCTTGGTTCTGGAACACAATCACGTACAAGGCGTATATTATGCCAGGGACGTATCCTAAGATAGTCAGGACCAGACAAATCAAGAACTCCACCTACATAGCAACAAATCATAGTTGACAATTACAAACTCCATCAACCCCTTCATTAGTAAGAGTTTGAGTGATCAAACAGAAAATTGATCAAATTCTAACAAGCCTAGAAAAGAACCTAATTTTATCAGAGATTTCTTGAGAGATTGGACACAAAATTGATGCAACAAACATGAAAATTATTCTACCTCATAATAAGAACCAAAGTAACAGTCTTTTAACAAGTTCAAGTTCCTCAATAAATAAACAGAAAATTTGAAGATCTCTTCTGAGGAATTCGAGAGATTTGAAAGAGAGCTTACAGTGCAACATCCACGCCTGAGGCAAACTCCCAGAGGGGGAAGAAGGATCGCGATTAAGATCTCGCACAAGATTTCGCACTTGCTAGGCATTTTCTCAGAAGATGTATAACAAATTCTTATTAAAAGATGAAGACTTTTGATCTTTATAATGGAAATTAACGGAGAAGATCTTGAAGACAGAACACTAATAGTTGTTGCCGGCACAGAGACCAATAGAGAGATAGAGCAGTCCAAGTTTTATTTTTATAAGTCAATTAGAAGATCTCTACCGTTCATTTATAGATATTTTAAATCGTACGGCTTCAGTTGATGTCTCGTGAATCACTTACCTTACCCCCACTCCTTTATTTTTTATCTCAACGTGTACTAAGTAACACACAGGATATAATGCGACTTAACACACACGATCATTTCTAGATATTTAAAAAAAAAAAAAACTCTTGAGGCTTTGAATGGTTAGTGTGACTAAACTATTTTATTTTTAAGACGAAATATAGTTGTATGAAGCCCAAATTTATTTCTTCAAAAAAAAAATTCGCAACTGGTCCTATCAAACTTTTTTGACTTTTTTGATATGCACTGTAAATTGGGAATAATACAGAAAAACGGTTTTGACAGTTTGGGGATTAATCAGCTTAGAGCATCCCCAATGGTGATACTTCATTGGATTTTTTTTTTTTTTCGGATCCTTAAAAAAAAAAAAATTATTAAAAAATAAACAGACCAATCACACGGCGACACGTGGCATGAACAGTTAAGAAGTGGTTCTTATTTAAGAGATTTAGTATGTTGGTTCTTAATTTTATGTGGGGTCCACGTGGAACCCACATAATATTTTATATTTTTTTGGGTTAAAGACTCTCCTTAAGAACTCCCTAAGAGCCTCCATTGCACATGCTCTTACACCGAGTCCAAAAATGGTTTTGACATCTGTGCTGCATTTCCGTGTCAATAGTGAATAATCACTCCATGAAATTGTCATTCTTGGATACATAGTAAGGAAATAGATAGATTGCAAAAGCAACTTATTGAGTGGGTACGTAAGTAAAAACTTTCAAGAACATATGAATATGATCCAACAGATATCAAGCAGAGTTGAGTGGTGCATTGTAATCATGTGTCCCTTCACGGTTCTGAAACACGATCACGTATAACGCATAGATTATGCCTGGGATGTAGCCTAAGATAGTCAACACCAAGCATATCAAGAACTCTAGCTGCAAAAACAATAATTCAAAACTCTCTTAGTTACCAAATCACTTACTCAGAGTTATAAACCAAGTGTTCAAACAGACCCTGAAGGAGAGGAGAACTTACGGTGCAACAGCCACGCTTGAGGCAGACTCCAAGAGGTGGAAGAAGGATAGCGATTAAGATCTCACAAAAAACTTCCATATTGCTAGCCATTTTTTTCAGAGATGGGAACAAAAGTTGTTATGAATATGATCTTTATAATGAAATCATTGAAATAATGGAGGAGATAGAACACTAAAAATGGTCGCTACAAAAATCAAGTGAAGCGCAATCCACGCTCCACCAAGGAGATCTACACCGTTCATTTATTTTAAATTTCTTTAATCGTAAGGCCTCAGATGCATACCGACATCTTCTGTACCTTTCTTGACCCCACTCCCTTAAGATATTTTTTTCATGTCAACGTGATTTAGGATCATGAGACAAAATGGGCCTGTCTTCATTTACAAACATTTAGTCTGGATTGGTTTAAAACGTAGTTGTATCAACGATGAGACGATGCTGGGGTTGCTTGGATGGAAAGCTATAAAGAATCTATTATCACACACCTTACTATAGCAAAGAAAAAGAAAAAAGAACATATTGTACAAAGGAGTTTTAATGAAACACACACACTAACACACATGGGTATCAATACAAAACTATATGCGTTCACTTAGTAGAATAGGGGCTGTAAAATTTGGTTTCTTGATCTCCTTCAATTTCTTCAAGCTCAAGGTACTATTAGTAACACCATCGGTAGTCAAGTACCTACACCCAAACAAGTCCAAATACTCTAGATTAGAACATTGTTTACAAAGATTGGCAAGAGCTCTATCACTCAATGTGGAGAACCGAAGTTCAAGGTGCTTCAGCTGATGCATGTATATCCCAATCATATACGCATCAACATTCCCTTGAGTTTCGTAATATAGAAACTGCTGCATGTATGTATAAGGCCTTATCCTCGCTACATCGGAAGGATTCATCAGATTCCGTTTCAGAATCTGAAGATTCTCGCAACTCGTACCAATCATTTCCATACACTCGCTAGATATTTCATAAGAACAGCTTATATCAAGTTCTTTAAGCTTAGTGCAGTTCAATGCTATCTTCCTCATCGACTCAACTGTAACCTTTGGGCTATACTTAACCCAAAGTACCTCAAGATCAGGGCACCTACAAATCCAAAATTAGATCAAACTTGTGCCATAAGGGCCAGTCCAGATATTTGGAACCTATTAAACAAAAAAAATCTACAATATTTTGTTTTATACTAATAAAACTAGGGCAAATCGTAAAAATGACACAAAAACATACATTGTCATAAATATAGCACTAAGGAAGAAAAATCACAAAAATAGCATTTATTAAAAGGCATAAGACAAAATTAACCCTAACCCCAAACCCTTAAATACTAAACCCTAAACCCTAAACCCTAAATAATAAACCCAAATCCTAAATAATAAACCCTAAACCCTAAATAATAAACTCTAAACCCTAATTTATATAATGCTATAAAAGTCATTGAAATCAAAATAATGCTAAAAATATCAATTAATTTCTTTAGTGCTATATTTATGACAAGGTATGATTTTTGTGCTATTCTATGTCTTTTCTCATAAAACTATATCTAAAAATTATATAAAACAGAGAATTTTTTTTTAAAGATAAAAATAAAGAAAAATCTTCAAATGTACAATTTTAAACACTTGCAACTTACATAATTTTTATTTTTTATATGTTTTCTAGAATATTTTGTTTATATAACAAATAGTACTATATGTTTTCATAAGCTGATATATACCTAAGTTTTTTTTTTTTAATATAAATTTTGAGTTTGTTATATGTCAATTCAAAAGTTTGAAAAGAATGTATTCAGATTGGTTCTGCATACAATAAACCTCCATGGAACCAAACAACTCAGACGTCCGTACCTCTCGGCGACATACAAGAGAGATTGATCCGTACAATGCCTGACTCGAATCTCCTTGAGCCCGCCTTCACTCTGATCAACAACAGACCAGATGGTTGACTCCAGTTTTTCCTCGAACTCGGGACTCCACCAGTAGATCGAATCTGCTGAAGACAGAAACTCAGCTTCGAGGTCCAAGATAGTGTTGAGGGACGGGTCTTGACAAGCGCTCATCCACGTCTTGCAGACCAGCATTGGTCCGATCCATCGTTGTTCCATGCTCAGCCGTGAGAAGATGTCGATGAGACATTCCCGAGTCAACTCAGTCCAGTCAGGGCCGAGTCCAGATCCCATCTGATCGAGAATAAGGAAGAATCTATCGAGGAAGAAGATTGTGGGAACCTAGTGATTGAATATGCTTGCGAGGAATATCTTACAAAAAAGAAGAAAATTATATTGATATGTCTAGTGAAAGCAGAAAGCTTTAGAAGAAAGAAAGGTTGAAGACAATGAAGAAGAAGATAACTATCTGCATTTTCATTGTTTAACGTTTCTTTACAGCATTTAAAATGTGTAAGAGAAACTCTAAAGAGAAGAAAAATCAATCTTAACCATACATTTTATTCTTGAGCAAAACAATTCTTGAGAGCAATGATGTGTGTTGGCTTGTACGGAGAGGAAGGGCAGTCTGCAGGGGGTCCTGCTCTGCTTTGCTCTGTTTTGTCTCCTATAGCCGTTGCAGATTTCTGAGTTGTGGGCTTGTCCTTTCTTTCATCGAGGCCCATGATATGTTTGTCCTTGTATTTCTCTTTGGAGCCCAAATAGATTCTTCTCTTTACAGCTTACATCTAGAACAGTATATCATGTTGATCAATAATATACTAGTTTTTTTTTTCCGCCAAATTGTAAATATTATTATTAAATAAAGTTTAAGGTTATAAAATAATTTTTTTTTTAAAATGTAACACTTAATAATTGGTCCCATGACAAAAAAAAAAATTAAAAACATAGAAGCAAAAACAATCAGTATTATTGGAACATAAACGCACCTCTCCGGCTCTCCCTCGCCGACCTAAGACCCATCAATTGCATCGTTATTCACGGACGGAGCATGGAGCCAATCGACGAGAATGTGAGGAATGAGATGGTGTTTAATTGACCAAGACGCTCAGGTTGTCTTTGCGGAGGCTAACGCAAGGAAGATGGGTTCATTCAGCTCTAAGGGCAGAAGCTATTGCTGTTAAGGAATGTCTGGAAATGGTGGCTGTCAAAGACCATAGTCAACTCCAAGTTTATTCAGATTCTAATGTCCTTGTCACCGCCTTTAATATGAGGTAAGAAATCACTGAAATTACAGGCATCCTATGGGATATTAAGAATATTGTAAATCTGTTTTTTCTAATATTTTTTCACTTTATTCTGAGATCAGAAAACGACCATAGCGATCGCCTAGCTAAGGATGTCCTGCTTTCATTTGCGTCTTCAATGAAGTAATACTTGACCAAAAAAATGTTTTCTACTCAATTCTGTTTATAACAACAAAATTTGCGTTGATTACCATGGTTGTTAACATAATCGCTCTCTATGCTTTATAAGAGGTTAAGTCGGTTTCATTAAGAGTGCACATGATTGTCATCTTAGATGATCAAAATTTAGTGGAATATGTTATTATGCTGAATTACTATAAAATATATCTATTTGTTATTTTTTAATTTTTTTTGATGGAATCTTGTAAGTTCCACATTTTAAAAAGAAAATAAAGAATTCGGCTGGAAATTGTTTTTCTCCTATTATAAAGAGAAAAACTTGAGCTTAACTTAACCTTCTCTCTAGTTTATTCTCCTAATTTTTGTTCCATTTATTATTTCACTAACTCTTCTACCATTTGCACCCTAACATATATGCTTTCCTCAACTTCGTCTAAGTTATATGCTTTCTCATCTACACACATGTGTTTTTGAGTTGTCTTCATCACGGTAAATCCGCAAATCATATAGTTTAAATGCAATGCTTCTCCATCTCTTCTATCACATTCTTTAAAATTATCAATCTCAAATTGTTGCTTCCGTTGTTCTACTCCATTAAGACCTTGATCTTGATGGGACGTATTTAATCTGCATAGTAAACACGGGATTCACATGAAGATGAGAGATCATACCTAACTTGTGCATCCAGGGTCAATCGTTTTTGTTTCATAATATCCAATTTCCTCATCCTAAATTCTTTTTCAAAAAAAAAAAAAAAAAGAAGCAAAAAAATAATTCAAAGCTTTATTCTTTAGAAAATACTTAGGTTCACTCTTAGAGGTGAACCCATTTGTTCACCCCCTCTTTATTAACCAATAAAAATATGCCATGTAATATTATTTTTAAATAAAATTATAAAATTAAAATTAATATTTAGGGATTAGGGTTTATGGTATAGGGTTTAAGCTCTTTGGATTTAGGGTTTAGGGATTAGGGTTTAAGCTCTTTGAGTTAGGGTTTAGGGTTTAGGGTTTAGGGTTTAGTTTTTATTTTTTAAAATTTACATATTGGGTTTAGGGATTAGGGTTTATGGTATAGGGTTTAAGCTCTTTGGGTTTAGGGTTTATGGATTAGGGTTTAAGCTCTTTGGGTTAGGGTTTAGGGTTTAGGGATTATGGTTTAGTTTTTTTATTTTTTTAAGATTTACATATTGGATTTAAGGATTAGGATTTAGTTTTAATTTTAATATTTTAGGTTCAAATTATCGTTTAGGGTTTAGGGTTTAGAATTTAGGGTTTAGAGATTAAGATTTAGGTTTTAGTATTTTTAATAAAAAAAATTTATTTTTAAGTTTTGTTTGAAATAAAATATATTTTCTTTTCTTTTATTTTCGTTTTTTTAATACATTTTTAAAATTTTATTTATTTTTAATATTAGATTATGTGGAATTATTTGATTGGTTAGAAAATGTGGAGGTGAACAAAAGGGTTCACCTCTAGGGGTGAACCCAAGTATTACTCTTATTCTTTCTTCATTTGCTGGACTAGAATCAACCGAACAATTCCAAACCCATATTCATGACTGAACATAACACCCAATATATGTGTGCAACTGAACACAATGTCATTTTTAGAAATTTTACTCCCAACGTAAGGTTAAGGGACCATGTGACAAAGTGTGCCTAGAAAGGCCTGTCTTCATTTAAATACATTTAGTCTAGATTAATTTAAACGTTGTCATAGCAACGATGAGACAATGCTGAGGTTGCTTGGGTTGAAAGCTATAAAGACTCTATTAACACACACACCTTATTGCAAAAAAAAAAGAACACAATGTAGTACAAATGAGTTTTAATGAAGCACACACACATACACAACTCCCTCAAACAATCAAACTTGGGAATTTAGATACAAGAGAATGACTTCATGATCAGAGCTAAAAGAAAGAAGAACATAGACAAAAAAAAGATTGAGCTTTAGATAGCACAAAAAGACTCGGAAGTTAGAGACAAAAATAGAAGAGTTCCCACACTGTTTTGAGAATTCAAAGATAAATAATACAACAAGTGACATGTTATGTCATAAGGAAACATAACCAAGTAAAGTACCTGATAGGTTCTCTACTTCAAACTGGTAACAAGCTGATCACATTCTGGAAAAATATACGTATTGAAGACGGTACCACCATTCCTTTCTTTAATTAATTACCAGCTCTAATGATCTCCATCATATTCTTCAAGCTCGAGGTACACATGGTTATCTCACTGTTTGACAAAGCTATACACCCGCATAAGTCCAAGTACTCTAGATTGGGACATCCTTTACAAACCGAGGCAAGACCTTTAAAAGTAAGTGTAGAGTATTGAAGCTCCAAGTGCTTCAGCTGAGGCAAGTGTTTTCCAATTATTTTAGCCTCGATATTACCGTATCTTGGAAATGCAAGCAGATAGTCTAGCGGCGCCACAAATGTAGACAGGTTAGGACCTTGCCGGGGAAATAAATTCCGTTTCAGGATCTCTAGGTTCTTGCAGTTCCTCCCCAGTATTGACAGAGACTCGTGAGATATACAGTAAGAGTAGCTTATATCAAGCTCTCTAAGCTTTGGACAGTTTGAGGCTATCGTTGATATTGATGCATCGGTGACGTTAGGGCAGCTCTTGATCCAAAGCACCTCTAGATTAGGGCACCTGCAAATGTAAACCACATGACAAAGTATATGAATTTGACTTGTGGATCACGTAACTTAGCAAAACAAAAAATCATCATGTAAACCGTAATTAATATTCCCCAAAATAATTGAAATCTCATATGAGCAGACAAATCCTTCTGAATATTCCATCAAAATTTTGCAATCAACCTCCATGATAATCAAGCTAAATTACTACATTTTTTTGAAACGTGGAAGTTTTGGACTTTAGACCTGTAATCTTTCACAAAATTAGTTTTTAGATAATTCGATATAAATATTATTTTTTTGTATCAAAGGGGATTTAAAACCAAGACACAAAATAACAACCCCTTGTGTTTAACACTAGGCAACCATGTCTATAGATAAGCCGATTTAAATTACTACCAGATATTTCGTTCATTCCATCAGAACTCTGCAATTAAACCTACATGGAATCAAGAACCATGCGGTAGTTACGTACCTCTCAGCAGCGTAAGATAGAGAGCGATCTGTACAGTGCCTGACACGAATCTCTGTGAGACCGCCTTCGCTACGGTCAACTACAGATCGGAGCAACGAATCAACCTTGCTCTCAAATTCTGGAGTCCACCAGTTGATCGACTCAGGGAAAGACTGAAATCTAGTTTCGAGATCAAAGATAGTGTTGAGTGACGAATCAAGGCATGCGTGCATCCAAGACTTGCACACCAGCATCGGTCCGATCCATCTTTGTTCTTGACTAAGCCGTGTGAAGATGTCCAGAAGACATTCCCGAGTCAACTCAGCCCAGTTAGGACAAAGTTCTTGTCCCATCCCATTGCCGCTGTCGTTGATCTCCATCAGATCTAAAGCATCGTCGTTTAGGTTCTTGAATAGAGTTCTTCTTCTTCAGGCCGGCCAAAAAAAAAAACAGTTTAGAATTCAAATGTTAATTGTCCTTCAGTCAACAATTATTTTATGTTAAGTGTTAACCAATAACCGGTCTAGATAGTTAAGGGAGAAACAGTCGTTCCAAAACAAAAGTAATAATAAATTAAAGAATAATATACGTTCAGGCAACAACTATTTTCTTTGTGATTTTTCTCTCATGATCCGTATAGATTAAAAGAGATATAAATATCATCATTTTGAGCTAGACAAGAAAACTTATTATTATATTCATTAACCAAAGAATGAAGGTGTCAAAAACAGGAAGAAATTCGGCTTTTGATCTCATTCAGTTTAATCTCAAGATTCTAAGTTATAAAATCACTTGTACATATAACAAAGAAATAGGATGAAAATGAGTTAGATCAAAATGATTTAGTTGTATTAATACTAGGTTAAAGAATTGTTGCTTCTCAAGTTAACTTTTGTGTTTATCAAAACAGGTATTCTACGAATAAACTTGTCGAGTGGACCGATATTTCGGATCAACCATTCATTTTTTTCTCTCATGCAAATCAACCCTCCAAATAACAATCAAACCACAATATAATATATCTGTGAAGTAATTGCGGGGCAATGTTAACAAAACTAGCATATTTTGAAACACAGTTGTTTTCAACTGATTTAAACATGAAAACATCTAGTCTTTTTTGTTTGCTCATCATCATTTTTCATCCAATTATATTTGATTTCCACACAAAGATAATTATCACAAAATATTATTTTCACACTCAAACTGTAAAAGTGTAAAACATCACATTTTGAATTGATTTTGATTGTTTAACAAAAAAGGCTGGACTACATTTGATTTTGATTGACACATACATGTTGTAGACTCTTAATTTGAATTCTATGTGAAAAAATCAATATTCCAAAAGTCTAAAACGCAGGTATGACCAGAAACTGCACATGAGCGTCATAGTGAACATCGCCAGAGATGGAAAGAGAAGGAGAAGAAGTGTTTGGGGGAAGAATCTAGATTCATGATTTACATAAACTATTAAAGGAAATAGATATATATTGGGAATTATAAAGCTAAATATTGAGATTTAATGTTTGTACTAGTGAGATGAAACCATAAATTATTAAATTGCAAAACTTTGTGTTCAATTCCGTGGACTTGTTGATTACATATAAAGATATGAGATGAGAGATTGTGAGAAAAAGTAAAAAACAAGAAGAAAAGCTGAGAGAATGTGGTGGTGGTGTTCGTCACCAAAAGACTGCCCTTTTAGGAGTCACTCTTAGGAGTCACTCCAAAACCTATTTCATTCTCTCTTACTTTGTAATTGCTACAAAGAATTTCTAGGGCAATAAACCCCAAAGTTTGTTATTATTTTTTTTGGGTGAGATGAAAAAGTAATATTTTCAAGTGAACAAAAATCAACTTGGGAAAATGATGAAGAAAAAAACGGAAGATAAACAAAAAAATATAATCAACTATAGTTAGAAACTACGGAAATTACCTGGTCAGAAAATCAGTTGATAATGCATCAGGATCTGCCCTCCTTCACCTTATCTTGGAGTTAACACAAGTTGCTGAGAACCTTGTTGCCCACAAGTACGGCAACTATGTTATGCAGACTCTCATAAGAAGATATGCAAGTCTTCGCATGGAACTTCCAGCAACACTTGTTCTAATCTTTCAAAATTGTAAAGGAACTTCCAACAACAAGTGGGCAAAGCATGTCCTCGGAGCATACATGAGGTGCTTGTACGTCAGGTAACTATGCTCTCGGTTAAATTCATGTATTTTCGGTTAATTCGAATAATTCGGTAAAAAATAATATATTTTGATTAAAATTGGTTTATTTTGGTTTAAATGGGGTGGGGGAATTGGTTACTCGAATCGATAACTGATTTTTTTTTCTTTTCAAACTTGCCGAAGTAACCGATTCGAGCTAATTGAATCTTTTGGGTTCGGTTAATAATCCTAGGCCTAGTTGTCTTCATTTAAATAAATTTAGTCTGGATTGCTTTAAACGTTGTCGTATCAACGATCAGACGATGCTGGGGTTGCTTGGATAGAAAGGCTATAAAGACAACAGAATGATCTAACTCCATGATCAGAGCTAAAAGAAATAAGAACATAGACATCTGAATCACTTGCAATACTTTAATGTATGAAAGGGGAAGACAACAAAAACATTGAGGTTTTACACAACACAAAAGGACTCGGAAGTTAGAGACAAAAGTAGAAGGGTTCCCACACTGTTTTTAGAATTCAAAGATAGATAATACAACAAATGACCTGTTATGTCATAAAGGAACATAAACAAGTAAAGTACCTCATAGGTTTTCTGCTTCGAACTGGTAACAAGCTGATCACATTCTGGCAAAACATACGTTTTGAAGACAGTATCACCATTCCTTTCTTTAATTACCAGCTCTCCGTAAAATATCAACATGATGACGGTTGAAATTCGGCTTAATGATCTCCATCAAATTCTTCAAGCTCGAGGTACATATGGTTATCTCACTGTTTGACAAGGCTATACACCCGCATAAGTCCAGGTACTCAAGATTGGAACATCCTTTACAAACCGAGGCAAGACCTTTAAAAGTCATTGTGGAGTATTGAAGCTCCAAGTGCTTCAGCTGAGGCATGTGTTTTCCAATAATTTTAGCCTCAATATTACCGTATCTTGGAAATGAAAGCAGATAGTCTAGCGGCGCCACAAATGTAGACAGGTTAGGACCTTGCCGGGGAAATAAATTCCGTTTCAGGATCTTTAGGTTCTGGCAGTTCCTCCCCAACATTGATAGAGACTCGTGAGATATACAATAAGAGTAGCTTATATCAAGCTCTCTAAGATTTGGACAGTTTGAGGCTATCGTTGCCATTGATGCATCAGTGACTTTAGGGCAGCTCTTAATCCAAAGCACTTCTAATTTAGGGCACCTGAAAGTATGAATTATGACGTGTGGATCACGTAACTTAGCAACAACAAAAAAATCATCATGTAAACGTAATTAAGCAAGAATATTCCCAAAAAATAATTGAAATCTCATATGAGCAGATAAATCCTTGTGAATATTCCATCAAATTTCTGCAATCAACCTCTATGGTAATCAAGCTAAATTACTACAATTGTTTTTAAAAAACCATGTAAGTTCCGGACCTTAGGCCTATAATCTCCTAATCCGAAGTCAGCCTTTAGATAATCCGGTTTAAAGATTATCCATTCGTATCAAAAGAAGTTTGAATCCGGGACACAAAGGAACCAACTCTTATGTTTACCACTAGGCCACCATGTCTTTAGATAATCTGATTTAAATTACTATAGATTAACTAGACATTTCGTTCATTCCATCAGAACTCTGCGATTAAACCTCCATGGAACCAAGAATCATGCAGTAGTTACGTACCTCTCAGCAGCGTAAGATAGAGAGCGATCTGTACAGTGCCTGACACGAACTCTGTGAGACCGCCTTCGCTACGGTCAACGACAGATCGTAGCAAGGAATCAACCTTGTTCTCAAATTCTGGAGTCCACCAGTTGATCGACTCAGGGAAAGACTGAAATCTAGTTTCGAGATCAAAGATCGTGTTGAGTGACGAATCAAGGCATGCGTGCATCCAAGACTTGCAGGCCAGCATCGGTCCGATCCATCTTTGTTCTTGACTAAGCCGTGTGAAGATGTCGAGAAGACATTCCCGAGTCAACTCAGCCCAGTTAGGACAAAGTTCTTGTCCCATCCCGCTGCTGTCGTTGAGTTACATCAGATGCAAAGCTTTATCGTTTAGATTCTTGAATAGACTTCTTCTTCTTCAGGCCGGCAAAAAAAAGCAGTTTAGATAGTTAAGGGAGATACAGTCGTTCCAAAAATAAAGTAATACTAATAAATTAAAGAACAATATACATTAAGGCAACAACTATTTTCTTTATGATTTGCCTGTAATGATACGTAAAGATTAAAAGATATATAAATATCATCCAGCTGGAGCTAAGATTTCGGGGGCCCTATTCATAAACAATATAATATCATAATATTTCTAATATATAATAATTTTAAGAGCATACAATATTTATTATCACCGAAACTTCTATTTTTTCTATCAAATTCTTTTTGTTTTACATTTTTGACAACCTTTATTTAATATTTTTGGGTAACTTTTATTATAAATTTAATATTAAATATGTATATAAACATATTTTGTAAAAAAAAAGGGTCCTTATAAAATGGGGGCCCCATTTAAAAACATCAAAAAACTGGGTCTATTCATCCTTTTGACCTAGACAAGAAAATGTATTAATATGTTAACCGAAGAAAGAAGTTGTCAAAACAGGTAGAAACACTTTCATCTCAAGATTGTAAGTTACAAAATCAGTTGTATACAGCGGCGGATCTAGAAACTTTTTTAGTTGGGAGCACTATATTAAAAGAACAAAAATCATATTGGATTGGGTGCACTTTTCTTTTATGTTTGCAGGTTGTTTGAGGGAGGACATAAAGAGAGAGCAGAATCAGTTATCCATAAGCTCCTTCGCTCTGGTTCAACGATGATGAACTAGCTTGTAAAAAAATGGCACGATTTTGCGGCTGCAATCACTTCTTGATGATATGACCTGAGGTTTCCACACCTCTTTTGAGATACAACATTCGTCTGATGGCGTTTGTTAGTGTTGTTGATTCGAAAGATTTATTTATTAACCATGCAATCACCATACAATTTATCTGTGTTTTATCCTCACACATTTGATATTGCGAATAATTTCCGGTAGATATTTATCTTTCAATTTTTCTAACTCAAACAAGATTAGTTCTGGATTCTGGACAAGTGACCGAAAATCTCAAAAGTGACCAGAAAAATAAATAAATTTTAGTGATATAGATAGACAAATCAATTATTTGAAGTTTTTTTTTGAAAATAGGAGAAATAGAAATGTTATACAAAAGACAACCACAAAATTAAAAGAAAATACAAGAAAACCAGAAAAGGTAGCCACACATAAATGAACTCAATCAAATAATAATTAGACAAGAAAACTAGGTTTCTTGATCTCCTTCAAATGCTTTAAATTGGAGATACTGTTAGTAACTCCATCGCTAGTCAACTTCCTACACCCGAACAAGTCCAGATACTCTAGATTCAAACATTTCTTACAAAGTTCGGCTAGAGCATTATTAGCCAATGTTGAGAATCGAAGTTCCAGGTGCTTCAGCTGATGCATGTGTTTCCCAATATAATGGGCATCAATATTTACATACATCAAGAAGATAGATGGGTCCTCCAGATAATTACTAGGCACGAACCTCGTGCGCTCTAACCTTCTGACCTCGGAACTCTCCATCCAATTCCGTTTAAAAGTCTGAATGTTCTGGCAATTCGTACCTATCATTTCCACACACACACTAGATATTTCGTAGGAGCAGCTTATATCAAGTTCCTTGAGCTTAGGACACATTAAGGCTATGTTCATCATCGACTCATTTGTAACCTTAGGACAATACGTAACCCAAAGTACCTCGAGATTAGGACACCTACATATGTATATAAATTTGGTAAGCGATTCTGATTCTCAAACAAAATTCAAATGTTACACACCTAATTAGATCAAAATCTTCCCTGGAATCTCAAGTGTGATATATATTGAATAAAGTTTCACATCTGAAGTTAAACAAGTTGTCAAAATAGTATATAAATGGTTATGTCCAATCCACTTATTCTCGATTGGTTTTGAGTTGAAAGCTCATAATAATAAGTCCAAATTAACAATATACAGAATCTTAAAATTGAGACTACCTCTCGGCGACGTAAGAGATAGATCGATCCGTACAATGGCTCACTCGAATCACCTTTAGACCACCTTCGCTCCAGTCGACAACAGACCGGAGGACAGAATCGATTTCTTCCCCGAACTCGGGACCCCACCACCAGCTGATCGAACTGGGGAGAGACTGAAATTTGGTTTCCAGATCGAAGACCGAGTTGAGCGACGGGTCTTTGCATGCGTTCATCCAAGTCTTGCAGACGAACATCGGTCCGGTCCATCTTTCTTCTAGGCTCAGCCGTGAGAAGATGTCGAGGAGACATTCCCGAGTCAACTCAGTCCAGTCAGGACCAAGTCCCCATCCCATAATGTTGGAATAAGCTTGTCCCATCTGATCGAGGACGAAGAAGAATCTATTGAGGAAGAATATTATGTATGAATCTAGGGACTGATCTTAAGAAATTAGCTTGCTGGTAGAATTCTTGCGTCTCAAGTTACCTTCTTGATATTCAGATACCTTCGCGGTTTCGATGGGTAAGTAATAAGTTAAGAATAGTCTTCGGCTCAAAGATGAAAAGTCAAATATTTGAACTTTTCAGCTGATAATTAATTTGATGTTAACCATTTTTTGACATTTATAAACAACAACTTAAATACATGGTTCCAAGTACTATTTTGAAGATTTCAATAGGAAATCATAACCGTTTCTTTAAATTTATTTAAAATTATTAAATAATGATAAGAGGAAGACCTAAGCTCAAAAATGAGAAACCAAAACCCTAATGATAAGAGGAAAACCAAAGCTCTAATATTTTGAAAGAAACTAAAACCGGAAACCATTCCCGGATCCAACCTCTTTCAACGGTGAAAACTTCACTAGATAAAAGGAAAACGGAAAAGAGAAGCAAAAGCAAGAACTAAAAACTCTTTTTAGACCAAGCCAAAGACCAAGGCAACCCGCTAACACTAAACCCAATACGACGACTACACAACAACAGAAAATGATTCGCGAATCTAACTCCTTTATGCATAATCTTAATCCTAATAAATCTAAACCTAGAACTAAGCATCCCCACACATGGTTAGTCTTACAAAAACATATAAATGAAACGACTAAAGGATAAAACTTATTCGGAGAAACTAAAAGTGACATAAGGAGATAAAAGATCTAGATCCAACGAAATAAAGGATAAATAAACAATTTCTAGTTTAAAAGGGTTTTATTTTTGATGAAACAAATAAAATAGAAGATTATTATTTTCTTACAAATTCAATTTTCTTACAAACTATGGTTGTTGTCAAATGAAAAATCAATCAGATAACTAAGAAAGAAAGAAAGTGTATCAATACAAAACTAAATGCGATCAATCAAAGAGTTGTGGAGTAAAATTTGGTTTCTTGATCTCCTTCAAATTCTTCAAGCTCGATATACTGTTAGTAACACCATCACTAGTCAAGTACACACACCCGAACAAGTCCAAATACTCAAGATTCGAACATCGTTTACAAAGATTGGCAAGAGCTCTATCACCCAATGTGGAGAATCGAAGTTCCAGGTGCTTCAGCTGACCACCCATGTGTCTCCCAATTGCATAAGCATCGAAATTTCCTGAAGTGTCGAAAGATAGATAATTCACATAGGTGCAATGCCTTAACCTCGCGATCTCGGAAGGATGCATCAAATTTCGTTTGAGAATCTGAAGATCCTTGCAATTCGTAGCAACCATTTCCATACACTCGCAAGATATTTCATAAGAGCAGCTGATATCAAGTTCTTTAAGCTTAGTGCAGTTCAATGCTATCTTCCTCATCGACTCAGCTGTAACCTTTGGGCTATATTTAACCCAAAGTACCTCAAGATTAGGGCACCTGCAAAACAAGATTGGATCAAACTTCAGCAATGAACCTCCATGGAACCAAAGCAAACTGAGACGTACGTAATATTAGGACATAACTGGAATCAAAGCAACATCTCTTCTTTGCATGTAACTACTCAAATCAAGTCTGGGAATCACTGATGAAAGGACTGTTAAAGCATCTATATACAAGCGTGTGGGATGATGTTGTGAAAGTTGCCTCTGAATCTCCCTTGTCAAAAACAGAACAATTCCTCTTGCGGTACACACTTCAAGCATCTGTCCACGCAATCTGGCGGGAACGAAATTCCCGCAAACATGGTCAACCACCACAAGACCACATTGCTCTGACTCGGTTCATCGATAAGGCGGTCCATAACAAACTTGAGGCTCTCCGCGAGGAAGGGAAGAAGGAACTTTTGGATGGACTGGGAACATGGTTCCGCTCTCGTGACATAAGCTAGATTCTTTCGTTTGATTTCTCTAGTTTAGTTCATTCTTTACGATCATAAACAATAAGTGAAGCACTAGATGTAAAAAGTTTTTTGGATTGAATAAATTTTACATTCATTCAAAAAAAAAAAAAAATGTTCCACATCGGTTCAGTAGTTGGAAAGAATCTCAAGTAATATATAAGGGATGTGAGACATTATGTCCTAATAGGTACCTCTCTGCGACGTAGGAGAGAGATTGATTCGTACAATGCCTGACTCGAATCTCCTTGAGACCACCTTCACTCTGATCGACAACATACCGGATGGTTGAGTCAACTTTTCCCTCAAACACGGGACTCCACCAGTAGATCGAATCTGCGGAAGACAGAAACTCAGCTTCGAGGTCCAAGATAATGTTGAGGGACGGGTCTTGGCAAACGTTCATCCACGTCTTGCATACCAGCATCGGTCCGGTCCATCGTTGTTCCATGCTCAGCCGTGAGAAGATTTCGAGGAGACATTCCCGAGTCAACTCAGTCCAGTCAGGGCTGAGTACCGATCCCATCTGACCGAGAACGAGGATGAAGATTGTGATGGCGACGAATACCTTACATAAGAAGAAGTAGAAGATGAGTTCATTGAAACATACCCGTGTAAAAGTAAAAATAAAGAACCGAGCAAATCATATTATTATGTCTAGAACAGAGTAAAACATATTGATCAATATACTAGTTTCCAGAATTCTTGTTTCTTGATTTACCTAGTTAATATTCAGAAAACAATCCTGTGTTTCTTTCTTCCTCGGGCCAAGAAAAGAGTTTTTATTTGGAGATGTTGACTGTATCAAGAAATATCGAAAAGAATTCGGAAAGATAGAAAATAATCAGGAAAGATCGAGAAGAATATTCGAAAATAGGAAATGCTCCATTATCTATATAACATATGATTTCATATTAGTTTAGGAAAATATGTTATATAGATAATTTCATATTTGGAAAGATCGAAAATAATCAGAGTTGTTACTTGTTATGGCATATGAAGAGAGAATGTGTAAGAACATCCAATACATATTCTGTAATAACCAAATTGGGTACTCTTAAAGGATAATGTTGCCACTAAGACAATAGTTGTCATATGTTGGACATATGAGGGTTATGACTTCCTAACTCATCAAATCTTATATCTATACTTGTATAAAAAAAACCTTTAGCATATGTGCATATTGGGTAAATCATTATCTCAATCCTTCTTGATCTTCTTACTCAAAACCTCAAACACTTAAAAACCACTGGATCTTGCCATGAAACCTTCCTCTTCACTGCTCTATGTAACTTTTTCTCCACTTCTCTGAAAATCGGTAACTTTAATTCACAATGTAGATCACCAACCACTGCTTCCGCGACCATATATACATAAATCATATGATGCTGCTTCGCTCTAGGGATGATGATGAACTAGATTGTGAAAACTGGCTTGATCTAGGGAAGAGTGACTGATCTTTCCGTTGCAATCGCTTCTTGATGTGAACTGAGGTTTCACACCTTCTCTGTTTTGGGACACAACCTATCCTCTGCTTTGTTACATTAAACTTCTAAGACAACTACATATATAGTTTTAATAATTAATACTCTAAAAGGATATGTTTATTTTAAGCAAAGAGAGTATATGATAAGAACACAATACATGAAAGAAAACCAAAATGCTTAACTAGAACTCAACCAACGAAATAACAAAAAGGTATCATCAACACAAAACTATATGCGTTCAATTAGTAGAATAGGGGCCCTGTAAAATCTGGTTTCTTGTTTTTAGAATAGGGGCCCTGTAAAATCATATTGATCAATTCTTGTTTTTAGAATTCATGTTTCTTGATTTACCTAGTTTATATTCAGAAAACAATTCTTCTTTCTTGTTCTTCAATCACAAAATACGAATAGTCTTTCTTTCTTCAGGCCAAGAAAAGGAGTTTCTTCTATGAAATCTTCAAATCCAATGTTTTTGACTTTTCAGCCGGCAGTTATTTTTCGTTAAAACCAGTTTAAAGACACTTGCAATAACAAACCAAATACATGTTTCCAATTACTATTTTGAAGATTTCCATTAAAACCTTGACAATCTCTCTGAATTAAAAAAAAATCAAAATCATTAAAATAATCTTAAAACTATCAAAACTCAAATCATTATAAGTTAAATATAGATCCTCAAAGATTAGAAGAAATACCAGTTGTTGTAGACACCAACAGCTCAACAAGCGTTTGATCAGTTGAAATGTGCAATGATCTCTACTCCGGTTCTTGCATTACCAAACTTCACTAAGTTGTTTATAGTGGAATCGGATGGCTCAGAGTATACGGTGTAGGAACATTGCTGATGCAGGACAGACACCCTATTGCTTTTTTTTAACCACGTCTTGACTGAGAAGGAATAGCTGAAGCCCATCTATGAGCGCGAATTAATGGCAATAATTATGTCTATTCAAAAGTTAAGATATTATCTCCTAACCAAAGGTTTGTTGGTGAGTTTAATTCTACCTTTTATTGTTGAAAATATTATCTTTAGTACATACAAAGGATTTATAGTTTAAAGGGGTTTCATTTTTGGTGAAACAAATAAAATATGAGGTTATTATTTTCTTACAAACTTACAAATAGCTTGTTGTCAAATGAAAAAAACCAATCACAGAAAAAATCAGAAAAATGAAAAGAAAGAAAGAAAAAGTATCAATCCAAAACTAAATGCGTTCAATCAAAGGGTAGGGCTGTAAAATTTGGTTTCTTGATCTCCTTCAAATTCTTCAAGCTCGAGATGCTACTAGTGACACCATCGCTAGTCAAGTACATACACCCAAACAAATCCAAATACTCTAGATTCGAACATCGTTTACAAAGATTGGCAAGAGCTCTATCAGTCAATGTGGTGAACCGAAGTTCTAGGTGCTTCAGCTGACTCATGTGTTTCCCAATTGTATGAGCATCAACGTTCCCTAAAGTGTCGAAAGATCGATACTCCACATATGTGCAATGCCATAACCTCGTGATCTCAGAAGGATCCATCAAATTCCGTCTCAGAATCTGAAGGTTCTTGCAATTCGTACCAACCATTTCCATACACTCGCAAGATATTTCATAAGAGCAGCTTATATCAAGTTCTTTAAGCTTAGTGCAGTTTGATGCTATCTTCCTCATCGACTCAACAGTAACTTTTGGGCTATACTTAACCCAAAGTACCTCAAGATTAGGACACCTGCAAATCAATTTCATATCTTTTATTAATTTTTTGACACAATGATATACTCGCTCCGTATTTCAAAGATTGATGTTTTAAAATTTGTTTTGTTTCCGAAAGATTGATGTTTTAGATTTCAATTAATACGATTTGTTTAAAATTTAATGTATAGAAATATGAGTGGTAGATTATTATTGGTAAAACAAAAAGTAAACAATAAAAACAATATGTGTGAAAAACTCAAAACATCATTCTATCAAATAGGGAGTATTCAACATCAAAGATTCCCAACAAAATTCCATATTATGATAGATGAAAGTCCTGCTATTAACCTCGGTGGAACTATACTGAAAAACTGAGACGTACCTCTCGGCCACGTACAAGAGAGATTGATCCGTGCAATGCCTGACTCGAATCTCCTTGAGCCCGCCTACGCTCTGATCGACAACAGACTGGATGGTTGAGTCAACTTTTTCCTCGAACTCGGGACTCCACCAGTAGATCGAATCTTCGGAAGACAGAAACTCAGCTTCGAGGTCCAAGATAGTGTTGAGGGACGGGTCTTGGCAAACGTTCATCCACGTCTTGCAGACCAGCATCGCTCGGATCCATCTTTCTTCCATGCTCAGCCGTGAGAAGATGTCGAGGAGACATTCCCGAGTCAACTCAGTCCAGTCAGGGCTTAGTGCCCGTCCCATCTGATCGAGGAAGAAGATTGTGATCCTTGGGATATATAGTGGTGGAGATGAATACCTTACAAGGAAGAAGTAGAAGATGAGTTCATTGAAACATACCCATGGAAAGTAAGAGTAGAGAACAGAGCAAATCATATATTGTTATGTCTACGACAGAGTAAATCATATTGATCAATGTACTAGTTTTAAGAATTCTTGTTTTTTTATTTACCTTGTACTTATATTCAGAGAAGAATTCTTCGGTTCTGGTTCTTCAATCAAAAACATACGAATAGTCTTTTATGAAATCTTCAAATCCAATGTTTTGACTTTAAAATCTTCAGAGCCAGCAGTTATTTTTCGTTAACCAATTTAAAGACACTCGCACTAATAAACCAAATACATGTTTACAATTACTATTTTGAAGATTTCCATAAAAACCTTGACAATCTCTCTGAATTCAACAATAATTAAATCATTATAAGTTAATGAAGAATGAAGGAGTCAGAGATAATAAACCAAATACATGTTTACCAATCATTATAAGTTAATAAACCAAATACATGTTTACAGTTACTATTTTGAAGATTTCCATAAAAACCTGGACAATCTCTCTGAATTCAACAATAATCAAATCATAAGTTAATGAAGAATGAAGGAGTCAGAGATAGCTAGAATATGATCTCCTTCACTCAAGAATCTGAGCTTAACCCGAAGAAGAAGAGGAAGAAAGAAGAGATAATGAGTTGTTACTTGTTATGGCATATGAAGAGATAATGAGTAAGAACATCCAATACATGAGATTCGGTAATAACCAAATTGAATTTAAAGGACATTGTTGCCACTAAGACAATAGTTGTCTATGTTGGAAATATGAGAGTTATGACTTCCTAACTCATCAAATCTTATATCTTCTATACATATATAAAACCCTTGAAAGCATTATGTGCATATTGAGCGGCTAAATCATAATCTCAATCCTACTTGATACTCTTAACTAAAAACCTCAAACCCTTAACGCCACTGGATCTTGCCATGAAACCTTCCTCTTCACTGCTCTATTTAACTCTTTCTCCACGTCTCTGCAAATCGGTAACTTTAATTTGCAATGTAGATCACCAACCATAAGTACTTGAATCATATGATGCTGCTTCGCTCTAGGGATGATGATGAACTAGCTTGTGAAAACTGGCTTGATCTTGTGAAGAGTGACGACTGATCTTTCCGTTGCAATCGTTTCTTGATGTAAACTTATAAGACAGCTATATATATAGTTTTAATAATTAATAGTCTAAAAGGATATGTTTATTTCAAGCAAAGAGAGTATATGATAAGAAAAATACATGAAAGAAAACCAAAAAGCTTAACTTGTACTCAACCAAAAGGTATCATCAAAACAAAACTATATGCGTTCAATTAGTAGAATAAGGGTACTGTAAAATTTGGTTTCTTGATCTCCTTCAAATTCTTCAAGATCGAGGTACTATTAGCAACACCATCGCTAGTCAAGTACCTACACCCGAACAAGTCCAAATACTCAAGACTCAAACATCGTTTACAAAGATGGGCAAGAGCTTTATCAGTCAATGTGGAGTGTTGAAGTTCCAGGTGCTTCAGCTGATGCATGTATCTCCCAATCATATACGCATCAACATTCCCTAAAGTTTTGAAAGACATACACTGCTGCGTATCTGTATAGCGCCTTAACCTCGCGACCTCAGAAGGATCCATCAAATTCCGTTTCAGAATCTGAAGGTTCTTGCAATTCGTACCAACCATTTCTATACACTCGGAAGACATCCCATAAGAGCAGCTTATATCAAGTTCTTTAAGCTTAGTGCAGTTCAATGCTATCTTCCTCATCGACTCAACTGTAACTTTTGGACTATACTTAACCCAAAGTACTTCAAGATTAGGGCACCTGCAAATCAAGATTATAAACAAACTTCTGCAATGAGCCTTCATGGAATCCGGAGCTGGATTTGAACACATTCTTATGAAAATTTTGAATGGCCTTCACTATATAAGAGCTCCTAAATTTATATAAAATTTATGTAAATATATTTATCACAACATAGAAAATATAATAAAAATATTTAAATTGTTAATATATAAAATTATATTTTAAGGTTTTTCTTTGTTGTTGTTTTTATTTTTATTTTGTTTAGATTGTTATCTTTGTTTTATTTTTTAGATATAATTTTTATCCGTATAAAAATTAAATAAAAAAATTATTTTTAAAATAGGACCCCTAATATCTCATCTCATACTTAGATGAAACCAAAGCAAAATTTGAGACGTGCGTACCTCTCGGCTACGTACGAGAGAGATTTATTCGTAGCAATCCTGACTTTAATCTCTTTGAGACCGCCTTGGCTCTGATCAACAACAGACCGGATGGTTGAGTCTAGTTTTTTCTCGAACTCGGGACTCCACCAGTAGATAGAATCTGCGGAAGACAGAAACTCAGGTTCGAGGTCCAAGATAGTGTTGAGGGATGGGTCTTGGCAAACGTTCATCCACGTCTTGCAGACTAGCATCGGTCCGATCCATCGTTGTTTCATGCTCAGCCGTGAGAAGATTACTATGAGACATTCCCGAGTCAACGCAGTCCAGTCAGGGCCGAGTTGAGATCCCATCTGATCGAGAACGACGAAGAAAACCTTGCAACAAAGAAGAAGATAGACGGAACAAAATTAAATTGATATGTCTAGAACAGAGTAGGGCGTTCGGGGTGTAGCCCCACCGATACTTTGGATTAAGTCCACAACAACACGGTTTTTGGAACACATTGTCTAACCACACAATATCATTTTATCAAGTTGTAACCACATAATGTTGACTTTATGTTGACTTTTAACGTTTCCGTTAAATTTAATAATAAACCGTTATCCGATTTTAAATCAGAACAAAACCAAATAAATAACCCAAATTAAATCCAAAATCAAATTAAACTAAAATTAAACCACCAAACCTTCCTTAACCGAACCGAATACATTAAAACTTAACCATAACTGGTATCTCTCTCTTTATCTTCATGGAACCCATATTCAATTCATCCCCAAAATCAACATCGGTCTTAATTTCAACAATCTCTCCTCCGCTGCACAAGAGCCACTCAGTTATTACGATACCGACGATCGAAAAGAAGATTTCCAACTCGAGAGTGGCGAACCAATCCGAGCTCACGTGGACTACGACGGACCAAGCGATTCTTTAAACGTTACCATCTATCCGACGCGATTAGAGTTCAAACCCAATAAGCCTCTGATCTCGCGACAGAATTTGAAGTTATCGGAGATCGTGGAGGAGGAAATGTATGTCGGGTTCACCGCCGCGACAGGAAAAGGCCAGTCGAGTGCTCACTATGTAATGGGTTGGAGTTTCGCAAGCTGTGGAGAAAACCCAGTTGCTGATTGGCTCGATCTCTCGCTTCTCCCTCTTCCGCCGCCGAATACAAGCTTGAGTAACAAGAAAGGTTACGATTCTCAAGTCATCGCTTTGATTGTATCTTTATCAATCGTCACATTGTTCTTGGTATCATTACTTTTTATATTCATCATATACAAAAAAGCAAACCAAGGAAGGAGAGGTTCTAGAGGATTGGGAACTCGATTACCCTCGTAAATTCAGTTACAGAGATCTCTATTTAGCAACGGAGAGATTCATAGAGAGTGAGATCATCGGTTCCGGAGGATTTGGAATCGTTTACAGAGGAAATCTACCTTCTTCAGGTCCAATCGCACACGAGAATGACCGGTATCGCCGTTTTCGTCTTCCAGGAGAAGAGATTCGCAGCTCTGAATCATCCTTTATCACTAAGAATCTACTGGGGTTCAAGATTCGTCGTAACAACACTCTTCGCCGTCTCCGCGATTCTGCACTTAATCTCCAGCGGCTCAGACCCCGCGAGTCTGATAGCAGATGACGTCGCCTTGTTCTTCTCCTTCCCGTTAACCGCTTTTCTGCTTATCGCTTATGTTAGAGAAGCCACCGGCGTCGTCACATCTGAAACTGCGATAGTGAACAACGGTAGTCATACCTAACCATACGACGCCGACTCGGATAAATCCGACAACGTCTCTCTCTAGAGCTTCGTAGATTTCACCTCCGGCAAAAGATCCTCGCCGCTGCAGGGCTATTACCTCGTCCTCGTACTCCTCGTCGCGAAATTTGTAGAGGTATTGATGACGCATCAGTTTAATTTCAACTCGCAGAAGCTTGGGATACTTATAAGATCAACGCTAATCACTGCATTGTACAAGAAAGGTGAAACTCAGATTCGAGAAGCTTCATTGCCGATTGCATCAGATTCTGCGCAAACACAAGCTTCTCCAAGGACGGATTAACTACAACCATGGTGCTCTGCAAATGCTGATTTTGGGGATGAGTTGAATCTGGGTTCCACGAAGATAAAGAAAGAGATACCAGTTATGGTTAAGTTTTAATGTATCCGGTTCGGTTAAGGAAGGTTTGGTGGTTTAATTTTAGTTTAATTTGATTTTGGATTTAATTTGGGTTATTTATTGGTTTTGTTCTGATTTAAAATCGGATAACGGTTTATTATTAAATTTAACGTCTGTTTAACAAAAACGTTAAAAGTCAACATAAAATCAACATTATGTGGTTACAACTTGATAAAATGATATTGTGTGGTTAGACAATGTGTTCCAAAAACCGTGTTGTTATGGACTTAATCCAAAGTATCGGTGGGGCTACACCCCGAGCGCCCGAACAGAGTATATCGTATTGATCAATAATATACTAGTTTTCATAATTTTTTGTTTTATTTACCTTTGTGTTTATATTCAGAAAGCCATTCTGCTCCTCTTGTTCTTAAATCATAATATCCAAGACATCTCCATATTTGCTCCCTCGTTGACTCCAAGTCAATTTTCTGTTCTCGAATATCTTTTTTAATATTTCCAGATCCTTTTTGTAATTTTCTTAGATTTTTTCCTGACTAGGAATAGTCTTCAACAAAGAACTACTATTTTGAAGATTTCCACACCAAAAATCTTAACAATTTCTCCAAAATCAAAATAATTAAAACTTAAATCATTTTTAAATTCAATATAGATCCTGAGAGATTATAAGAGCAACTCCAACTATGATATCAAATTTGGTGTTATTTTCACACCAAATTTGGTGTTTTGGTGTTTCACTTTATTTTTCATTTCCAACCACAAACACCAAATTTCACACTAAAAATATTTTTTATTATTATTATATTAATAAATTAAAAGTCTTTATTTTAATATTTTAACAAATATTAATTATTCCTATAGTTGATTAGTTATAAATTTAATAGAAAATCATAATTGATAAACTATAATTTATCAATTTATACTAAATTTCTATTATGTCTATAAAATTATCTTATTGCATTTAGTTTTAATACTTGTTTGGTTTTAATTTTGTAATTTTATGTTTCTAGTGTTTAATGGAACTTTAATAAGTATTTTTATAATTTTAATTAACCTCTACATTAATTTATATTTTAATGCAAAAATATAACTTATAATAAAATAATTATATTGTAAGAATGAAAATACAAAAATACTAATGGTATATATGTTTTTCTGTTAGTTGAACATTTTAATCATTTGATAAATATTTATTTAATTATTGTTATAGAAAAGTAATTAAAAAAAAATTAATATTTGGTGTTTTATGAACAGTGTCACACCGTATAACATCAAATAATAAAATTTGCCGTGACATCTGCATTCCCATTAGAGCATGTAAGACTGCATTTTTGGTGTTATAAAGTCCCATTGGAGTTGGTCTAAGGAAAGAATATATCAACGCAACTACACGTGTTTATCAACCGCAGAAGTAAGAGTCAGAAACAGCAGGAAGATGCGATCTCTTTCACTTTCGGCTCAAGAATCTGAGCTTAAGAAGAAAGAGATGATTGTAAACTCTGAAAGTTCTACAACCACTTGTATAGTTAGTTCACAGAAAGCAACAAAATATAAACCAACTAAACGTGGATTATGAAAAGATCTTCATACCCTTGATAGGCACATTTTTCAAGCTCAAGAAACGAATGGCAATATCGCGTAATCTCAAGTTCCAACAACCTAATATGTTCACGTACTCTAGGTTCAGACATACTCTACACAAAGTGACAACACCACTCTCATAAGTTATTGTGGAGAATTGAAGTTCTAGGTGCTTCAGCTGAGGCGTGTTTTCCTCAACTGCTATAGCAACACTATCCTCTAAGCTTGGTGGAACTGATAAGTCCGAATACACCACCATATTCTTCTTCAGGACCTGAAGATTCTTGCACTTGATCGCTAATATCAAGCTCCCTAAGCATTGGACAATTTGAGGCTATTTTCATCATCCATGCGTCAGTGACAATGCAGAGGCAGCAATGAAAAGTGGAGTTGTTATGGCATATGAAGAGAATGAGTAAAGAAAGAACATACAACACACGAGATTCTGTAATCACCAAATTGGATTGGAAGGATAATCAATATTGTCACCAATACAAGAGTTGTCTCATATGTTGGATATATGAAAGTTATAACTTCCTAACTCATCAAATCTTTCTATACTTGATATATAAAAGCCTTAAAAGCATTATGTGCATATTGGGAGGCTAAATCATTATCTCAATCCTACTTGATACTCTTACTAAAAAACCTCAAACCCTTAACGCCACTGGATCTTGCCATGACACCTTCCTCTTCACAGCTCTATTTAACCCTTTCTCCATGTCTCTGTAAATCGGTAACTTCACCTCGCAATGTAGATCATCGATTCCATTACTAAGAATTGCATTCTTTGTTGCTTCAGCCACCACTGCTTCACCATTTGCTTCCGGCTCCTCTTCTTCTCTCTAAAACCAAAATTGCAAAACCCACAAAATCAAGCTCTGATCAATATCTTAGTTCTCAAGACTCCAACAAAAGGAAGTTGTTTTGGCGTTACCGAGATCTGGTTTAGGTCAAAGCCTGTGACTTTGTTGCTGACCAGAGTGTTGTCGTCTCCGTTAAGATCAGGAAGTGGAGTGGAGTTTGTCAAAACCTCGTTTCCTCTGCTCCTTTTCGGATTCTTTTCCAAGTTACAACTTTCTTTATTAGCCAATGCGTCCTTCTCATTGTAAACTGTATCTTTGTGTTTCAAATCAAAACATGGCACAGATGCTCTCAGACCAGAGTTCTGCTTTCTTTTGCCACTCGGTTTACTTGGCACCTTCAAATCTCCAGATTCTGGCAATCTCAACATCTTGAGATTGGTTTCCAGAGTTTGGTATTGGTTCAAGTGTTTGTATCTACGTCTCAAGAACCTATCGTTTCGATCAAACACAGAGTAAGCTAGCTTGAATCATGTACTTTATGTAGTAAACACAAAATTGACATGAAGATCAGAGATTATTTATACCTAACTTCTGCGTCTAGGGTCGATCGTCTTTGTTTCATCATCTCCAGTTTCCTCATCTTAAACTCTGTTTCCTGAAAAGAACAGAACAAAAGAAGCAAAAAAAAGTTCAAAGCTTATTTCTTATTTCTTTCTTCATATGCTCGATCAGAATCAACCAAACAATTCCAAACCTAGATTCATGATAGAACATAAGAAAACCATCGTGTAAAATCAGCAGGTCCGGAAGAAATCGAAACAAACGAGTAATCCAGACAATCAATACAAACCCTAATTAATTAACCTTTCGCAACTCCTGATAATCCTGCAAAAGGGCTTGATGCTTGAACCTGATCCTGGGATCGACCGAGTCAGTAACTTCCTTCATCCGATCTTATCAGAGAATACAGAAGAAAGAAAAAGTAGCGAGGTAGAGATGTGGAAAAATAGGTGAGAAAGCTTTGATATGGGGGAGAAGAAAGAAGGAAGATAAGGGCAAAAAGGGATTAGGTTTAATGGTGGGAGTCTTATTCCTTGTATGAAGACTTAAGAAACCACAAAGAAGCCACCCCATCATTGTTCTTGTTTGATTTTGGTTGCCCATTATTACAATTTCGGATTGAAATTAAATTTTGGATTTTCCTTTTTTTTCTTTTTTGGTAAGACTAGAGTCTATGTGAGACAGAGAGACCAGACAAGTTGCAGAAAACTAGGAGTACTAAATCAAGATGTAAAAGGGAAAAGGAAAGAAATAAAATGGAAAAAAATAATCAAACTTTTTTTCTTTTCACTTTTTGTGTGTTATGCCCATTTGGAAGTTGCAGAAGTGCATTGAAATGCTGACTAGTAAACAGGAAAAAGGTTTTTCCTTTATTGTGTTTATTTATGATTAGGTTTGTCTTTGTGAGGTGGGTTTGATGATTGGTAGAGATTTGAATTAAAAAGAAGCACATATAGGTCATTGAATGGATATGTATGTGAAATTTTGTTGGATATGTATATGAAAATTTTGTTGAGAGATTACTTAAAGAGATGGGTCTAGAGAGAGACAGCAAAAATAAGAGTTGAGTTGAAAGATACAGTGAAACAGGTGAAGAAGAAAACTATGGAGGATAACCAAAGGAGAGATGATTGGTCTGGTGTAGTGTGTATAATGAGTGTATGTGTATATCTATATGTATGTATATTTATAAAAGCCCAATAAGCTTTTTATAAAAAAGCCCATTAAGCTCATTTAAAGGATCTACGTAAGATGACGTATCTCTATTCTTCCTTTCTCCAATAGGTTAGTTTCTATAATTCTCTGGCCGACTCTCTCTCTCTTTCTCTCTATCTATCTCTCTTGGGTTATGTTCATAGGTATGTGCTTGTGTGTGAGAATATTAAGTGGCTATTCAGTTTGATAATCTTTCAAAATTGAATTTGGAGGAGGGGAAATATGGTTTCCATCCGAGCTTGTCTAAGTTACACAATTCAGTGGATTCTTATAGTTTGATTATCCTCGGGGACGGATTTCATTTTCATCTCTGAGGTTTTTCCGGGATTCGAGTACCTTTGTCTACAGCCTTTCTTATTTTTCTTTGTGGTAATTTCCGGGATTCGAGTACCTTTCTTGGGTTATAGTGCTGAATTCGATGGTTATTGCTCAGGCGAGCTTGTCCAGGTATTACAGACTCTTTGATTCCTAAATTCTCAATAGATCATCATTACACACTATGTCAGCTTCAAGTTTGAGTCTATTTTCCTCCAACTACTCGACAACTGATGGATGTGAGACCTGTGCTGTCTGATTTGTTACTTTGTGGACAATTACAGTGCTATGTTTAGTTTTATTCTATCTCTTACGAGTCATGTGACCAGAAAGTTTGACTTTGTATCAGGTTACATTATCAGGGAACCAGCAACCAATCCGCACTGATATCACTGATGCAGCAATGGATTTAGGTTCTGAAGTGAGTAACGTTCACTTTTGCACTTATTTCTACGAAGTAAAAAATGTATATCTTCAGCTTTCTCATGTTTCATGTTTTGCTTTGGCAGAAACTATCACTACTGGTCACAGAAACATACAAAGAGTGTACTGGTAAAGAAATCACATACCATATTTTACGATACAACTATTAGTATGTTTTTTCTTTCATCTCTTGCTTATTAAACCTTTCGGATTTCACAGGCTATAAAAGAAAGAATGAGTGATCTTGCCCAGAGCTTAGGCATGCCACCGGGCCTCAGTGATGGATTAAAGTAACAAAACCAAATCTTTTTTTTGTGTGGTTACACTCAACTTTCAGGTATGAGAATCCAGTTTGTTTTTGTATATCAATCACAAGCAGTCAGAAAGAAACTATACTCTAATGAATCAGAGAGAAATATTTGAACCCTTGAACGTCTTTGAAATATCAACAATTCCTTGAATGCTCTCAAATCGTTTTGTGATTTCCAAATTGTGGAAATGAATCAATCTTTAAACATGAATGAAAACAAGAATTCCGAGTTTACTCGGAATTGGATCCTAATCTGGTAGCTGGATTGTGCTTGTGTGGACACTTTCTCTTACTCTATGCTTAGGTTACTAATAAGATCTTGGAAGCTCTTTTCCAGCCAAGAAAGATTTGAAAAGAATGAGAGCACGCTTTGGTTCGAATAAAGGCACCTCGTGTCCCGCCCCTCTTACTGTTGCAAAGGTCAGTCCCTTATAAACCTCCGTCCATCCTCCCACCTATCACCGCCGATTAACATCACTGCCTTGTATATATGATATGTATCCATGCTTGCACATTATATGTATCTATACTATACCTGGTTACCGGAGTACCAAGGGTACCAACGAGTTTTCACCGGGAGATTGAGATGGCTGAGGGAAAACCTTGTGGCAGTCACTGGAACCACCGAATCTGTATCACCACTGCATTTGACAGTATAACCCATTGTTTTGTCAAGAACACAAAATAGTGAGTCTAGGAAAGCCTAAAGAAGCATGTTTACGGGTTTAATTTCCCGGTCTGCTCCGCAAACCATAGTTTACCTGAAAACCCAGATCCTCAAACCAGCTGCTGCAAGTTCTTTGTAAACCGGTAACATCGTCTTGTCGGAGTCTCTCCAGTTCTTGATCAGAACATCACTGCACCAGCCCAGACAAGAACAAGAAAGCGTTTCTTTCAGCAACATTTTTTTTTTGAATGACCATGAGGTTCTGGGCCCGTAGGCCCATACATCCTCATAGGACGAGGCCCAAACCATGTTAAATTCACTTTCAGCAACATTTTAACCGTTAAACATCATCTTCAAGTGGGTAAGCAAACAGTTTACCTGCAAGCTGTCCATTTATAGCGAATCCCAGTAACATTAGCATGCATAGCTCTCTGAACATCACGACGGTTATAATACTTCTCTGCGTAGCTTTCCGTACAAGGATCATAGCCAGACACAAACCGTCTACGCAAGAGTGTGTTTTTCATCCGTACAAAGAAACCAGTCTTCTTCTGTTTTGAAGCCACGCACGTTGGAGTGTAAATGCTGTATTGATCAATGTCACCGAACTCGTGGTTCATGGCGTAGTTAACGGCTGTGTCGCAGTCGTCGGAAACTTTCTCAGCCGTGAAGTTGCAGTGTTTGAGAATTGACTTGTAGGTTTGGTCGGAGATAATTGCGTGTGTCCACCAGTATGCTACGGTTCCTATGCTGTCGTACTCATTGTCCGTAACTGCGTTCCCCACCTTTGAGAAATAATGGGATTGCAATCTTTGGTTAGTTACAAATTTGACCCATAGTTTGGATTTGAGCTAGATAGACCCTTTTTATTAGTTATTAGTTACCATGAATCCTTTGAGATTGATGATGGGTTTTGAGAAAGCTTTGTTGTAGTCATGTATCTTTTTGGCAAGCTGAGGTACATAGTGACCTGTCAAATTTATACCAAATTAATATAGATCATTGATAATCATCATTAGATCATCATTAATATAATTAGGTAATGACATACCAGCGTAACTTTCACCAGCTATGTAGAAGTCTCTATATTTGTATTGTGGAAATCTTGATAACCATTTGACAAGAAATATCAAATTGTCTTGAGCTGCGATGAAGAATGTAATCACAACATAAATCAATTTTCTCAAGCAAAAATGAAAATAAAATCTAATCATAACTAATTGAGATAACATAAAAATAGATTGAACCTGTCCGTTCGTCTCCAGAATCTTTAAGATCGGAGCTTGTGTTTGTGTAAGAAAATCCCACACCGGCCGGTGATTCCAAAAATAGAAGGTTTGCATCTGTTATTGTAAACATGTAGACAACAAAGTTTAGATAAATTAACTGTGTTCCCGTAATTCAAAAATAACTTCTTACATATAAAACTACAACACATTGATTGTAATTAAACTTCTAGTTACCTTTGTTCCATGCAAACTTGTTAAGAAAGAGGTTGGAACCGGTTTTGTTGATACGGAACGGTCCAATTTCCTCTGAAGCTCCATAAGCAATCGATGAGCAGCCTGGTCCTGTGATATTTGTTTTATAAATTGTTATATATCCTTCAGTGACCATTATATTCAATAATTTCCATCTTACTCAACATATATTTCAACTACTCTATGGTATTCGTAAAATTTTGATATGTTTTTATCAAAAGAAATTTTTTTGATAAACTTTCTAGAAGTTGGTCCATGTTGAATGTGACCCATATTATGGCACGTTCTGTTCGTGCATGCTCCGATTTTTCTTCCTACCAATGATTAAATTAAATAAAAACGAATGGCCAAAAATCAAAAGAATATTTGATGACGCTTATATTTGTGGAGTCTGGACCCGAATGAAAAAACAAACTCTATATATTTTGATTTATGGAGTGAGTGTGTGGCTGTGTGCTCACACAAATATAGGATGTCATCATCATTTTCGTCAACAACTTGTGACCTCCATGAACACGCATGCTTCTACTTGAACAGTTTTGTTTTTTCTTCTAATTCCAATCCCAAATTTTATTGTTATTTACTATATTCTATAAAAAATGATCCGATATTAATCATTTATCCTCCATTCGGACTCCTACAGTGAAATCAAGGACTTTGACTAAAAATAATAATAATATTAAGAGCCGTTTTTCCAAAATTAGGTCAACTTTTCCATTACAAATTGGAAAGAAACAAAAACTAGTAAAAAAACAAATAAACTAAATGAAAAAGTCGTAAGCTTTTTGGTAATGAGTATCAGTGTATCAACCTTTTTGTCATGCTTTCTTACAGAAGCTATTGAAGAGACAAAGGGAAAAAGGAACAAGTTGATGCTTGAAAGTGACAAGAGAACTCTCAACATATAATAATTCAATTGAAGAATATTCAACAAAAAAAAAAAATCAATTGAAGAAAACCAAGTATGATCAGGCTACTCATGTTTTTCTGTACTTATAATTGCATTATCGAATTATTTTAAATGTGGTTCTATAAGGATTTAAGATAATTATATTCATCCTAAATTTATTAGCTCAACAAAATCAAACTAACCGACTACTAAACACTATTATATTTGTTTGTTGTCGCTATAAATGTATACTTGTATTCTATTTGTAATCGTCATGAATGTATATGTCAAAAAGCTGGTGAACATTTTCGTGTCATAGATCAGGCGCTTCACGCAACGCCTGCATAATGAGGATATACTGCCATTTGAAGTGGGCAGGTTAGTGGGAGTTAAGGGCTTTTACTCCAATGCGCGTGAGTACTAGAAATGGGTAGGAGTGGTAGATTGCACAGAGTTCAAAATCCGAAGCTCGTGGAGGACTTATGTAGTAGTAATATTAATGGTCTTGAATACTTTTCTTTTAAAAATAAAGATGTGATGCAATATAGATAAAGAAAAGAAGTGCATGTTCCATTAATGAGAGGCAGATGGGGTGGTTGATATGTTATTGCTATTTTGGTTGGAAATTGGTTTGTTTTTATCCAAAAACGATTTTTACTTTATGTTAAAAAAATTTTTTTTATAAATACACATATTAGTAATTGGCTATAATTGCTAATATATATGTCTTGTGTTATGAAAAATTTTAGGACTAAGTTTTTGTTTTATCTCATAATTTTGTCTTATGAAGGGACTAAGTTTTTGTTTTGTCTCTCTTTTACCCTTTTGTCTCCTTGTCCAATAAGAACATGGAATGTACTTATGGAATGATCTTTGATACAGAGCCATATCTTTTATCTTAATCCAAGGAATATATGGTTCTTGGTTTGGTTTTGGTTTTTTTTTTCTCATTTTGCTAAGCAGCCTTTAGTTTGATTTGGTCTGATAGATTATCAACTATATAGCCGGGTTTAAATTAATGCATGGTTGTGAGAAGAATAATTAGAAAGAAGCTATGAAACCCCTAAAATATGTGTACAATTAAACATTTACAACTACAAAAACTATAAGAAACAGATATAATTTAGATATGTATTTGAAATGGATAAAACTAACCTCCATTGAGCCAAAGAAGAAGGGGTTTGGTGTGGGGAGAAGATGACTCAGTGAGCCAATAAAAGAGAGAACGACCATGAGACTCGTTTACATTGACATAGCCTGAGTATTGTGAGAATGCCACTTTTGGTTGCCCTGGAAGTGCTTTGATTCTGTCCTTCTCTTGCTCTAATGATGCTGATGATGATGATGATGATGATGATGATGGTGATGAAGATGTTTTTGATAAAAGAGCTAGAAGAAGAAGAAAGATGAGATGGGTTCTTGCCATTTCGTGTCCTCTCACACCCTCTCCACTTTTCTTCTTCAGTGGGATTTTGTGTGAAGGTCGTATAGTATATGGAATTGTATGTTTGTATGTATGCATGTATATGTATGTATTTATATATATATATATATATATATACATATATATATATATATATGTGTGTGTGAATGAAGAGAGATGTATGGATATTGATGGATGGGGTTTTGGAGGTTCTTATTTAATGTGTGTTTTGCTGATTTACTACACAATGTGTAGGTTGGCCAGCTGTGAGTGGACCTTTCTCACTCACTCACTCACTCACTCTCTCTCTAATGCTAGTGTATTTATTGGCATATATGTGAGTATATTTAGGAACTATTCACGAGCTTGTATAATACAGCCTCATATATACCAATTTGGTGAAATACTTTATCATATATATGTAATGTTAAGGCTTATATTAGTTGTGGACCTTGTTGTATTGCTTCCCCCACATAGAATTGTATCGCGGCAAATGCGGTGTGAGGGTGATAAGGTCCATTATTTCGGCTCCGAATACATATAAGAAAGAAAATAAAAAGAAAAAAATTGGTTAATGTTGTTAATGGGTTTAAATGATTGTAATTGTTATATCTCAGCTAATAAAATTGATAATTCCTTATTATCCCAACTAATGATGTGAAACTTTTTTCATTACCACTTCAAGCTTAAATAAGTGTGGAAATAACATTCACAAAAATGGCTCAACATCTGATCTTTGATATCATGTTAAATTTGGAAAATTTCTAACTCAAAACTAATTTTGAATGAAATGAATTGACTCTTATCACTTATATATTAGTTCAACTTCAATATTTTCCAACTATGGATATAGAACTTTTTTCATTAACACCAACTAAATAAATTAGTTTATTAATTTGTAAATCAACCATATAGTATTCAATATTAACATGTTAGCATATATGTTTTAAATGTTTATGTACAGAACATATGCTACATTGCTCATATTCGAAGGTAAATCTGGATCTTGAATCAGAAGAAGATATCATTTAGAATCAGAAACAGATTAAAGCCATAAATGCAATATTGTCTAATTAATGATTTTTTTATTTTATTTTCTCATCCTCTCATGCATGTTACGTTCTTAGCTATCTACATGGTATTTATGCATAGTTGACAAATGACAAATAATCATTTCTATCCGTATTCTCACATTTCTCTCAATATTTACTTTTAGGCGTTTTTTGGGGTTATTTGACTGTCTTAATTATAAATTTATAATAAGAAAAAAATAATGGATCCATAATTGTTGATTGGTGATCAACTAGGTGGACATCAAGTCAAAAACGCTGTAGCACGTTTCATTTAAAATTTTCAGTTTTTGTAGATATATCACTAATTCAGTTTTATAATAGTAAATAACACCCTTAAAACAATATAATTTCTGCAGATTAATGCAGCCAAATTTATATATAAAAAATTTAATATGGTGCATTTAAAACCGGTTTATCGTAATCGTATGTTTTCATAGAACATGTAATGATATCTGTAAAATTTTCCATATAATAGTTTTCGATCAGTGTTAAGAAAAAAACCTTCTTAGCTGAGCTTTGATCGGTTTTCCATAATCTCTTAATCAGAGAAGCCGTGGTCAAGACAAGTTGTCAAAGATCACTTCTCCATCAGACTAATTCAATAATCAAATCTTCTGAGAACTGACATATATAAAATTATATAGTCGCCATCTAGTTTAATAATATTATGAAGAGACTATTTACTAACTGTACCTACCATTGTAAAAGCTTCAATTGCGTTGTTTCGTAAGAAATTATATAGTCCAAACCGGTGCCCCCAAGAGCAAGTGGACCATGTCGTATATATAATATCATCAACTTTTTTTCATGCTTGAAAATTTGCATTCAATGGTTGATATGACTTAAGATTGTCATTCTACTGGTTTTGCAAATACTTAAAAAGATATTTTGATACTAATATAGTATTTTTTGTACAATGCAGAAATATATATATATATCCAATTCGTTTTAGATTGAATAAGAGAAGATAATAAACAGATAAAAATTGCCCCTACCTTTAGCTATGATGAACACTAGAGAGAGTTTTTTTATAAAAAAAAACACTTTAGCAAAGCTGTATTCATGCATGTAACGAGTTTTGTGGGAGTAAAGATCATAGTAGGTTAAGTAGTCTTCTTTCTCCCTAAACGAGCGTATAAAACGATAACGTATAGAATATTTTATAAGTTAAATGGATTTGAGATTGATTATGTTATAAGCCTGACTCGCATGCAAGTGTGTGCATCAATTGGAAAATAAATGGGGATTGCGACCCTAATAGTATATTCCTAACAAGTTAGACTTTCAACCATCGAAGTCAAAACAATTAAAAAGAGATGGCGTAATTATGGGCAGATCCGAAGGAATTGCATGCGATCATTAATGACATGGATTTCATGCAACTCGCAGTCACCCACGATCTAATTTTGGAGGGCTTGATGCAAATTCACGTTAACACAACATAAGTTGCATATATAATTTGATTAATGATGGATTTAACGAAACAATGTAATAGGCCTGGTTAATAGGGGTAAATAAATTATGTAAAGTCATTACAAGTTGAGCAATATGGATTATACGGACCCCAAGCTTCCATGCTAATTATCTGCATCCACATAATAATGCATCATTATAATGCATCATTAGATTAGCCCTAAGTCTTGGATCTGTATATGCTATAAATTAGAGAACTGTGAAGAGTAGTAATATTCGGGTCTTACTCTTAGTGGTAGAGTGGTTAGGTTTAACAAACCTATGAGAGAGTAAAGGAAGAATGAGATGTCATCTTTTAAACTCTTGTTCAGATTCATTATTAGTTAATAGTCGATGAACATAGTAGTAATTCGGGCCTTAGTAAAGCCCATGGGCTTTTGAAAAGAAAATTAAAGGATGTAAAAAATGTCCTCCAGATTTCATCATGTTGTTTTCCCTAAAACGCAGAGTTTTAGTAGTTGCCTCGCTGGAATTTCGTCGTGTGTAGTCGGTCAATGGGACATCGACATTCATTATTCACCGACCATGACCACTAGCCACGCCAGCTTCCACGAAGCAAAGTGCGGTGGTTTCATTTCTTACCTAAACAAAATTTAGTTTGTGTCTGAATTGGATTTACAGTATCCATTTAGTTATTTTTTCCTGTGATACTCTAAAGTCAAATATATATATTTCCCTTAAAACAAAAATAAAATAAAAATAATCAAACTAAAACTAAAAGGAAAGAAATCCCAATTCGGAGAAATAATTAAATTTTAAGGACCCTTGACCAACCCAAAAAAAAAAATTTGTCCTAAACCACGGGGGAAAAGGATTAATGTTAACCCTATATATACCAAGGAATATCAGGATTATAATTTTCACATTTTGTTTGTCGTCTCTCTCTCTCTCGTTCGCCCTTTAAAGCTAAGGCTGTGAATGTATACTGCCTCTAGACAGCGGGACAAAATTTTCTTCACATTTGTAACCATTCACCAAAATAAATAGTGTACATGACAAACCAACTTGTCAAACCGCACTTCAAAAAAGTTTTTTTTTGTTTGTACTAATATATATTTGTACCGCACAAGCTGCAATTAAGGTGTGTTTCTAGTTTTATATATATATGTATCTATATATGTATAATATACATAACATTTTAAGTTAAGAAAATTTTGAAATTAATTATATATATTAATTTTGTTATATAGTATAATTCTATTCAAAACATTTTTTGTTACTCATTAAATATTTATTAAAACAATTATAACAAATATAATTTTAAAAAATTATTATTCAAATATTTGTTCCGTACCGCATGTTATTTCATTACCATTCAAACTTTTTTATGTACCGCTTTTTTTTACTCTAACCGCAGTATGCGTTTTTTCTATAAAACCGCACTTGAACCATACCGCAATATATTATCCGCTTATTCCGCACCGCCTATCCCGCTGTAACCATTCGGACCCTAAGCCTTTTTTTCGTTTCTGGACAATTGTACCAAACAACGACAGGAATCAAGGTTTGTATTCTCCTCTCTCTCTCTCGAACTCAACGATTCTAAAATTATTCATCTCTCAGCCAAATCCTCTTGCTTTTGTTATCAATCAAACTTTTCAATTTTGCTGATCGAAACACAAAATGATCTGTGTTCTATTTTGTGGTTTACTTTCGGATTCATAAACGATTATCCATATATCCTATCAATTCGAATGACTCGTCAATTGTCTCTTTAGATTTGAATCCTGATCCGTTAATTTTGATTGTTTTGTTATCTGATTTGTTTCCCGATTAACTGTTTATTTCCTGATCGTGGCAAGATCATTCATAAACTGGACCATCTGTGTTGTTGATTCAATTAAGGGTGATTTGATTTGGAAGTATACATATGTTTTTCAGGGTTACGAATTGAAGATCAAACATGTTAGAACAACTTTTGATCTTTACCCGAGGAGGATTAATCCTCTGGACATGCAAAGAGATTGGTAACGCTCTTAAAGGATCACCCATCGACACTCTAATCCGTTCCTGTCTCCTTGAGGAACGATCTGGTGAAGTTTCCTTCAACTACGAAGCCTACACACTCAAATGGACCTTCCACAATGATCTTGGACTCGTCTTTGTTGCTGTTTATCAGAAGATTCTCCACTTGCTTTACGTGGATGATTTGCTTTCCATGGTCAAGCAAAGCTTCTCTGAGATCTATGATCCAAAACGTATGACTTACGATGATTTCAACGAGACTTTTAGACAGCTTAGGAATGAAGCTGAAGCTAGAGCCGAGGAATTGAGGAAGACAAAGCAAGTGGGAAAGCCTGTGGGGACTGTTAAGAAACAAGGGCAGGTCTCAAAGGCTGGACTTGAAGGAGGAAACAAAAGTAAGAGCGAAAGTGGTTCGAAAAAGGATGATGGAGATGGTAATAAAGGTAAAGCTAGTAGCTTGACTAATGGTCATTCCAATGGTAATCATGATGATTCTCAGAAGACTGATCTTGCTAACGGAAAAGAAAACACAAACACGACTGATAATGTTGTACTTGATCCAAGTAAACTTTTGAAACTAAGGAGTAAAGGTGTAAGAGGTAGAGGTGTAAGGAAAGCTGACAGTATAGGTAATAAAAGTTCCAAGGTTACTGCTGTGGAACCGAAAAAGGCCACAAAGAAGAATAGGGTTTGGGATGATGCAGCTCCTAAACAAGTGAAGCTGGACTTCACCGATCGGGTTGAGGATAATGGGAACGATGATCATGTAGATATTGTGGCTGCTGACCAAGGAGAAAGTATGATGGATAAGGAAGAGGTTTTTAGCAGTGATAGTGAAAGTGAAGATGATGACGAACCAAGAAGTGATGAGAAGCCTGAGGCTAAGAAAAAGGGATGGTTTTCTTCGGTTTTCCAGAGGTTGGTGTTTCTCTTGCTGAATTTGTTGTTAATGTACTTAAATCTATTCTATCATTTAGTATTAAACAGTACTGGAATCTGTTTTCAGTATTACTGGAAAGGCGAATCTTGAAAGGACAGACCTTGAACCGGCTTTGAAAGCTCTCAAGGAACGGCTCATGACCAAGAATGTGGTATGTGTTCTATACAATGCATCATTGCTTATGTTTGGACTTAAGTTATGTGTCTTACTTGATCTTGGGTTTTTCATTCACAGGCTGAAGAGATAGCTGAGAAGCTTTGTGAATCAGTGGAAGCAAGTCTTGAAGGAAAGAAGTTGGCTTCGTTCACGAGAATCTCTTCAACTGTTCAGGTGTTGTGCTTTGTCCATGTAGCTCTAATTGAATCTAGAATACATTTCAATCTCTTAATTGTGGTGAAACATATGACTTCAGGGAGCAATGGAGGATGCTCTGATTCGTATATTGACTCCGAGACGATCCATTGATATTATGAGAGACGTTCATGCTGCCAAAGAACAGAGGAGGCCTTATGTGGTTGTGTTTGTTGGAGTCAACGGAGTTGGTAAGTCCACCAATCTGGCCAAAGTGGCGTATTGGCTTCAGCAGCATAAGGTCAGTGTAATGATGGCTGCTTGTGACACATTCCGTTCTGGAGCTGTTGAGCAGTTAAGGACTCATGCTCGTAGGTTACAGGTAATGACATCATATATGTTTTAATATTCAAAAGATCAGTTGATTATGGTGTCAATACTGATTTTAATTTGGGTGGTGAAATTTGGCAACAGATACCGATATTTGAAAAGGGTTATGAAAAGGATCCAGCAGTAGTTGCTAAAGAAGCCATACAGGAAGCAACTAGGAATGGATCCGATGTTGTTCTTGTAGACACAGCTGGTCGGATGCAGGATAATGAACCTTTGATGAGAGCTCTCTCGAAGCTCATTAACCTCAATAAACCGGACTTGGTTTTGTTTGTTGGTGAAGCTCTTGTTGGAAACGATGCAGTAGACCAGCTCTCAAAGTTTAATCAGGTTCAGTTTCTTACCGGGATTAGATTCTTGTTGGAAGTTTAATGGAACTTTATTAACTGTTGTCTTTTATTGAAATTCAGAAACTTTCGGATCTGTCTACTTCTGGGAACACAAGATTGATTGATGGAATCTTACTGACTAAGTTCGATACCATTGACGATAAGGTACAGTAAAACATTGATTGCATGATTTATGTTGGCTTTGATCTTATAATATGAATTGTAAACGAGTGTTTGGGACGTGGTTTTGTAGGTTGGAGCAGCATTATCGATGGTTTACATATCGGGAGCACCGGTTATGTTCGTGGGTTGTGGCCAGTCTTACACTGACCTGAAGAAGCTTAATGTCAAAGCCATAGTCAAAACACTTCTCAAGTGATCTCCTCATCATCATCACTATCCTCATCATTACCATCAATCAATGTCTCATCCATCATACTATGTCTTTTATCTGAGTTCTTGCTTTTGTTTTTTTGAAATTTGAAGACTATTTCTCTTGTGTTGTTGTTTTTCTTTAAACTCGAAAAGACCATTTCGTTGGAGTTGTGACAATCTCAATCCCATGTCTTTAATATGATGTAACTTTTGGTTTGAACTAAATGTTTCTATGTTCCATGTCCAATCTTGCTTTAATCATCTACAGCTTTCTCAATCTAAAATGGTCATGATTTTTAAGTTTCTTTTAAGTTTCTGAAGTACAATATCCAAACTAAAACTGAACTAGTCCAAGTTTTATGAAATTCGAGCTTCACCATGATTTTGTTACTTATTTAAATCAGTTGAAGATAACCAAGGCCCTGTGACCAGTTGTGTCTTCAAATGAGTAGGGGCAAACCTTAAGATTCGGATTCTATCATCTAGCAAAATAAGTGTGTCAGATAAGAACAAGCCTTAACTCGAGTCAAGTTAACAATGGCAATTCATGCTACCAATCGAAGCTAACACAATGTCTAGTCACTTTTAGTTTTAAAAACGTTTGAATCTGTCGGTATAGTAATTAATAGCCATTAAAGACGTTTAGTTTCGTTCTCGATCACAACGGCTCACAGTAAGTGGTAACTCGTAACTATCAATGGTTTATCCCGAAGACTTTCATGAGTAACGTATAAAACTACCGTTACCGTATATACGAGAGAGATAAATGTATTGTTTTATTAGCTGTTAATAAAATTGTACAAGGTCAAAAGATTGCATAATTGGTACCTCTTACGTTACATTATAAAAGTATGTATGTATTTTTCTTCTGGCACGTTATGTGTTTTACTAAACATTTTCAAATCTATGAAGATTCCTTTGATTATAATATATTATCATTTTAAAACTGATTTAAGTGTAATTAGGATAATCAGAAAAATGACAACATGAATGAATAGGATAACGATTAAAAAAATAACAACTCACTATTCATGGTTGGTGGCCTAATGGGTTTAAGAACTAGATTTTGATCCGCGCTTAGAAAGCGCGGATTTATTTTTATTTATAAATTTAAATTTTTATTTATTTTGTTATTAGTAACCTATTTTTTTAATTATTGAATCTAATTTTGATTAGAATTGTTTAACCCGCATTATAAAAAATGAGTTAGTAATTTGAGTATTTAAAAAAAAAAAATTGTGTGTTATTTGGGAAGAGGTATATCGTAAAGATAAAGAGATTAAAATAACAATTTTGCAATATAAGTTTTAACCCATATTGTATCGTAAGATCATGGTTTGAATTTTTTTATGAAAACAACCATTGTATAAGTTATGTGAACAACCCGTTAAAACCTGCATTCAAACATGAACCACAATTTCACGCATCATATATTTGAATAATATAAATATTAAATAATTTTAATATATTACAAAATTAAAAATATATCAATGAGAATTAGTTAATATAATCATGCAAAATTCTTTATCGAAAATGACAACATGAATGAATAGGATAAATATTAAAAAAATAACAACTCACTATTCATGGTTGGTGGCCTAATGGTTTTAAGAAGTAGATCACCATGCCAGCCGGGATATACTGGATATACGTAAATTTGATAAAAGTGGATAACAATAAAAAGTTTCCTATAGTTCCTTACCATCATTTTTTTTCTTCGTATTGCAAAATTGTTTTTGGGAATAAAATTATATAGAATAACGGATTTCATAACAAAGAAAATTATCATTTACCTTGAATACAATGAATGTAATGGAATAGAATATAATGATTTATTTCATCAATTCCATACAAAATTCTAAAAAAAAATATTCCTTTGCAATTTTGATAAGAAATAAATGGAATAAATTTAATCATTTATTCTTTATATTTTCGTTCTTTTATCTTATTTATTATTATTTCAACCATTTTATATTATGTTTTCCATTTACAGACTTAGTTTTATTTTTTTACTTTTGTATTCAAGATTTCTTCTTTTTTTTTTACAAGCTTCCATGTTCTTTAATTTATTTGTAAATTATATTCCTAACTGTTGATATTTTTCATTTTTACTACTAATATCCCGAATCTTTTATATATAAATTTTTTGTAACATATATATAGATTTTTAAAAGTGTGATAATTAATTATATTATTAAACAGTTATGAAAACTTACTATACTTCAAACAGTGGATCACTCTTTGGCAAATTCTTTTTAAATTTTCAAATAACTGTTTTGAAAATTTAACAAACATAGTAAGTGTTTTTGAAAAACTATATATTTAGTGAATAAACAACTCATAGCAGTCTATTAAAAAATACAAACCAAATATTTCGTGTCGGTTTCTAAATCCATTAAATGTATTCTTGAACATTATTTTGGTAATAAAAAGTAAGTAAAAACTGACATTAATTTTGCAAATCAGAGAAAGATTACACTTAAATATTAATTAAGACCATGTTTTTTTTTTCAAACTCCAAACCCAAGCAAAAAATCGGTTAAGCTCCAACCCATAATGACTATATAAACAACATCCACCACATCCAATTATCTTCACCTTTGTGAAAACAAAAACAAACGTGAGACTCCATACACCAAAAAAAAATCAAAGAGTTGTTTTGTTCTAAAGAAGAAGTCAATAAAATGGGAATCATAGTTCCAATTTTGACTTTTGTTTTCATCTTACTCACCACAGTGAGCCATGCAGCCTCCAAACCGAGGGTGATTCTGGTTGGTGGATCTGCAGGGTCGTGGAAGGTTCCAGATTCTCCCAACAACAACACTCTCAGTCACTGGGCTGAGCAAAATCGTTTCAAAGTCGGCGACATTCTCGGTACGTACTCTATATTATTTCTGACGATGCATAATAGTTGTTTCTTCTAATGTTTTTTATCACAAAGAAAAATTAATTGTAGAAAAAAATGAAAAAGAAATCATTTATTTAAATGCTTTTAAAATTACGGTTCCATTTTATATTCTTTCATGTTTTTGTAGGAATTGTTTCTCAATAGATATTTTCATCCATGATTTCATGCAATCATATCATATATTTGATGTATATTATATGGTTTAATAATGATGTATTCATGCATGTGTATTAGTATGGAAGTACGACGCGAAAGTTGATTCGGTGTTACAAGTGACAAAAGAAGATTATGAGACTTGTAACACAGCAAAGCCCTTAAAACAATTCAATGATGGAGACACAAAGATCGAGCTAGACAACTCAGGAGCTTATTTCTTCATCAGTGGTGCTCCTGATCACTGTGCTAAAGGCGAAAAGATTACTCTAGTTGTTCTGGCTGAACGCAATCGTGGCGGTGGTAGCGGTGGCAATCCTAGTAGTCCTCAGGCTTCAACTCAGGCTCCAGCTCCAGCACATAATGCTGCGGTTGGATTGAAGGTTGGAAGCGGTTTGTTCTTGACCGCGGTTGCGATTAGTTTGGTTATGGCTTAGAGGGATTGATCGAGAGAATGTAGCGTTTATCGTTTTCCTATTTTTTAGCAAGATTTTTTAGCGTTTCTTTTGTTTCCTTATTGTTCAACATAAAAATCTCCATCTCTTTTCTGATTTGCGTTGTGTGTTTTGGGATGTCCACTCTCAAAAGTCTAGTCTTGTGATTTGAATCTTAATTTAATATCAGAACGTTTTTAAAAACTCAAGTAGGGAACGAAACTGAAAATGTTAAAACAGTTATACAAACTTAATTATACCACGATATTATTGTATAATAATGAATGGGTGATATGATTCAGTTTTAGAAACTTAAAAAAAAAAACTTAAACGAATTTTCTGTACCGAAATGATCGCAGTGATAATTAAAACAAAGCTAATCTATAGGCTATAGCGTTGAAGAGATTGATACTTTTAGATTTGTAGTGGCCTAACATTAGAGTTATAACAAGACGATCGAGGCCAAGTAGTCCAATCCATTATGGCCGTAAATGGTTCACATAATCTGGATAAAAATGAATGGAATAAGATGAATGAAATCTAAATAAAAATGGAATAGATTCATCCACTCTTTCCTTATCAAATTTGTACAGGAATAATTTCCTTTGAATTTTTGTGTGGAATTGATTGAATATCTATTTCATTCCATTCCATTCCAAAAAAATTATTCCAAAAATTCAATTCAAGGTAAATGATAAAAAAATTATGGAATTAACCATTCCAGATAATTCCATTCTAAAAAATGGTATTTCAGTTGCACCTTAAATATATATTTCTATATTGCAATTGGCCTAATATCTCCTTTTCCTATCTTATATTTTTAATTAATTTGTCAATCCTAATTAATTATTAATTATGATAATAATTAATATACCCATTTCACTTAGAAATTCCATGCATGTCACCGTTTTTGAAGCAAATGATAAATTACGTACGTGTTTGCTCTAACACTACCGTATTGTACGTGCAAACTACAAAGTAGTGAGTTTATAGCCTAATTTATTAAGAGTTTTTTTTTTTCTTTTCAAAAGATTAAATTGATTTATTCTCTTTGAATAAATAAAATAAAATAAAATAGACAATTAAATGTACAAAAGCCTAAGAACACCCACATCCGTGAGATCCATAGTTGGGTCTCTTAAAAAAAATTTATTAATTTTTTTTTTTTTGAACAGATGAAAAAAAAGGACCAATCCCGTCTCGCCACGTCACGTGAATAGTGATGAGACGGGTTTTTAAGGCTCCGAATGGTGACAGTGGATTAAGCGGTGCGGAACAAGCGGATTAAGCGGTGCGGAATGGTTCAAAGGCAGTTTGAATGGAAAAAACGCACTATGCGGAACAAATGCGGTTACTACGAAATAAGCGGTACAGAAAAATGTTTGAATGGTAAAAATAAGCTGTATGCGGTACAAGATAAATATTTGAATGGTAAAAATGATAAAAAGTGGTGCGGGATACATATCAAAATAAATATTTGAGTAAAAAATTATTAAAAACTTAAATTAATTTTCGTTCAATTCGATTATTTTGGCTTTCAAATCTTAACGTAATAAAATGAACTTTTCAGCTTTTATAAAAAAAATTTGAATAATTTTTGTTTATTTTGAATAAATTTGGTTAATTCTGATTGTTTCAGATTTTCGATTTTTTTCTTAAATAATCATTTAACTATATATTATTATTTTAAAATTTTAAAGATTATAACCAATTATTTTTTCTTTGCATAAAAATTTTGTAACTATTTGTCTAAAAGATATTTTGTAACTGATGAATTTAATTCACACATATTTCTAAGAAAAAAAAATTATCAAAAAAAGAACCGTAAATATTCGAGAATTCTTTTAAAATATACCCCAAAAACCGATAAAAACTACTTAAAATACACAAAATACTCAGAATTGGCATAATTACTTAATATTAGTTAAAAATTGGGTCACTACGAATACTCATTCGGATTCGGTTCGGATTCGGGTATTACCCGATACTCGAAATACCTAGATCTAAACCCTATTCGGATATTTTTTGTAGAATCGATTCGATTTGGAATCGGATTTTTATGTTAGGTTTGAGTTTGGATTTCGGAATTCGGATAAATGCCCAAATCTATAATACGGAATGACGATTATCACAAATAAAATACAATTATATTAATTATTAGATTTTTAAATTACGCAAAATATTTTTTTGAATATAAAATATCGTAGATTAGTAGTTGATAAAATAAAATATAGGATTTTTTCAAAAAAAAAAATAGAAAATGGAATCTATACATCAACAGTGTTTAAAACACTACACATTTGAAGTGTAATTAATTAGGTGTCGTCCAAGCAAAAGATGAAACTGCACACAGTGTTTTTTATTTTTTTATTTTTCTTTTTGTAATAAAATTCTATGTCATAAAGTTGTTGAATGGTGATACTATATTTTAATCCCGCTGGGTGTGGTACGTGAATCCACACGTAACATTCATTGCCTAAGTCTCTAATTTAAGAGACTATTTGGGGTGGGGTTCTTAACTATTACACGGAAAACCGCGCTAAGAACCCCATAAAATGACCAATGGAGGTGCCTTGTATTCAATGACTTTACAAAACGCCTTGTATTCAATGACAAACGGGATGCAGTCTGTCTCACAAACAGAAAAATGCAATCCACCCGCTTTGTCAGCTTAAAACGACACACAGTTTATACTTAGAAAGTATAGAGCGACGAATTCCGAGATAAGTCTGAAGATGACAGATTACATGAGCAAATCACACGGATGTTTTGCTCGAGATTCCGCCATGGATATCGCTTCTTCTCGGGGCGTCTCTTCACATCCTCCATGTATTGGCACCCACTCTATTCAACTTCTTTCTCGATTACTTTTGTGACAATATAACTTGTTTATGTTGTCAGATTATGGTAAACCCATTCGCTCATCACAGTCGTCGTTGATTCAGGTAATTGAACTATCGTTTATCGGATTCTTTACTCGTGGGTTATTGATTCTTCCGTAGTTTCTTGAGAAAATGATGGAAAGTGAAAGATGATGTTTTCTGTTTGTATCCAACTATGAAGTGAAGTAGCAAAGTTGTGGCTCTTTCTCATTCTGAAATCTGTACATTAGATTTCAATTTTTCTGCTTTTGTCCCGATTGTTTGTTGTAGATTTGGATAGTTGACGATGAAATTATGAAGTGAACTAGCAAAGTTTTTAGCTCTTTTTCGTTCTCAAATCTGTACATTAGATTAAAAAGTTTTCTGCTTCTGTCTAGATGTTTTGTTGTGGATTTGGATAGTTGACGATGAAATTTTCTAAGCAAGAAGCTCTTATTCTATCTTGTATGTATGAAACTGTTCTGATTTTCTGGAATTATTGGAATCGCAGATCTCTCTGGATAAAGGAAGTTGTTTTGGTCGTATTTCGAGTGGCAATGCAAGCTTCAATACTTCTCTTCATGGTAAATGCAATCTGATATCTGAAGAAGATAATGCTAATTTGGGGTTTCTTTTAAATCAGTCTTTCTTCTATATAAAGACTTGTTTCCAAGTGAGATGCGGTTCTTAAATCATTACTTGCTTCTTTCTTTAGCTGCTCCAAGAGGAAAATTTACAGTCGGTACAAGGCTTACTGGTGTACAATGGTGTAACCGCTCTATAAGATGTGATCCTTTCCAAGTTCATGATAAGAAATCACTGAGATCAAGTGAATTGGCAAGAACTTTCACTGTTAGATCGGATCTTTCAGGAGCTGCAACCCATGAATCTACTTATCCGGAACCAGGTTTTTTTGGCTAAACAACTTTATCTGCTTTGCTAGATTACAGCCTCTTGTTCTTTCTTTTGTTTGTTTCTGTCTCTATACACAATCCTCTCGTCTTTCAACTTTGAAGTGCAGAGATTAAGTTGAGCTCAAGACTCAGAGGATTATGCTTTTGTGTCCTTGCTGCCATTTCCGCCATTTTTCTCATTGTCCCGATGATTATTGGGCATCCCTTTGTCCTTCTTTTCGATCGCTATAGGAGAAAATTCCATCACTTCATTGCTAAGATTTGGGCTTCAATAAGTATCTATCCGTTTTACAAAATCGAGTTTGAAGGTTTGGAGAATCTGCCATCATCAGACACTCCTGCTGTATATGTATCAAATCACCAAAGTTTTCTCGATATATACACACTTCTTAGCCTTGGCAATAGCTATAAGTTCATCAGTAAGACAGGGATATTCGTAATTCCCGTCATCGGTTGGGCCATGGCTATGATGGGAGTAGTTCCCTTGAAGCGGATGGACCCAAGAAGCCAAGTGGTAAGTAACAACTCTTCAACTGTTTGTTTTTCGAATCCTAACTCATTTGCATTCTATAGGATTGTTTAAAACGCTGCATGGAACTTGTAAAGAAGGGAGCATCTGTCTTTTTCTTCCCGGAAGGAACACGGAGTAAGGATGGTCGGTTAGGTCCTTTCAAGGTAAACAGACAAGATTCTTGGTCATTGTGTTTAACACTGAGTAACTTAAGACGGTTCTTGAAAACTGGTACTTTTACAGAAAGGTGCATTTACGGTGGCTGCTAAGACTGGAGTTCCAGTGGTTCCCATAACTTTGATGGGAACAGGGAAAATCATGCCGACGGGTAGTGAAGGTATACTGAATCATGGTAATGTTAGAGTTATCATTCACAAGCCGATACATGGAAGTAAAGCAGATGTTCTTTGCGACGAGGCTAGAAACAAGATTGCTGAATCTATGAATCTCTTGAGTTGATCTTAAACGTTGTTTTTTTTAGTAGTGTCTCTGATGAACAATGAGGAAGCTAATATCATTTTACATGTGGAAAAACAAAAATATGTTCAGATTTTTGAAGACTGTCAGTTTTATTGTTATACAATTGAAAAAATACAAAATTTCATAATGTTTAGTACATTTTCCACCACTTGAATTCTAGTTGACTTCGTCTCACTTAATTGTCCCATTTGGATTTGTTATAAGATAATCCTTTGATGGATTAACTATCTTAATATAACGAGTTGGCCGATGAAAGACTAATTAAAAAAACCTTCTATTTTGATATACAACAAAAATGTTCAATAAATTCTGTCATACCTGAATCAGATTATTTAAGTTGCCAAACGACATAAAAGCTACAACGCATGTTTGTTTTCAGAATGGAAAAGTTAGATATCATCTAAAATCTTTTTATATTAAATCGGAAAATAATTTGAATTATCATTAATTTCAGATTCATTTATTACTTATTTACTCTTAATACAATTCAATTTTTATTATTATTTTAACAATATTTTAGATTAATAATTCATTATATTGTTTTGAATCAATGTTTTATTATATTTAGACATACATAATTCTTGTAGTATTTTTTATTTTAAATAGGATAAATTTTACTATAATATATTTTATTTTTGACTTTGAGATATTAATAGATATATTTTTATAATTGAACTGTCATTCTGCACTGTTTTTTTTTGTTTCAGACTGTATATAGAAAAGTTATTAATTATGTGTTAACTTTATAAACACTACATGTGATTATGTGAACCAATAAAAAAATTAGAGTTTGATTTTCTTATTAACTAACGCTAAAGTATTAGAGATGGGACGGCAGTAAGTAAGAGCGGGTGGACCCGACCCGGACGGCACGGAGACACTTTCAGTTTTCTTCTCAAAAATCCATTCTTTTTCATCTCTGTCTGAAACGACTTCGTCTCCTTCCACCATTCTTCACTTTCTTCTTCTTCGTCTTCACCGTTTTCGTCTCCGCCTAAATCGGCAAGCATCTTCTTCATACCGTCTTACTTCTTCGGTATTTATTACATTCCCTCCCAACTTATTACTCTGTGTAATGATCTTTGATTTTGTAGTACTTGTTGATGCTTAAAAGAAACTCCTTTTTATATATGAAGTGATAATTTTTCGTTTGAACACCCTTAATGGATGCTTTAATTTGGGGGAAAATGTTGAATTTTCGGTCAATGTTGAATCTTAGGTCAACCGACAATGGATGAATGTTCTAACTCCATTCCCGGCTTAGAAAGCAAGCTATTAACGAATGATTCTGACAGAAATTCTGAAATTAAACATCACATGTTTCGTGCTTTAAATATTTCGTTTTTAATTCAATTTCTGGATGTTGTTTTTTTATGATAATTGTTTCTTTTATTTATTTTATTGCGTGAAAGCAGGTTTTTGGAGTTGTGATTCATGAGTTGAGTCACAGGGAAAAAGCATGTTCGACTGTGGCAAAAAAATAGTGAAATCACAAGTAATCAGTGGCCAACGTGAGAAGTTTGTAAGGTAACTAGTTTAATGGATCTTCATTATTGTCTCTTTATTATACTTGATCCAAATCTTGGTCTAAGACTTTAGCAGGTTCAGATATCTCTTGTGTCCTTTAGTTCTGGTCTGAAAATAAAAGGGTTTCTTTAGTTTCTTTTGTTCTTCACAGGTTGGATAGTATGGATTCTAGGTACTCTCAGGGTTCTGATGCAGGTCTGAACAGATGCACACTCAATCTACAAGGACCAACACGTGGTGGTGGTGGTCAGGGTAACAACAATGGATCATCTGGTTCCTTTAAGAAAGGTTTTAGAAAAGGCTCCAAAGGGCTTTGGTCTTTAGGAAGATCAATCGGTCTTGGAGTTTCACGAGCAGTTTTTCCAGAAGATCTTAAAGTATCAGAGAAGAAGATATTCGATCCTCAAGACAAGTTTCTTTTGCTCTGCAACAAGCTGTTTGTTGCTTCTTGCATCCTCGCTGTGTCAGTTGATCCACTCTTCTTGTATCTTCCGTTTGTTAATGATAATGACAAGTGTATTGGCATTGACCGGAGATTGGCTACCATAGCAACAACGCTGAGGACGATCATTGATGCGTTTTATCTTTTTCGTATGGCTTTACAGTTTAGAACAGCTTTTGTCGCACCTTCTTCCCGGGTTTTTGGGCGTGGTGAGCTTGTGATTGACCCTGCACAGATAGCAAAGCGGTATTTGCAGCAGTATTTCATCGTTGACTTTCTTTCTGTGCTTCCACTCCCACAGGTAATAACAGAAACCACTTTTGTTGATTGGTTACTTCATATTGAACTAAAATGATGCCTAGTTTATGTTTTTTTTTTTGTTGTTGTTCCAGATTGTAGTTTGGAGGTTTCTTTACAGCTCTAGAGGTGCGAATGTACTGGCTACAAAGCAAGCTTTGCGGTCTATCATTTTAGTTCAATATATTCCACGGTTTATTCGGATATATCCCTTAAGCTCAGAGCTGAAGAGAACAGCTGGGGTGTTTGCTGAAACTGCTTGGGCTGGTGCAGCTTATTACTTACTGCTCTACATGCTTGCTAGTCATGTCAGTACTTACTTCTTTTGTGCCCTTTCCTTCTATAATTTCGAAACAATCGGTTCATATAACTCTACTTTTCAGATTGTTGGGGCTTTATGGTACTTACTGGCTTTAGAACGCATCAATGGTTGCTGGAAGAATGCTTGCCTTGAGGGCGGGAAGAACTGTACCAGAAACTTTCTGTTTTGCGGTAATGAAAACATGGATGGTTATGCTGCTTGGAATACTATTAAAGAGTCAGTTCTTCAGAAGAGTTGTCCTGTCAATGTGACTGATGGTGACAATCCTCCTTTTGATTTTGGAATCTACTTAAGAGCTCTTTCTTCTGGCATTGTCTCATCTGAGAGCTTTGTTTCTAAATACTTCTTCTGTTTGTGGTGGGGACTTCAGAATCTCAGGTACATAAAAAGAATCCATCTTTGTCACATGTCTCTCTGCTTCATAAATAACCTCGTTGATGTCCTAATGCAGCACTCTTGGTCAAGGGCTTGAAACAAGTACATATCCTGGAGAGATTATATTCTCCATAGCACTTGCTGTTGCTGGACTTCTTCTCTTTGCTCTTCTCATTGGGAACATGCAGACTTATCTCCAGTCCCTTACAATCCGGCTTGAAGAAATGAGAGTGAAAAGACGTGACTCAGAACAGTGGATGCATCATCGGATGCTTCCACCAGACCTGCGGGAACGGGTCAGACGATATGACCAGTACAAATGGTTGGAGACTCGCGGAGTTGATGAAGAGAATTTAGTTCAGAACCTCCCAAAGGATCTCAGAAGAGATATCAAACGCCATCTCTGTCTAGCTTTGGTTCGAAGGGTAAGTTGAGTCAGCTTTTATCTCATCTTGACTCATCAATATAACCATATGGTTCTTATGAATAGGTTCCATTGTTTGAGAATATGGAAGAGAGGCTGCTTGATGCAATATGTGAGCGGTTGAAGCCATGTCTATACACTGAGAAGTCTTATCTGGTCCGGGAAGGAGACCCGGTTAACGAGATGCTCTTCATAATCCGTGGCCGGCTCGAGAGTGTGACCACTGACGGCGGGAGAAGTGGTTTCTTCAACCGTAGTTTACTTAAAGAAGGAGATTTTTGCGGAGAAGAGCTTCTGACATGGGCACTTGATCCCAAATCTGGTTCCAACCTACCGTCCTCCACAAGAACCGCAAAGGCTCTAACTGAAGTAGAGGCTTTCGCTTTGTTTGCTGATGAGCTCAAATTCGTGGCGAGTCAGTTCAGGAGACTACATAGCAGGCAAGTTCAGCACACTTTCAGATTCTATTCACAGCAATGGAGGACTTGGGCTGCTATTTTTATACAAGCTGCATGGCGAAGGTACGTGAAGAAGAAGAAACTTGAGCAGCTTAAGAAGGAAGAAGAGGAAGGAGAAGGGTCTGTTGCTAGCATTAGAGCGACGTTCTTGGCGTCAAAGTTTGCAGCTAATGCACTTCGTAAAGTTCATCAGAACCGTATTGCAGCTAAGTCTACTAAAGAACTTGTGAAGTTTCAGAAGCCTTCTGAACCTGATTTCTCTGCTGATGATCCTTAAAAAGTCAAAGATGTTAACTAGATTTACAGAACTACAAATATGTCTCTATGAACGCTTTGGACTCAGGATTGAAGTTTGTATATTTTCTTTTCGTTTGATTTGTATTCCAACAGTAAGATAAGAAAAAAGTGAAAGAAATTGCATGTTCCTCAATAGATGGCGTTTTTTGCTAGCAATATGATAAGTTGTTATTCGATCTTCTCTATCGAACTATTTGCTTTCTCCAAAAGTTCATTCGGTAAGTTGTTATTTATTTATTTGCTGCAGTAGTTAGCGTCCGGCCGTAGTTTTTTACTGTTCAAACTAGGGGTTATTCCGCGCTACGCGCGGATTTTTTTTTCAAATTTGTTTTTAATTATACTATTTTTTATTTGTGTATTATTTGTATTTTTGTTTTCTAACTATTTTTGTTATTTTTAAACCCTTAAATGTTTGCTATAGGTTTTTTGTTACATTTATACTTTTATTTATTGCAAATATAAAACAATTATTTTGTTAAAGAGACGATAATGCAGAAATCAAAGCCGGCAGAGCTTTATGGGGTTCTCTCCGACTTCGAGCTATTGATTCCTCATTCTCTTGTCTTCGCTAATGTTTCCGGTCTTTGATGATGGAGATATGACGAAAATTAGTTGCAAATTCATCTCATATAGATAGTCGGTCAGTTGTGTGTATGTAAGAAATTGTCGCGTTTTTGTTTGTGGTATTTTTATGTACTTTTGTGTTGTAATTTATTTTATTGTGTGCTATTGTTTAGATGTAACGCTACTGTGGATTTTGGAGATTTATTGTATGTATGATACGAATTTTACCAACATCTTTTTAATAGTGTGAATTAGTCAGTATTTGAGTAAATATGTAATATAATTATCAGTGTAAAAGATAAAGTTGTGTGGTAGCATTTTTTGTATCGTATAGACTTAGTAGGTGCTTGTAGTTTTGTATCCATAAAGTATTGATTGATATTTTAGAAAAAATTATCTTTGGATGAAAATATTATTGTTCATCTTATCAAATAACATATTAGTTCTATGTGAGCTTGTATTTTCTGTCATTTGGATGTATTATAAAGTTAGAAATTTCATATATTTGTCTTTTTGTGTTTTTTACATATAAATAATGCATTGTGTTTTCTATCATTTTATCATGTTTGGAAATATTAATTCCGGTAGTAAAAAAGTAAGAAGACAATATTGTTTTTAGCAATTAGTGTTTTTACCTTTTTATCTACTTTTTGTCTAAATGGTGTAAAACCATTCCCATTTTTTTGGTTTTGCGGTCTTTTGTTTCTCTTGTATTTGATATGCACAATGATTAAAAAGTTTCGCCCGCTCTTTACTTTAAGAATTCCGAACCATTGACCCAAATTTTAAAAACAAAATATAGGCTAAGCCGTTATCTATTTTGTATTTTTTATAATTTTGGGGGGATGTTTTTTTAACTTTTGTCAACAAAATCAAATTAAATTATATAGTTGACAAAGTTTTATGATTTTTTCAAATAGTTTTAATTATATTTTCTTTTGGGTAGCGAACTTAGCAAATTGAGGTAGAAACCGTAAAAACAAAAATCAGTGTGAGTGTTTAGAAAAGGAATTGAACCAAACCAATCGAAATTTTGAGACCAAAACTAAACCAGACCTAATATCTACTCTGACTGTATCACCAAAACTAAACCAAACCTAATATCTACTCTGACTGTATCCATTTTTTGTCTCGAACAAATAGTATAACTCGTTCATTTCCGAAAGGACCGATCCTAAACCGCAAGTTTACCCTCGACGCAGCTTCTTTCCTTATAAACCACCATCCATTTCTCGAATATCAACATGGTGAAGTCGTATTGACCACCATCACATTTGTGCCTACAATATAGAAATAGAGGCATATGTCCGAGACCCCATTTCATATATAAAATTTAAGGGTCCCATATTTTCATACTTTAATATCTAGTTGATTAAAAAATAAATGTATAATATATGTGCATTTTCTTTGGTGGTAATATTTTTATATTAGTTTTTCTTTTGTTGGTAATATTTTCTTACCAAGTTTATTTGGATTTTCTTAATAAGGTTCATTTATATTGTTTTTTAATCATTTTGTCTAGATTTTGAAATTATTTTATACATAAGTTTAAAAAGGTTCGTTTGGTAGTATATTGGTAGTATATTTTCTGGATACTTTATAACTTGGCAATCACTATTTACATCTATTAGTTGGTATATATAATCATATGTCTACAATTAATAATATATAAATTAATTGTTTTATTTGTAATCTAGTAAACTGTTTTATTTTTCACACAGAAAACAAAGTTTATCAAAGAAAGAAGTTAAAAGCTGATATTTACGAGCAGGGACCATGTAAGCTGGTACAATATTTGCAATGTTACAAACGGTAAATGCTTCTCCTAGTTGGAAGTCCAAGATTTCTGAAGGGCAAACCCTTGAATCTGCACAAGCTATCACCATAAACTGGTCTCTGAGATGTTAGGAATGTGGCTCGCATATAAATGTGTAGTGTAACAGAAGTTCTAAATTCTCATCTTCGGGGATTGGCTCTTGGCTAGACCCATAAATCGCTCCAAGTTCTTCCTTTTCCCGCATAACCAATCAAACTATTACAAAAGGAAGCTTACATGTATAAAGCAACGAAACTGAAACCGACGCCAAAGACATGTGATTATTTTCTTCTTCCAACCTCTCAGATTGTGGGACCAAAATGGACACCATTCCGATTCTAAAATAAAAACTGTTACGGTGCAACGCTTACGCACAAGAACCAAAATGAATCTACATAAGAAATGATTAAAATGCAACCTTACCTTTTTTTGCTAGAGAGAGCTTGGACCTTGCTTTTTTTTGTTACATAGTTGCTTTGTTAAATGCATCCCAATTTGAGTCTAGAATCATTTAAACAGGTAGAGAGTCTGTTTAGATGAATATACATATCACCATCTCTTAGAATAAGACGTGTCTGTTTTATATTAGAATTTAAGAACAGGCTGAACAACAAACTAAGGACTAATAACATAGGGATACATGTTAAAAAAATTGCATTTCTGAGAGAGGACTATACAAACAATTTTGAAAAGACTTTCAATCTTCAGTGGCGATAGAATAATAGAAAAATGTTTGGAACAGAACAGTAAACCTTATTTTTTTGGAAGGACATGTGCAGTTAGCTTTACAGAGAAAATCTTGTCTGGAAGTTTTGAATACTCAGGTTGAGCTGAACGACGGTCTTGATTTTCAGAGACGAAGAAGAACACACAATAGCTATATATCCAAACAACAATCAGAGACAAAGAACAGACAAATTAGACACCAATAAGAAGTAAAGCGATAGGGTCTCGAAGCGGAGAAGCCTAAGGGCAATAGAAGAAATATGAGTAAGAGGATTAGAAAATCTGTGACCTTGTATTCAGATGAGATTTAGAATGATCGTCATCACCATCACTTGATCGATCTTTAAATCCACGTAGACGAAACGAAACGGATAGAAGCCGAAGGGTTTGTATTGATTTGGGTAATTAAATGTATAAGAAACATAATTGAATTTGCAGGAGGGAGACGAAGAGAGTAACGCAGGCAGTGGGGAAAAAAATGACGCCGAAGCTTACCATTTTTGCTTGCGTATACACATACATCTAGACCTAGAGATTTTTGGAATTGTTTGGGCTTAGTTGGCCCACGAAGATAACATTTTTTACGAAGCTGACATGTAACAATTCTGGAGCTTTTTTCTTTGCTGAGGTGGACACTCCCAAGAGCCTCAAACAAGTGCTATTATATATAAGGAATTTATGACGGCTGATTAAAAGAGTATCAAACGCAAAAAGCTCTGTCTAGACGGTGGACCGGTGGATGTTACTGTAGACAATTGCGGTAAATAAACGAACAACAACATATTGTAAGTATCAGCGGCTGACAAACGAATATAGCTAAAAAAATGAAAATTCTTGCAAAGCATGTGCAAACGCTGCAAATCCTTTTCAGTTCTTGAATATAAATAGGGCCAAAACAATTAATAGTCGATTAAAGCTTTCCATCTAACCAGAAAACGACTCAAATCATCTGTATGATTGTTGAAGATATCGTGAAGATACTTTATGTGACTAGTTAGTGTTCAACTTGTAGATGTTGACTTTAATTTTAACGGTGTTATTCTAAGGTGACTCAAATTTCAAGGTACTGCAAAGGATCCTTACAGTCTGTTGTAGCCATGTCAACCACGGAAAATGGCAATGGGTGAGGCAGCTAAAGAGGCACTTTGGGTGCAAGGATTTGTGGTGGAGTTTGGTGTTGAGCAAGGTGGAGTTCAGCTACACTGTGATAGCCAGAGTGCGCTGTATCTGGCAAAGAATCAAGTGTATTATGCAAGGACGAAGCACATTGCCATAAGTTTTCACAAAATAAGGGAGTTGGCAGCTTCTGGAGAAATCTTATTGCAGAAGGTGTCTACGTTGAAGAATGCAGCTGACATGTTGACCAAGCCAGTTCTTACGAGGAAGTTCAGACATTGTCTTGAACTGCTCCAGATCTTCCGGTGCTAGAGGAAGATAGTGACCCCTCAGACGTTACAAGAGTCAGAAGGTGACATTGTTGAAGAGTCAGAAGGTGACATTGTTGAGATTTTTTGTCAAAGTGGAGTTTGTTATTCTAAGGTGACTTAAATCTCAAGGTACTGTAAAGAGGTCTTTCTTGAGTGAGCAAGGAATGTCACGGGTCGAAGGTACCTCCATGGGACGGTACACCATGGCGGTTTAGTTTCTCCTTGTATCAAGAGAATGAAAAGATCTCGTTAGGGTTTCTATTGTCTATTGTATCGGGTTTTGTGGCAGTATATAAAAAGGTTCAAGGGTTTATAAATATTAATACACGAAATATAAAAACCCTAGACTAAATGGTATTTGCCTCAATATCGTTTCTCTCTAAGTATTTCGCAAGACATTCTCTCTTCTAGGGTTCACTCGAGTTTTTCTGAAATTACAATTCCTTATTTGCGATAACTATTTTTCGTTTCAATACGATAGGATGACATGCAAAAACTATTGAAACGATGTTTATTTAATTCCAATCCTTAAGGTTACAAGCAAAACATAAATAAATATGTCACGCTTGAGATTAATAGGTTCTACATTAAATAGAAAATAAAGCAAGATAAATCCATAAATTTTCTGACATAACAGGAGACAGATAGATAACTTGGGAATCAAACAACTAATTAGCTGGAACTCTGCCTTTGAGGAAATTCTTACAAATCGTCTCCAAATATTTCCTGTCTGCTCCCCTATTCTCCAACGAGCCCTTTGCCGAGTCCGCCATTTCTTGCTGCAAAAGTTATTCATAATTTGTCAGATATACATACCAGATTATGTTCTCGTTGTTATTTTATTCGATGCAAAAGTAATACCTTGATGTAGCCAAGACGAAGAACACGATCAACAATCTCATAGAGAATCTCTTTGTTATACTCAGGATGTCCTTGAATGCAGAATAAATGATCCTCAATGGAGAACATCTCCACCTCGTACTTTTCGGAATAAGCTAGTACTTTGGCAGTTTCAGGCAACTCCAACACTTCATCCTGGTGTAGTTTTATTATGGCTAAGCTGTCCGGAATCTCGTTTCCGAAGTAACTTCCGGGAGTAATTGCATCCTTGACGAGGGTTATGTCGGCAAGTTTAAGTTCTGGTCCCTTCCTTGCTCTTCCAACTTTTCCTCCTCTGACTCTGGCTATGATCTAAATGAAAATTCGAATTTTAAAGATTAGAGGAAGCTTATAATCTCAATCGAAACCATTATATTAAGTGGCAAGTGTGTTTGGTACTACTAGATCCTAACCTTTAAAAGGGCATCTAAATATGATAAAGTTTCACTAATTTAGCAATAATAATTAACTCAAATCAATAAACACATTGGTTGATTGGTTAGATACGGTTTCCAATCGAACCATTCATATTGAAGAAACCATCAATAGATTAGATTATGTGCATAATATGGTTTGGTTTGAGTTTGATTTAGTTCGATCCTAAATTTTAAAAGGGTATCTTAATATGATAAAGTTTCACTAATTTAGCAATAAAACCAATAAACACATTGGTTTATTGGTTAGATACGGTTTCGAATCGAACCATTCATATTGAAGAAACTATCAATAGATTAAATTATGTGCATAATATGGTTTGGTTTAGTTCAGTCCAAATTTTTTGTTCTTTTTTTTTTCGGCTCCAAATTTTTTGTTCATCCCTAAATAAAAGGACTAGATTTAAAACGGAAAAACTGCTTAAATTTTTTAAAATTTATCAAAAGAGTCGAAAAATTCTCCAACTATATTGTAAACACAAAAAACATCCAATTTAAATCTCTAATTTATTGATCAACCCGATCAATCATGTTGTTAAATTGCTTAACATACATAATTAACTATGTTAAAATATGTTTCTAATTGCAATTTTTGCGTTTAAGATGTATAGATCCTACATTACATCCGCATGTACACTTTGACGGGAAGTCATAGTTTCTGAATGTGTTTACAATATACTCATTGGGACAAGAACTCATCGCATGATAGGTAAAGAGTTACGATTTGGAAATGAGGAGAACCCAAGTGTTCCACAGGGTAATATGACTTGGTTAGTACAAGTTAGAAATTTAATTAGCTAAGTCAATATAAATTAGATATTTATTAGGTTTACAAAATATATAATAGAAGATTCCTTTGACCAATTTCCAATAAATTTGAGGATTTTTAGGCAATTTTCTCAATTTAAAACCAGAACTAAATTAGTGGACAAAAATAAAATAGAAAGGGGAAATAAATTAAGAATAGAGAAAAGAAGATATACCTGGTGACCAAAACAGATGCCAAGAATTTTCTTCTTCATCTCATCAAGTTTCTTGACGATCTCACATAGCTTAAGGATCCACTCATCATTCTCGAAAGAATCGTGAGAGCTTCCGCTAATAACGAAACCGTCGTACTTCTCGAGATCTTTCTCCTCGGGAAACTCCCCCTCGACGACCCTAAACGAGTCCCAATGCTCTCCTTCATCTCCGAACGTCGACACGAACACGTTGTGGTATCCGCCGTACTCTTTCTTCACGAACTCTGAATCAGGAGTTGCTAGAAACAGAGCGAACCTTTTCTGCTCAACCATTTTTTTCCGGCGAAAAAATAAAGAGAGAGAAAGAGTAGTTGGTTAAATACGAGAGATAAGAACAATGGAGATGGAGCAATTGAAAAGAAACACGTAAGTATGTGTGTATTTATATGAGATTGGATTTGGTTTGAGCCACCTACTTGCTTGGTCTCTAAATTTTCCACGTTTTATATAACATACTATTGTAATGGAGACATGACAGCTAGCTTACCGCTGTTGACCGTTTTGTCCAGACGAGAGACTCACACGTTATTAAATTCTGAATATAACTATATAGTATATACTAATATTACATTGATTGTGTTCATAAAAAAATATTACACTAAATCATATTTAATAGAATTGTTTGTATTGACTCAGCGCATTGGCTCCTTAATCAGCATTTACAGCAGAGAGATTTGAGGGCAGAGGGTTCAGTGAATTCTCAGCTTACAAAGACATGGCAAAGACCGCCGAAGGATTGGCAAAAATGCAATGTAGGATCTGCTTGGAATAAGAAGCATCATACCAGTGGAGCTTCATGGGTCCTAAGAAATGATAGAGGTCTGGTTGTGCTGCATAGTAGACGCTCTTTTGTAGGGATATGATCCCGGTTGGAAGCCAATATGGCCAGTCTAAAGTGGGCGATTGAAAGTATGGAAAGTCTAAAGGTACTACGGGTGATCTTTGCTTCATTAGATCTTGAATTGATTGGGGCAGTCTCGCGGCCTAGAGCATGGCCTTCCTTTAGATCGTATTCTTCTGCTCTCCTTAAACTCTTAAAGAAGCTCCAATTGTGGAAGCTTACTCATGAGACAGACGAGACTAATCAGGGAGCTACAATGATAGCTAGAAGTGGAGGATCTCGAGAGCTATGGCAATCGTATATAGCTATGGGATCTCCGGGTTGGCTTAAGGACTTTTTTGATTTGGAAGGTAGCATTTCCTCAGTATAATGCTCTTCTGGCGTTTATCCTTTGATGTTTGTTGTTTTTTGGGGTCAGTCTGTGTGGCCAATCCTAGGCTCTTGGTTAAGAGGCTAGTTGATGTCGATATATTTTTGGGTTACATGATCCTCTGTTGTGGGTCATTACCGAGTGGTGGACAGTGTATTTCTTTGGTCTTTGTACTTTTTGGTTATGAATGGAAAGGAAGATTAGACGAAAAAAAAAAAAAAGAATTGTTTGTATTAGATTTGATTCCCCTGCCAAAAGTAATGAATTGATGCGCATCTGAATATGTTTAAGTAATATATGTATATTATCTTATCGTATCTCATTCTCATATAACAACTTTTAACTTATTTTTTAATTTTTTTTTGGCGGCTAACTTATTTAGAAAAGCTCCATGTTTTACTGTTCAAAAAATCTAAAAAGTTACGTCATTATTAAAAAATTTAAAGTCAAAAGTCTCTAGTAAATAAGAATGGGAAAAATGCCAAAAAATACCTGAATTATTCAGAACTGTCCAAAACAAACCCAGACTAAAGAGCTTCCCAAAATAAACTCAGACTAAACGTTGACTTCCCAAACAATACCCCAACTTAGAGTTGACCTCGCCAAAATGGTACACCGTTAATTAATTTAACACAAAAATTCAACGCCGTTAATGGTTCTGTTAAACAAATACGACGTCATCCAAAACGACGTCGTTTTGTTCGACGAGAAAATTGCTGGATTCGAACCTAAGACCTGTGAGCATGTGTATGAGACATGTAACCATTGAACCAATTGATATTCGTTGTTCATGATTACAAACAAATTATGTTAAGTTCTCTTCTTTCTTTATTTATAATAATTCCCAAATTGATTTGTAACTTACAACTCTACAATAAAAATTCATGATATAAAATTTATGTATAACAAACATATTTACTAACATCTTACAATCATATATATTATAAAAATCATTTGATATTTTTAATTTTTTATTAACAGAATTATATATATATATATATATATATATATATAATTTATGTATATATTTACTAATAAAAAATTAAAAATTAAAAATTATATATATATTTAATTTATGTATAACAAACATATTTACTAATGTTTTATTAAATTCAATAGATATATATATATATAATTCTGTTAATAAAAAATTAAAAATATCAAATAATTTTTATAATATATATGATTGTAAGATATTAGTAAATATGTTTGTTATACATAAATTTTATATCATGAATTTTTATTGTAGAGTTGTAAGTTACAAATCAATTTGGGAATTATTATAAATAAGGAAAAAAGAGAACTTAACATAATTTGTTTGTAATCATGAACAACGAATATCAATTGGTTCAATGGTTACATGTCTCATACACATGCTCACAGGTCTTAGGTTCGAACCCAACAGAGTGCTGGTTTTTTAATTTTCTCGTCGAACAAAACGACGTCGTTTTGGATGACGTCGTATTTGTTTAACAGAACCATTAACGGCGTCGAATTTTTCTGTTAAATTAATTAACGGTGTACCATTTTGGCGAGGTCAACTCTAAGTTGGGGTATTGTTTGGGAAGTCAACGTTTAGTCTGGGTTTGTTTTGGGAAGCTCTTTAGTCTGAGTTTGTTTTGGCCAGTTCAGAATAGTTCAGGTATTTTTTGGCATTTTTCCCAAATAAGAATTTATTATTGATGACTTTTCTTGGCTATATTGAGTGAGGGGTTTCTAACTTTCATATGTACTCGGAACTGGAATTTGAAACTTATTGTTCTTTTAGAGCATACGCATTGGTGTACCTCTACTAGGGGTTCTTAGAAATTTTTTATTAATATTTTTGTTTGATGTGATTTGTTAAGAACCCCTCTCTCTTTTACTACTACATTGGTGTTACTCAAATTAGGGTTCTTAAAATTAAAATCCTTGTTATGGAAGCAATCACAATGCAATCACAAACTCAATTTCACAAACTCAACTTCACAAACTCTAAAGAACAATGGACAATTGTAACTTCTCCAAGACACAACACATTCGTTCCAAGAAATGCAAAAACTCATAAGCTTGTATCATAAATATTTTACCTGTTGCTTTCTTTTCCTCTCCAACTCTCCCTAATGAAAATAAAGAAAAGCTAATCAGATACAAGACTTTCAGTTCTGAAATGGTAATCGTCTTTGTAGGAATATTTATGATAGTGAAGACTTATTATTACAGAAATATATCAAAAACAACATCACTTACACTCCTTTCTTCTTGTTCAATTTGAATTTGACGCTCACGATTATTCATATCAGCTATAACCTTTGCCTACATACAATAAGACATCTAGTAAAGTAACTTCACCGAGTACAAAACCACAGGATCTGAGGAGAACAAAAAGTTAAGCAATAGTAATATATCAAACAAAAAGCTGGTGCAAGCAGAACCAAACAGTGACACAAGAAAGGAAAGTGTGTGTGGGAAAAAGTTTCAATGATTCAACGAATTTATCACTTATATATGCCTCCTACCAGCTATAAGTTGGGGGGTATATCATCATATAGGCTGCTCACATAAACAAAAAGAGAATCAAAGAAAATTCAATGCATACCAGTCTATTCTTTGCTATTTGTTCACGATCCCATCTAGACAGTCTTCTTTTGTCACTTTCCCCTGGAATTTCCTCAGGAAATAGATCAGCTGTTGAAGATGAAACATGTCTTAGAAATATCTGTGAGTAAGCAAATAAGTATAGAAAACAGATTCTATTCAACCTCTACCTCCAACAAGTATCAAGAGTAGACTAACTATCATTCCATAAACAAGTAAGCAAAATGGTTCATCATAAACTGATCACAAACCTGTTATTACTTGGTTGACCACCTCCACCAAATCCAGGGATCAAATCATCAAAACCATCTTCATTCTTCTTCAAATCCCCAGAACTGCTCTGGTTCAAGCTCTTCTCATTGTGACTAAGTCCGGTCAAATCACCCAACAAATCATCAACTACGTTTACCGATGAAGAGTTTGAGTCAGGCATTACAGTGAACAAGTAACCGGCATCATATCCTATTAGGGTCTTCACTAAATTACGACTAAGTCTTACCAGATTTATCTGTAGATAACTTATTCAACTCATCAAACACCAATAAATCGTCAAACCCACCAGAATTCAAACAGTCAAACTTTGAATTATTCAAGGTCAATTCTGTGTTTGCATCGTCTCCCGAATCTAAATGACATGTCTTTACACTGTCAGGGTTGAATCCAGATCGCTTCAACGCTGCCATTGGAGCTGATTTGCCTCGGGGCTTTATCCCATAACGCTCCGTGAGAACAACAAACTCATCCATCGCCCACAACTGATCGAGACCAAAAATAAACAACTATGAGTTTAAAAGATCCTAACTTTATCCAGAGATATATCACCTGTAATCACCACGACCAAGCCATCGAAATCAATCAAAGAGAAGCAGAGTAATGAGAGGTTATACCTCTGGCTTTATTGCCGATGTCGGTGTAGAGACCAGGATTGATGAAGCTTTTGACGGAAAAAGAAATTCCGAGAGAGAAAGAGACTCAGAGAATCGCAAACACAGGAAGAAGAAAATGGCGAGGAGATGAAGCTTTCGACGGAAAAAAAAAAGACCAATCTGTGTGTTAAGAAACGGTTGCTTAAAATCCCTAAATAAGGATCGGTTCTTAACAATATTACTTTTTTCATTTTTTTAAAATACAGATTCCCTAAGAATCTGAGCCCAAAAGGAGTTAAAAACTTCCAATGGACTTGGTCTTATAATTTTACTTTTGCATGCTTTTGATCAATGTGAGTTCGCTGAGTCACGCCGGAGATTTATTGGAAGAGAGATCCAAGTGAGGATCACTCAAAACCAAAACCAAAACTAAAGCCGAGGAAAAGCGGAAGAGAATCCGACCAAGACCATCGGCGCAACAATAAAACCGAAAGAAAAAAAGATTTCACTCAATAAGGATTGAAAAGGAAAATTGGAGTAGAAATCAGAAAAAAAATCCCAACTATTAACATCAAAGAAGAACCGCTGAAACGATCTCTCACCTTGTGGAAGATAAATTTGGAGAACAAGGAAGAGAGAACTCTCTCGAAGAGAGAGAAGCGGTTTTCTTATTTCAACTAATTTTGTCCCGCTTTTTATTGGCCTCTCTAAGACTCTAACATGTTGAAAATATATCTCTAAGACTCTCTCGGATCTTATTTAATGTCTTCTTCCAATACACATATTTATTTTTTATCCTATTGTTATGAAAATCTCGAACATTATTGGAAATTAAAAGTATGTGTCGGTTTTGTGTTTGTCACAAACTATCTTGTTGAGTTAGTGGATTCATGTTTAGGAACAAGTGAATCTAAGATTTTGGTTGAGGTTGAACTAAGGAAAGCCTTTCCTACGACAATCGCTACTGATGATAAAAATAGATTTATTTCCATGATTGATGCGGAATAAGCTTGGTTGCCTTCTAAATGTGGTACATGTGTTGAGCTTGAACACAAGGTAAAGCATTGCTTGCAATCTGTCAGTAAATCTCATATAGTTGCTACCAAAATTACTGAGATGGCTCTCAATGTTAGCTTTGTGGTCTCGACCACTTCTCCCATCCTTGTTACTACATCTCCCCAAACAAACAGTTCTTCACCTCCAGTCTCAGACATTAAGATACCTTTTATCATTCTTTTTGATGAAAATAATGAATCAAACTCGGTTAATCCAAATATTATTGTCAAAGTGGATGATCTCCTTTCGATAGCTATAATCTATGTGTTTGAGACCATGGTGTCTATCGAATCTCAATACGTTCTTGCGTTTATCTCCATCTATGAAACCATTGAGTCTCTGATCATGGAGTTTGCCACGATTTTATCAGTCACTGGCATTTCTATTGCTCATGCAACCTCTACGGTCCCAAAGGAAAGTAGAAGAACATTTGATCCCGGTTTTGGTTCTAACAAACTTGCCTCGTTGATTTCTATGGAAGAAGAAGAAGATTTAGACAAAGAGACTGATTGGATGGATCTTATTGAAGGATTATGTGATTTCAAGGTGTAATTGTCAGGTTACATCCTAGAACATACATAACTCGGATCTAGGTGATTTTGCAGATGAATCATAAACAGATCAGATTCATTACCTTTTATTGCAGCGGATTGATCAAGGAATGAAGAGATCACTGAGAGCTGATTATTACCGGCTCCTCCAAGGAATATCCACACGCTTACAAGCTACTGGATCAGGCTGCTAGACCAAGCTGGAACCAACAGAGAGAGAGGAAGACGGCTCTGCTAGAAATCGCAGACACTTAGGGTTTCTGGCGCCTGCACTCTTCCTTATATGGGCCCAAGTAATTAAACTAATGGCTCATTAGGCTTTTGGGCCCAAGGCCCAAATCAGACAAAATACTGTATTTTGTCTGGCCCAATTCTCTGTACAAATACAGTAAATGCTGCATCTTACCGTATTAATTCCATTTTAACTTTCCCGTTAGCTATGGTGTGTGACCCTTTGGGATCATACAATACTGGTAATAAGTCCTAAACTTATAGATCATGAGCGGGCTCTAGCAAGTCATCATGATCACCCAGTATTTATGACTTATGTCTGATCTCGACACTTATCATATTTTCTAGAGATAGTACGGTAGATTTCAGGACATTCCCAACACTTATGACACTTATGGAAAAAAATCCTTAGAAAAAGATTGGTAAAGCCATCAACAAAGACGATAGAGATGCACCTGCAGTCCACAAGTCGTGGACCGAGAAACCAAGGTCGTGGAAATCGAAGTGGACACTGCTAGAAGTATTACCATCCTAACTTGTAATCTTTTGTTTTAATAAAAATGTATCGTTTCAAAAAAAAATGTACAAAAGGGCATATGAATCAAGCTCAAAGTATTCTTCTTAAGGATAGTAATCTGAGAAGAAGTTCTCTCTATGAAGAGAGAGAGAAAGCCCTTTCGTTTTATTATTCGTTTCATTACGATCGGATGACATGCAAAAACAATAAAACCACGTTTATTTAATTCCAATTCTTAAGGTTACAAACAAAACATAAATAAATATGTCACGCTTGAGATTAATAGGTTCTACATTGAATAGGAAACAAGCAAGATAATAAATCCATTAATATAACAAGAGCCAAATAGATAACTTGGGAATCAAACAACTAATTAGCAGGAACTCTGCCTTTGAGGAAATTCTTGCAAATCGTCTCCAAATATTTCCTGTCTGCTCCCCTATTCTCCAACGAGGCCTTTGCCGAGTCCGCCAGTTCTTGCTGCAAAAGTAATTCATATTTTGTCAAATATATACCACAAAATCATGATGATATAAGTTTTTTTTCTTTCTATCAACTATTATGAGATAATAAGGGGAAAATATAGCAAACCTTGATGTAACCAAGACGAACAACACGATCTACGATTTCGTAGAGAATCTCTTTGTTATACTCGGGATGTCCTTGAATACAGAATAAATGATCTTCAATGGAGAACATCTCCACCTCGTACTTCTCGGAGTAAGCTAGTACTTTGGCAGTTTCAGGCAACACCAACACTTCGTCCTGGTGTAGTTTTATGATCGCTAAGCTGTCCGGAATCTCGTTACCGAAGTAACTTCCGGGTGTAATGGCATCCTTCACGAGGGTTATGTCTGCAAGTTTAAGTTCTAGTCCCTTCCTTGCTCTTCCAACTGTTCCTCCTCTAACTCTGGCTATGATCTAAAATACATCGAATTTTGCTGATTAGAGGAGCCTTAATCTCAATTGAAAACGCTATATTAAGTGGTAATTGTGTTTGGTACTAGTAGATCCTAACATTTATTGCCATGCTTATTGAATATTTCACTAGTTCATTGGTAATTAATATTTCACCCACTAATCGAAAATACTTTCTCTGTTTCATAAAGAATGTGATTTTGACACATTTCACATATATTAAAAAACATATAATTATACTAAAATATCCTTATTTAATATATCATTAATTAGACAAAACTTATTTAAAGTCAAATAAAATGAGTATTATATGAAGGGTTATACTGGAAATTTGTCTTAAAAATTACATTGAAATATAAAACGACACTTTTGTAAAAAAAAAAAAAAAATCTCGAAAACGACATTTTTTTGTGAAACAAAGAAAATATAATTTACTACTTGTTAATTCGAAAACATTAATACCAAACAAGGAACTGGGTTTGTGCCTCACTTTTTTTTTTAAAGAGGGAAACCATGTGATGCATTATTTTTTTATGAAGTTATAACGAGTGGGATCGGTTAATTATAGATAATCATAATCAGATCCGATCCGAATAATATTTATTTAATATATAAGTAATCATTGATATTAATAGATCTTAATTGTGACTTATTAAATAATGTACTTCATTCTTAAAATAATGACCTAATTCATTAATCGAAAACACCATACCTATCCGAGTATGGTTCACTTGTTAATTTTGATACTTTTATGGAATTAGATGACCAATTCATTAATTTTTTGACAATTGATTCATTCTTTTCTTTCTTTCTTTTTTGGACTAAGTCAATTGATTCTTCGACCCAAAAAAAAAAAGTCAATTGATTCATTCATAAATTGGATTTATTTCTCTTACTCTTCCACTCGATATTTAAAAGAATTAATAATAACAAAAACAAGGGAAAATAAATTAAGATTAGGGCAAAGAAGATAAACCTGGTGACCGAAACAGATGCCAAGAACTTTCTTCTTCATCTCATCAAGTTTCTTGACGATCGCACAAAGCTTAAGGATCCACTCATCGTTCTCGAAGGAATCGTGAGAGCTTCCGCTAATAACAAAACCGTCGTACTTCTCGAGATCTTTCTCCTATGGAAACTCGCCCTCGACGACCCTAAATGAGTCCCAGTGCTCTCCTTCATCTCCGAACGTCGACACAAACACGTTGTGGTATCCGCCATACTCTTTCTTCACGAACTCTGAATCAAGAGTCGCTAGAAACAGAGCGAACCTTTTCTGCTCAACCATTTTTTTCCGGCGAAAAAATAAAGAGAGAGAGAGAGAAGTTGATTATATGAGAGAGATAAGGAGCAAAGGAGATGGCAATGGAGAGGAAACACGTAGGTATGTGTATTTATGTGAGATTATATATATATATATATATATATATATTTTTTTTAAAATAATATATTATATTTATATTAAACGGTCCAAAACCGAAATCGATCTGGTTTACAACAGTACCAACCCAGAGATAAAAAACCAAACAAACCTAATAAACCGCAGAGAATCCTCAAACCGGCCAACGAAATTACGGAATTGCCATCGACCCTTTTCATGGATAAACACACGGCTTCGCCGCCGCACCGCCGGCGGATTTGATCTGGCGAGCCATGCGGTAACTGATGTAGCCCTTCTCGAACGGCATGAAGACCTGACCTCAGCCGCCGTTCCAGACCCGCAAACCATGACCACGACTCGCCTTCTCCCGACAACAACAGAGCTCTCTCGGTGAACCACAGACTCAACCGGAAAACCAGCTCTCAGCAAGTTTCGAATTCGACAACAACCGCCGTACACCCAAACCGGCGAGAACCTAACTCCAATCGGTCGCCCCCGAACTCTCATCTCCTCCTGCCGAAGAAATTTATCTGATGAAGCAGCATGCAACTAAGGCACGACATCGCCGCTCCACCGCAGTCGCTTCGATTAGGCCATCACCTCCGCGACACTTCTTTAGCCCGACTCGATTCCCTCCGACCACTCGCCGCCACAAACACGAAACCAGATCTGGACTTACCTTGGGACCCTGCACTCGCTCCTTACATCGCACGTCCTCAAGCGACAGGAGAGCTCGCGACTTACTGGACTTTCGACTCGTCACGCTCTGGCACCGCACCGCCTTGGCGAGGGAATTCCGCACCACACAACACCGGAGGAGAGAAAGCGAGACATCTTCTGGGTTTTTTTGCCACCACGATCGTACGATGATGCTCATCTCAAGAAGGGAGGCCTTTCACGACCACGGCGAGATTTCGCCGGACCGGAAAAGCCTCGAAGAACGCATAACGAAGATGAAAGTTTTTGGAAAAATAGAAAGAGATCGAGAGTGGATGCGTGTATACACGCGCACATTCCTCTTTAGGTCCGTGTGTATAAAAAGTTATAATTACCATGTGAGATTAGATTTGTTTGAGCCACCTACTTGGTGTTTAAAATTTCTACGTTTTATACAATACTATTGTAATGGAGACATGACAGCTAGCTAACCGCTGTTGACACGTTACTAAATCCTGAATTTAAAAAAAAAATATTACACTAATTGTCGACAACAATAAAATTTAATAGAATTGTTTGTATTAGATTTGATTCCCCTGCTAAAAGCAATGAATTGATGCGCATCTGAATTATTTTAAGAGTATTATGTTTATATTATCTTCTCGTATCATATTCCCATATCATAACTTTTAACTTATTTTAAAAGCTACATAGTTTACTTTTCCAAAAAAAAATACTAGAGAAGTTACCTGAGAAATAATACAATGTCATCATTATTAAATTCAAAATTATTTAAAAGTCAAACGTCTCTAGAAAATGAAAATTAATATTGCTAACTTTTCTTGGCTGTATTAAGGGGATTTCTTATAATTTTAATTTAATATATTGCACGCTTTTGACCTAAAAATGTATCAAAACCTCACTTTGGTTTGTTGACAAAAAAAAAACCTCACTTTGGTTTTGGTTTTGTCTTTGTTTTTGTTTTGTTTTCTCAGGATGGGGTCTTCTTGACCCATTATATAATTCGTAAGTCGCCAGCAACGCCGGTCTTGTTATTGGCCTCTCTAAGACTCTAACATGTTGAAAATAGATCTCATACGATTTTTTTATCATTTTTATTCTGAACATTGTATATTCGTACTTCTTAAATCAATCAAGATCTGCGCAATTCTCGGATCTTATGTAATGTCTTCTTCCAATACACATTATTTATATAACTTACTCTTCAAGCTCAAATAAAAGGATATGTTTCGTGCACCGTCTGTTGCAAACGATTGGGTTCCTTTCACCGTCGCATATAATATATGTAGGCACCTCAAAATCTTGTTTTCTTCTCCGTAGTGAAAATATAATATTTGACTGTTTCTACGCCGTGCCAAGAAGGGTTCTCTCACAAGTCGTTTTTCAAATTGAATTCCTAGCTATTTTTTTTATTGTTATTAAATACATCGGTCCAAATATTGCGTTGTGTACGAATAACACTAAGGTCAAACAAATTGTAAATATCTTCAGCCAAGAATAAAAGATGAAATTCGAATATATTCCCTAAAATGTTTATTTAGGTTTTGATTGGTTTTGAGCCTGTTAAATATTATTAAGATGTTTATTTAAAAGAAAACCTAATGTTTTGGAATGCTATTTCACTTATGAAAAAAAAAACAGATTATTTCAAGGGTTTGAATAAAATCAACGTTTAAACCTAAATGAGGGGGAGAAGAGGCAAGTGGTCCCGTGGTCGTGGTCCACCGCTGCGTCTTTCTCATCTGGAGTACGAGTCCACATTTTTTCTTCCTGGAAGGACTGGATCAATAGACCGGTCTGTTGTAGCCCAACGTTAAAAAAAAAATGAGGGGATGTGGGCTTATAAATAGGCCTCACTTTACTGTTGAAAAATTATGGGTCGTGAGATTTTGGAGGTAAACACTTGGCTTCTTAGTGGCCAGTGAATTTGAAAGCAAATCAGAAGATCAAAAGGAAATATGTTTTCATTACCCAAAAAGGCAAATATTTTATAAAAGAGTACAAACGCAAAGCTCATTTCTTAAATGATGATGAAATCTCTCATCCGTATCCTTTGTCCCATCTTTGTTCTCTGCTTTCCTTTTTGTTTATCTCTTCTTCATCCCTTATGGCCTTATCCAAACATTTTGGTTTGTTGGTTATTGACTTACTTCTGCTACATTGTGTAATTATTGAATTTGATACTTTTGGTTTCTATAACCTTTTAAAAATAAATTTAAGTATCCGGAAGACCAGGTCGTAGTTGAACGAGGTTTGCTTCATCATAGTAGTGATTATGATTTAGTTCAAATTGTCTAATAATATATCTTTGACTTGGAAAATCTTTTTTTTTTTTTAAATTTCGAATTTTTCTGAGATTGTTTTGACTACTATTGTTTAAGATAAAACTTCAACCTCTATCTTTTATTTTAAACAAATTTATTTCGTCTTTATGCTCTATTATTCCACTTCGCCAACATGTCTCTTACGATTACCATATAGTATTATTTTATTTTCAACTAAAAAGACTAGGTCATATATGATGGTTTACTCATAATCCCCATCTCCATTTCATGACAGAACCAATTAGTTTTGGATTTATGAAACAAATCTACGAACAAAAAAAAAAGAAAAAAAGATGGTTTTGAAAGATAAAACAACAGTGTTACAATGGACAGAGGAAGGTGACGTTTCCTCAGACATTCTGTCTCATTCGCAACTCTTTTTCCTGTTGTTCTGCATTTCCTCTGTGACTCTGTCATTTCACCTCACAAGTCATTACCTCTCTCTCTCTGGTTCTTTCAGCTTACTCTTCCCATTTACGCACACGTGTAATTCTTTTATGCCGTTAGATCTTTCAGCTCCTATGCAATAATGCAACACAACCGACACCTACCAAAATTTTCAATTCCGGTTCGGTTCAACTATCATACGGACCCTAATTATATATAGGCATGTTCTTGTGTGTCATGTCTTGGAAATGTATATATTAATTTATGTGTTATGGGTATTTGGGAAAGGAGAATATTAAATTGTATAGTGTTTGGTGGTGGTAGTCTCCATAAAATCTAAGCTCGACTAGGGTGCACATGTTTTTGAAATAAATATAAATAGACCACCTTATAAATATACATATTGGAGTGCCAATCAATTTACTATGACAATTGAAATATAATGAACTTAATTAGATGTAACCTACCTATAATTAATACAATTAGATCGTTGATTAAAAGAATAAAAGGCACCAGTTCCACGTCAGAAACATGGAACACCGACGAATCTGTATTAGATTTACATGCATTTACACACTAATTGCTAATTAGGATATTATATTTTAAAAGTAATTACCAAATAAGTAAAAATTATTTTACTAGAGTGGTATTTAGTGTCCCACACACAGAACCTTGGAGAGAGAAAGAGAAGGTAAAGGTTTACAAGGATGCTTCTCTCAGACGAAACGAATAAAGAAGAACACAACAAAGCTGAGGAAAAAAATCCACAAATGGTGAAAAAAGCAAGCAAGAAGAAGAAGAAGCAAATATGTATTCTTTGCCTATCTTTTACACACCATTTTTTTCTTCTTCTTTACCAAAATCCATTAGTCTCTCTCTCGCTCTTACTTGTTCTTTATGGGTTATCTGATTTTTTTTGTTCTTGTTTTTTTTTTTGTAGTAGGAAACAAATGGAGGGTACAGAGTATTACTGCAATGATTGGGGTTTCAAGAGTGCATGTTCGTTAGAGAAGAAGAAAAATGAGTTTCAAAACTCGTCAATGTCGTTGGTGATCAGATTCATTTCGTGTATTATGTCATTAATTAGTTCCTTTTGTTGAGAGATATTAGTGTAATAACGCTTTGGGAAGTAGTGGTATTGGCAGAATGGCTCAATCTCCTTGTCGCATTATCACTTTATACACTCTTCTTTTGCTGTATGATTTTCATACTCCATTTTTAAACAAATAACTTGTTATTGCTTCTTCCCCAAAAAAAATTATGAACTATTTTTTTTTAATATTAACATTCATCAATTATGCAAGAATTTTGACCGTAAGAGGCTAAGACCATGTGCATTAGAGGTTTTAAGGGGTTTTTAGCAAAAGTTCTTAAAAAATAAAATGTTGCGGGTCCCACGTGAACAGTTACCAACCTCTCTCCAAAAATTCTTAATTAAGAGTTTTAAGAGTTGGGTTTGTCACTGTTCATGCGACGTGGCGACCCGCGATTGGCTCTTTTTTTATTTTTTTTTACCAGATGCAAAAAAAAATTAATAATAATAAAATCTTAAGAACTCCCAAGAGAGGAGTTCACTAATGCACATGCTCTAAGACCATCTCCAATGTATTTTGCTATATTTGCCTCTATTATAGAGTTTCTCTATTCTAGAGGTGGGTTTTGCTCCAATGTATTCCTCTATATTTTCCTCTAAAATAGAATATTCCCTCAAATATTCTTTTTTATTTTACTAATCATATATTTTTTTTTTTAAAGTTACAAATTAAACCCTTTTATTCTTTTTTATTTTATAAAACTTTTATAAAAATATAAAATGTTTGAAAAAGCAACAAAGAAATTGTATATCTGTATAACAACAACAATGAAACAATTTTTTATATATTTATTTTGATTATAATTATAAAATATAAAAATTAAAAGACAATTGTGCAAATAAAAAAGTATGCATCTATCATAGAGGAATGTTATTTCTTCCTCTATATATAGAGGAAAAAATAGCAATCTCTATTTTAGAGCAAGATATAGAGGTAGGTTGGAGCTCATTTTCCTCTATTATAACATTTAGAGAAAAATATAGCAATGGGTTGGAGATGCCCTAAGAGCTTAGAGCAGGGTATCGTACTTTTTATTTCCAAGCCATTGCATATATTTTAATTATATTTCTTCTGAATTTCTCGATCTATCATTTTCCAAGGATTTGTTTTTTCGTCTTTTCCAAGGATTTGATCTGTGTATATATATTGGTGATATTATTGCATTTCTATGTGTGTGTATATATATGCATTGCTGATGATATTGGATGTATGTCTAAGTAATCAATCTATTGTTGACGACACAACGGAGGAAAAGGACGAGAGAGAGTGTGATATGGTTGTTTCTTAGTTCTACATTTCTACTCATCTCGGGGAACGTGCCTTCCATAATACCATAAACCCGGATATTTTTGTTACTAATTGTGTTATTCAGACCATCTCCAATGGGGTTCTTAGACCACAACCAACGGCAGTTTCTAAAGGAAGAATCCTTAACAAATATTATTAATTTATTGTGGGTCCCACGTGGGGTCCACAATTTTTTTAACAAACCGCTTCTTAAAATCCTAATCTAAGGACCGCTTCTTGCACTGTGCGTAACATTTGTCAGCGTCTGATTCGTCACCTTTTTTTTTAATTTCTTTTTTTGCACCTGTAAAAAAAAAAAATTAATAAAATAATTTTTTTAAGATACCCATATGGGTAACGGCGTTGTTCATGCTCTTAAGCACATGTCCTTAAAAAAATTAATTAAATAATGTAGATTTCATATTAAGAATTAAGAAAGGGGATGATAAAATCCTTAATTAAGAACCTGTTTCTTACCTGTAGCACTGACGTGTCGCTTTTCCATTGGTCCTTTTCTTTTTACTTTTTTGATTTTTTTTCGCCTATTAAAAAAATATATATATTAAAAAAAAATTTTAAGAAACTGAGCAAGGTAACACCATTGTACCTGCTCTTATTTAGGATTTTTACTCAACTATTACGTACACTAGTTGTCTAGTTAAACACAGCTAATCAATATATGTTTAATCAAGGAATGATTAGAAAAAGGCAATTATCAAGTGAGCCAAGATAAACAAGAAGTTAAAAGTAAGAGAGAAAGAGATTAGAGTGTTTCAATGCAAGAAGCAAATATTAAATCAAGCCTACACATTATGATACCATATGTTTTAATTATATACAATCTGGTATTGTTCTGTCTGTTGACAAGTTTTCTTACAAACAAACAAAAAAGTCGAGGACATGCAAAATCTCTATAATGTTTTGTTTTCTCTTTTGGCGTAATTATTTGATTAAAACGTATATGATTCATTATTAAGATATATAGGCTTCCAACCTAAAATCAATTGGTGATGAGTGGAGTGGTCTATATCTCTTGTATATTAAGTGAGATCCCTTCCAATTACCGATGTGGAACATTATGTTTTAATATGTCCCTCAAGATAATGGTTCTTTGACCATTACCAATTTGGACCTAGCTTGTCGATGGATGGACCAACTTTGGGTCGGATCAGGTTGGATTGTATGGATTATGCTCTGATACTATATTAAGATATATGAGCTTCCAACATAAAACCAATTGATGATAAGTGGAGTAGTCCATGTCTTTTATATATTAAGTGAGATTCCTTTCAATTACTGATGTAGGACATTATGTCCTAATACTCATTAATCATTAAGAAGCAACAATATATTAGAGATTAACGTTCAAGTCAGCCTGGCTGTAAATCACACATCTCCACCTTAAGCTTCACAAATGTATAACAAGAAGTTTCGCAGCAGATATTTTATAGTATCTAAAAACACTAGTAAATATAGATGGGCTTAAAATGGTGTAACAAAAAGACATATTCAATATGGGCTTAAAGTTTTACGGTACCAAGCATTATGGGCCTATTATTTCATGAGCATATTTCTTCTTCCAAAATCTAAATCCTGCTTTGTTCATCCGAACAGTTTTGAGTTTTGACCATTTTTTTGGTTCTAGTTTCAAACTGAGATAAACTATTAGTTATATTTTTTATAGAAGATAAAATATCAAAGTATTTGTTTCCTAAATAATGACGGTCACTAAAGAATAAGAATCTAAATTCAATTTATTTCTAAATTACATGTATTTTTTAGTTTAATTATAGTTGCTCGAGCCAAAAAAATGGTCACTTGCTTATATTTTATATATATAAGCTATGGTCAAGAAATATAGTAAGAAAGTAGAAAAAGTTAGAGAACGTGGAAGGATCAGGTCGACCATATAAGCAAGGGGAAATCACAGAAGAATAAACGCACTCCAACGAAGATTTACTGCCCCCACTCTCTCTCTTTTTCTTAACTTTAACTTTAGGGTAATAATAATAATATTCAGCATTTTGATATTGTTACTAATCTAAAAGTTTGTAAATTGAGCGTTTTCCACTTTTAAAACACTAACATGACTTAAAAGATCCATTAATTAATGATTGATGACTCAGGTTCCATTGCTAAAATGCACCACTGTTCTGCTACAAACATTGATGTAAGTAGCCACAAAGCATATTTAATTGGCCATGATAAAGGAATTAAAAAGTAAAAATTAATATTTTTAAAAAGGACTTTAGTGGAATAAAGCATTTTATAAATGGTGCAGTTGAGAATCTGGTCCCCTGGATAAAAAGATGAAACACAAACTAATGAAGAAAATAGAGAGGAAAAACATCCTAGTTTTTTTATGTGGTGCAAATTATATGAACCCTCCAAAAGAGTGAGAAGTCTAGGTCTTCGGTTCAAGTATGCTTGGTAGGGATCTTGAAGTGCCCATCCCAATCTAGAAAAATGTACGAGTCTTTGTGTTTAGAACTCGGTTCATAAAAAAAATTGAAAGCCAAAACGCATAATAATGTTAAAATTTGGCTGGATTTGTCCCATCATCCAATCTTTCTCCACTTCCGTGAAAGATCATAATTATTACATCCACAAGAATCTAATTCTGATGCTAAATCATTTGTGAAACATTCAACAATACTTCTCGAGGGTGGATGAACTGATCACTAAAAGGTAATATAGATGTTGTCATTATGTGATATTATTATATATGTGCGTGAAGAACAAATTATGAACGTTACATATGAAACAAGTACAAAGATGCATGCATGATGTAATAAGGGATCATTTATAATATGTGAGGAGGAAATAAGGCGATTGGTTGCAAAGCATCTCGCTGCTTACCTCATCTTGTTCAACCTAATTCAGCATTTTGGCCACTTCCACCTCCTGTACTTTGAGGAAGTCAGGGGAAAAACAGATTAATAGCATGGAAGTTTTTTAAAATAAATTTTAAATTTATTCAAACCAAAAATCGTGTTTACAAATAATACAACTTTCTTTGATTTTTTTACATGATTTTCTAAGCTGATTAAGGCAGTTTTGAAATCATGCCTCCATTGCTCAATGGCGGAGGTGTAAGATCAAATGCTCAATGAATTGGATTCTGAAAACTTGTATTATTCAACTATCGACAGTGGCTTTTTATAGCCTTTTACAATAACAGAATCCCCTACACTTAAGGTGCAAGCTAAGACTAAACAACTCAACACTACTTGACCATAAGACTCGGTCTTTATTGTTAACTACTTGACAAGATAATGCTAACGGCTAACTTATTCAAATGATGGTTTGCTCTAACAAAACCCTCCCTAAACTAAGCTTGGTGAGCTAAGCTTAGCTTATCTTCAATAGAGCAAACTCCAAGCTTACTCCTCAGGTCTTCAAACACTTCCCGGTTCAGTGCCTTTGTGAAAATGTCAGCCATTTGCTCACGAGATTCACAATGCTCAAGCCTTATCAGACCTTCCTTAACCAGATCACGCAGAAAGTGAAAACGTACTCCTATGTGCTTGCATCTCCCATGGAAGACAGGATTCTTAGACAATTTGATTGTTGAAGTATTGTCACAAAGAATGACTGTGCTTCCCTCTACGATGTATCCCAGCTCCTTCAAGATCCTGTTGAACCATATAACCTGACACGCACACACTGAAGCCGCTACATACTCTGCCTCTGTGGTGGAAAGAGTGACAATGGGTTATTTTTTAGACAACCAGGCCACTGCATCGTAGTCAATGAGAAGAACATAGCCTGATGTACTCTTCCTGCTCTCAACATCTCCAGCAAAGTCATTATCAGTGTAGACTAGTACTTCTCCTGTTCCTTCTCTCTTGTACCATATTCCAAAACTCAAAGTTCCTCTTAAGTATCTCAAGACTCTTTTGGCAGCTTGTAAGTGCAACTGAGTGGGTTTAGCCATATATCGACTTAAGATACTTACAGAGAATTGCAGGTCTGGCCTTGTTGAGGTAATGTACATGAGACTTCCTATTATTTGTTTGTAGAAAGTCTCATCTACTAGCTCCCCTCCTTCATCCATGTTAAGCTTGCTTCCAGGTACCATAGGATTGAAGACTGCATTACAATGCTCCATGTTGAAACGTTTCAGAACCTCTAGAGCATACTTTCCTTGGGAAATATGAATTCCAAGTGGTGTCTGCAACACCTCAATTCCCAGGAAATATCTCATCTTGCCCAGATCAGTCATGTCAAATTCCTTTTGCATTGACTGCTTGAACTCCATCATCAATGAAACATCATCTCCAGTGTAGATTAAGTCATCTACATAAACACTAACCAGAAGAATGTTACCGTGTTTACTGGTTTTGATGAATAGAGTTTCTTCATTTTGAGACTTCAATTCTGCTGAACCAAGCCCTTGGAGCTTGCTTTAATCCATACAGAGCCTTGTGGAGTTTATAAACCTTATCTTCTTCTCCATTAACTTCATACCCCTTTGGCTGTTGAACATAAACATCTTCCACAAGAACTCCATATAGAAAAGCTGATTTAACATCTAATTGATAGATGTCCCATGCCTTGTGAGCTGCTGTAGCAATAAGTGTTCTGATAGTATCCATTCTAGCAACAGGAGCATACACTTCAGTGTAGTCAATTCCTTGTTCTTGAGAGTATCCCTTTGCTACCAAGCGAGCCTTGTATTTCCTGACTTCTCCATGCTCATTGAGCTTTGTTTTGTAAATCCATTTTACTCCAATACACTTTGCTTCCTTTGGTAAGTTGCTAAGCTCCCAAGTCTGATTTTTCTCAATGGACCTTATCTCCTCATCCATGGCTGTCCTCCACGTTGGATTCTTTTCTGCTTCTTCAAAAGTTGTTGGATCAGTTGAATTCATCTCCACCATGTTGACATGATCTTCTTCATCATCAGTCTCATCTCCAACAATGTAGTCTCTGAGGTACTGTGGAGGTCTTGTGACTCTTCCCTCCCTGACTTCAGCGCATTGTTCTCCTGTAGCCTCTGCATTTTGCTCAGGTTCTGCAGGTTGTTCTCCTTCATTTTCTGACTCTTCTTGATCACTTCTCTCTTCTTCACTTTCTTCCCATATCTGATCATCCTCATTCCATGTGAGATCAGACTCCACTTGATCATTATCTGCTTCCCAATTCCAATTTCTTGACTCCTCAAACACCACATCACGACTGACAATGATTTTCTTGGTAATTGGATTGTAAAGCCTATAAGCTTTTGACTCTTCTGAAAAACCAAACATGATGCAGGTATTGCTTTTGTCATCAAGTTTGCCTCGCTTCTGGTCTGAGACATGAACATGAGCTACACTTCCCCAGACTCTAAGATGATCCACATTAGGCTTGATTCCACTCCACGCTTCTTGTGGTGTAACATACTTCACCACAAGAGTTGGACATTTGTTTAAGATGTAGAAAGTCCAATTCACAGCTTCTGCCCAAAAGATTTTAGGTACCTTTCTAGATGTCATCATTGATCTGACCATGTTCATCACAGTGCGGTTCTTTCTCTCAGCAATGCCATTCTGTTGTGGAGTATAAGCTGTGGTAAGTTGTCTTCGAATCCCTTGCTCTTTGCAGTAATCAATGAATTCATTTGAAGTGTACTCCCCTCCCCGATCAGTTCTTAAACATTTGATGCTTTTTCCAGTTTCAACCTCTACATTCCTCTTGAATAGCTTGAAGTGATCAAAAACATCTGACTTCTCCTTTAAGAAGTATACCCAAGCCTTTCTGCTGAAGTCATCAATGAAGACTAGGATATACCTCTTTCCAGTGATAGTTGTGGGATTGATAGGTCCACAAATATCAGAATGCACCAGCTCAAGAACTTCAGTTGCTTTCCAATTACTCTTCTTAGGTATGGCGCTTCTTGGCTGCTTCCCCACCAAGCAATCTGAGCATGTGAACTGTTGAAAAGCAAAAGTTGGAAGTCCAGTTACCATGTTTTTGCTCTGCAACGTTTTCATTCCACGGTGGCTGAGATGTCCATAGCGCTGATGCCACAGTCTTGGAACATCTTCTGAAACAGTCTGCAGGCATCTTTGCTGCTTCTGCGCTTCTCCTTCATCAGATTGATCGATTAACATGAACATTCGATTCAGACTCATCTTGCTCTCAGCAATTAGTCCCTTGTCATCATGGTAGATCTTGCAGGTACCTCTCCTTATGTTGATCGTCAGATCCTTTGCTTGTAATTGGCCAAGGCTTAACAGATTGTTTTTGAGTTCTGGTATATAATATACATCACTTATGGTGTATACTATATCATTCAAAACCAGTTTCACATTTCCTTTACCAATGACCTCCATCCTCTTATCATTTCCCAGCTTGACAGTATGCTTTAAATCATCATTCATGGTTGAAAACAGCTCTCTGTCTCCACTCATGTGGTTTGAACAGCCTGAATCCAGGAACCATGCTCTCTTTCTCAGGTCCTCTTGTGTTCCAGAGTATGCCATTAGCATCAGTTCTGCTGTTTCTTCCAAAACTGCAGCTTCCTTTCCATCTTCTTCCTCACAAGCCATCAACAACATCTCTTCTTTCTCTTCATATCCAGCATAGTTTGCTTCTTCATCCCATTTAGGACATTCATGTTTGAAATGTCCAAGTTTGTGGCATTTGTAACATTCCACTGTACTTTTGTCCAAGAATGTTCTCCCTCTGCCACGACCCCTTCCTCTTCCATTTGAGTTTCTTCCTCTGGCTCCTCTTCCGTAGGTAACTTTCAAGGCTTGATCATCACCTCTTTCTGACCTTTTGAACTTCTGCTCATGAACAACAAGAGAGCTCTGCAGTTCATCCAACGAAATGCTCTCAATATCCTTAGATTCTTCTATGGATACCACCATGTACATGAACTTCTCACTGAGTGTTCTGAGAATCTTCTCCACCACCTTTGATTCAGCCATGTCTTCTCCATTGGTCCTCATCTGATTGGTAATGGCTAATACCCGCTTGAAGTATTCTTCTACTTTCTCAGTTTCATTCATCTCTAATATTTCGAAATCTCTTCTCAGCTTCTGTAGGAGAGACTTCTTTACACGTTCATTTCCTCCGAACTTCTTCTTCATGGACTCCCAAATGATCTTAGAGGACCTCCTGTCCTGAATCTGTTCCATCGTTACCCTATCAATGGATTGATAAAGGTAATGCTTGACCTTATGATCATTTGTCTTGGTGTTGTCTAGCTGTGCACTCTCTTCTGCAGTCAATGCAGTTGCATTCGCCGGCTCCTCATATCCAACTTCAACCAGACTCCATAACCCCTTTGCCCTGAAGAAATTCTCCATTACCTCGCTCCAGTGATCCCAATGTCCTTCGAACCTGGGTAGCTTCATCCTGTCATCTCCCATCTCTCTTCACTCTCTTTTGTTTCTAAAGCTGCGGCATTTTGGTTTTCAAAATGCAAACAGAGCTCTGATACCAATTTGTAAGATCAAATGCTCAATGAATTGGATTCTGAAAACTTGTATTATTCAACTATCGACAGTGGCTTTTTATAGCCTTTTACAATAACAGAATCCCCTACACTTAAGGTGCAAGCTAAGACTAAACAACTCAACACTACTTGACCATAAGACTCGGTCTTTATTGTTAACTACTTGACAAGATAATGCTAACGGCTAACTTATTCAAATGATGGTTTGCTCTAACAGGAGGTAGGAAATTCTTTTATTAGGATCAGTGTGATTACAATTTTAATTTACAAGGGTCAATACACATTTTTAAAAAAAATATTTCAGCATATTTTCTTTAAGAATATAAACAATTTTAAGAAAATTTTTATAAATTTATGTGGGTCATATGACCACCCTCGTACCATGCTAGCTCCGCCACTGCCATTGCTCCTTATAGTTTCTTGTGCTCATGTCGCTTAAAGACGAGATGCAACTCCGAACATTTTTGTTGATGTTATGGATGATCGTGGCTAGTGTAATTGGTTTTTTTCTATGTTTTCTTGAGTTTTTTTTCTCTTCAGATTGTGTGAATTGAAATTTATATCGATAGAGAAACCACTTAGCCTTATCTCTTGGAGATTGAACCAGAGATGTGATAATGTGGTTCTATACCGTGGTGTAGCTTGAGCCGTGGAGATTGCATGCAATGTTGTTCCACTCTTCTTTTGTGTAAGGGCAAACGAAAAACAAATGGTCCCTCATTTCCAAATGGTTGTACAAAAGATACATGATGCGTCCGCTGCTGGATTCCATTTGAGAATTTGGTTTCCGGTGGCTAGGCGATTTTGAGCCACTAACCAAGACAAAACCGAGAGCTTCTTAACAAAATATAGCAAGGAAGTTTTATCATGTGATGCAACGCATGATAACATAGTCTAATTAAAAACATGCAAATTTCTAAAAACTTGTTAACATCAAGTCCGAGTGCATCGTTACGTACGAAAATGTAAACTGGGCAATGTATGATTGATTATTTATTAGTTAGTACATGTACATCTTAACAAAAAACTTGATTATTTTTCTAGCATATTTTATACGAAAAACTTTATAAAAAACATACATTCGAAACGTGGGGGTCATGAATGTTCTTGCAGTAAAGTAAGACGTGATTGAAAGGGGAAAAAGATAGGAAAGTAATAAAATAAGAATAAGAAAAAGATGTGGTAATTATTAGGGGAGGAGGAGGAGGGGGCCAAAACGATAACAACTATAATAGAGTGACAAAGAAAGAAAAAATCGAAAGTGTAGGGACTTATTATAATAGTGTAACATCACAAATAAATAACACCTCACTAGGCAAGTGTGGATTCTCCCTATTTCAAGGCTTATTTTTACTTGTTGCTCGTTTTTATTAGGACCACTTACACTATTTCATGTTGTTTCGTTTTGACATTTTTATACAATAATTTCTATATTTATGCGAATCATTAAATGTAGGGATATATCACTTTCATTAAAATTCAAATTTAGGTGGTAGGCAGACGGCAAATTTCTCAAATTACTACAACTTGTGGTAAAAGAATTGTTTCCATTAAGATGGAAGAAAAAAAATTGAAAAAGACAAAATTTGTTTTCTTTTTAAATAAGAGGAAGCTCATTTTAGAGTTACAAAATCAGTCCTAGAGCCTGGCTGTCACTGGTAGTCCTCCTAGTACAACACATCAATTCTCTCTTTTATTTATCTTTTCATTTTACTGTAAATGAATAAACAAAACAAAATTTTGTTACTTTGCACAACAAAAAATGGCAATTCAAAGATTTTTTAATATTATATACGGATGAATAGACTCCCTACCTTTATATATATTGTTATTCTACATAATTTTATTATGAGATTTCAATTAAAAACCCAACTCCATCTTCTGAAAATATAATAAAGCTTTGAAAATGCAAACAATCAAAATATTAGAACAAAATTGTAATGTTCCAATCCCTTTTATCCGTAAATTTACATTTCGTTTTTGGTTATGGGTTTATCTTCGTCCGATAGTCATATATTATTCTATTTTTTTACTTTAAAATAAAGTCACTTCACCATTTAGTTGAGTTTTATTCTTTTTTTTTTTTTTTCATCTGAAGGGATTATATTCATAATCAGAGAAATACAGAGTTCTGGAAGCCAAAACCCAAAAAACAGACAACAAAAGCCCAAACAACAGGCACCAAAAGCCTAAACAACAGGCAACAAAAACCCAAACAGGATTGCTAAAACCTACGGCTCAAAGAAACATAAGCCAATAGCACAAGAATTAACCAAAGCAACTCAAACATAGAGATGTGGAACCCGCAAAAGAGGAAAGAACGAGATAAGTCGACGTAGCCCACGGCTCACCGAACGACAACATCAACAACGAGGAGATTCACAGAGAGACACTCTCTCACCAACCCAAAACCAGAAACGGACTCCATAACCCGACAAGAAAGAACCTAAGAAAGTTCCCCTAAACCTCTTTCGGATGCGGTAAAGACGCACTCACTTACGTCTAGATTAAACCTAAATAGAAGCCTTGAACAACCCAAATCTCCAACAAAGCCTAAACAATCCAACAACTAGTCTAAACCATAAAACCCGATTGAAAAGCGTTCTAATCGAAACCAAGGTTAACCACAAGGTACAAGTTGAGAAACCAAAGCTAAGGCTATACCACTAACTTATCCCATAAGCAGAGGAGACTTAAGGATTAACTAAACCAGATACGACCTACACCAATCAAGAACTAACCAAACTAAACCAACAAACCACCCAACCCAAGATACCTCAACACATCGCACGAACGACGGCGAGGTTTCGAACGAATCGATCCGGGTCGAGACAGAAGCTAGCTGCGCCACCGTCGCACAGGGAGACTCGACCGGACATCTAGCCACCGGCGATTACAAATGTAGTACAAAAACAGAGTTTGAAATACAAATGTAGTAGAATTGGAGAAAATTTACTACAAAAACAGAGTTTGAAGTGATGTCAGAGATAGTCTTATTTGTTGTTAGTGAAATTACCATGTGATATTCTCTCGTGTTTTATCCTCACTTACACGATAACGCAAATCATTTTCTCATAAATCATTTTAACTTTAACTACTCTGGTTTAAATACATTTAATTCTGTAATTCTTTCTAGATAAATAACCCAAAATATAACTACACTTTGATGATATAAATAGACAGATCAATTTTTTAAAAAAATTCTATATATACTAAAAAATCAGGATGTTAAATATTATATTTAAATGTAAAACGCAAAACAATTATCAAAAACTTTTTTTATAATAAACAGGAAATCAGCATTAAGAAAAAGAGAAAAGAAGAAAAAAAAGAGAGAAAGAGAGTGTAGAGTAGACCAGCATCCACCTTCCCGGGTCCGACAGTCCGTATCAGCTTCCCCCTGATTCTCTCTCTCCTTGATTTAAACGTTCTTCTCCTGTGTGAGAGAGACTCAGAAGGAGGGAGAAAGAAAGACTTGTTTGATAGACCCGAGACTTCCTTTTTTAAAATAAAGCATAGATTTTTTTTTTTTCTTCTTCGTCTTTGTTTGCTTTTGCTTTCTCTTCTTTTTCTATGTGTGTTTGTGGGCACAAAAGCAACGAAAAAAAGTAATGTTGTCTCCCTTCTCTTCACAATTTACTTCTCTTACCTAAACCTTCATCCATGTTGGTAGTAACTAAGAAGACGATGATGATGATGAATCAACTTCATCTTCTCTACTTGTTCTTGCTATTGCTCTGTTTCTCAACTCTTACTCTCTCTTCTGAACCCAGAAACCCTGAAGGTAAACATTACAATACTAAAGACTGTTTCTTTCTGTTCCTATTGGTTTAAAAATGGATTTTTTATGTATAAATTCTGATTTTTTTTTTGCGGTTTGAAATTTTGTTACAGTGGATGCGTTAATAAATATAAAGAACAGTTTGCATGATCCTCATGGAGCTTTGAACAACTGGGACGAATTTTCAGTTGATCCTTGTAGCTGGGCTATGATCACTTGCTCCTCCGACAACCTCGTCATTGGCCTGTGAGTTTCTTCTCTTTTGTTCTGCTTCTATAGAGTTCATTAATGGCGAAAAAATCACTCTTTCTCTCTCCAATTGTTAGAGGAGCGCCAAGTCAATCTCTCTCGGGAAGTCTATCTGAGTCAATCGGAAATCTCACAAATCTCCGACAAGTGTAAGATTAAGACATCCTCGGATCCTCCATCCTTCTTGTTCTTTTCAAAATATTATTTTGTCAATTTTTTGTTTGTATCTCTAACCTCAGTTTCCTACTTGTGGGTTTTTTTTTTCCAGGTCATTGCAGAACAACAACATCACCGGAAAAATCCCATCGGAGATCGGTTTTCTTCCAAAGTTACAAACTTTGGATCTCTCCAACAACAGATTCTCTGGTGACATCCCTGTTTCCGTCGAGCAGCTAACCGGTCTTCTTTATCTGTGAGATTCTTCTCTTAATCTTGTTCAACATGTAATGATTTGATGATCAGTTCATAATCTAGTACGAATTGTTTTTCAATAGGAGACTGAATAACAACTCATTGTCTGGGCCCTTCCCTGCCTCTTTGTCTCAAATTCCTCATCTCACCTTCTTGTGAGTATATATATACATAAAGCTTTGTCTTTTCTTATGAAGATTGTCTTTGTTTGTGTCTGAATTTCGTTTTTGTTTTTTTGTTTTTTTTTTTTTAATTCAGGGACTTGTCTTACAACAACCTCAGTGGCCCTGTTCCTAAATTCCCAGCTAGGACTTTCAAGTAAAAAAACACTTGTTTTGTGTTTTCAAAGTATTCAAATGATTTCACTAATTCTCATATCTAAATCAAGACTAAGGCTTTTCCTTCTGCTTTGTTCTTGAATGTAGTGTTGCTGGGAACCCTTTGATTTGTAGAAGTAGCCCACCTGAGATTTGTTCTGGATCAATCACTCCAAGTCCTCTTTCTGTTTCTTTGAGCTCCTCATCAGGTAGAATTCTTCTTCTTGCATCGGTTTTTTCTTGAAGCTACCCGTTGTAATTGATCCTTCTTGTTACTTGAGTGTGTGTAGGACGCAGGTCTAATAGATTGGCTATAGCGCTCGGTGTAAGCCTTGGCTGTGTTGTTTTACTTATCATTGCTCTCGGGTTCTTTTGTTGGTACCGAAAGAAACAAAGAAGGCTACTGATCCTTACCTTAAACGGTTAGTCGATTTTGAGCTTTATACAACTTTGATTCATGAAGATGTTTAAAGTTTTGCCCTTTTTGCAGACAAGCAAGAGGAAGGGCTTCAAGGACTTGGGAATCTAAGAAGCTTCACATTCAGAGAACTCCATGTAGCTACAGATGGTTTCAGTTCCAAGAACATTCTTGGCGCTGGAGGATTTGGTAATGTCTACAGAGGAAAGCTAGGAGATGGGACTATGGTTGCAGTGAAACGGTTGAAGGATGTTAATGGAACTTCAGGGGATTCACAGTTCCGAACCGAGCTAGAGATGATTAGTTTAGCTGTTCATAGAAATCTGCTTCGGTTAATCGGTTATTGCAAAACATCTAGTGAAAGGCTTCTTGTTTATCCTTACATGCCTAATGGCAGCGTCGCCTTGAAGCTTAAATGTTAGTAAAACTCTTGAATCCTCACTCAAAAATCTCACATTTTTCAATGACTCTTAACCAATTTTGTTAAACTGTTGTAGCTAAACCGGCTTTGGACTGGAACATGAGGAAGAGGATTGCGATTGGAGCAGCGAGAGGTTTGTTGTATCTACATGAGCAATGTGATCCAAAGATCATTCACAGAGATGTCAAAGCAGCTAATATTCTCTTAGATGAGTGCTTTGAAGCTGTTGTTGGTGATTTCGGGCTTGCGAAGCTCCTTAACCACGAGGATTCTCATGTCACAACCGCTGTTCGTGGCACGGTTGGCCATATTGCACCTGAATATCTCTCCACTGGTCAGTCTTCTGAGAAAACCGATGTGTTTGGGTTTGGTATACTCTTGCTTGAGCTCATAACCGGATTGAGAGCTCTTGAGTTTGGTAAAACCGCTAGCCAAAAAGGAGCTATGCTTGAATGGGTAAGCTAATGAGACTCATCATCACATTATCTTGATTACTTTATATGATCAACCTGTAACTTTGGTTTAGGTAAGGAAACTGCATGAAGAGATGAAAGTAGAGGAACTGGTGGACCGAGAACTCGGGACAAACTACGACAAGATTGAGGTCGGAGAGATATTGCAAGTGGCTTTGCTATGCACACAATATCTTCCAGCACATCGTCCTAAAATGTCTGAAGTAGTTTTGATGCTGGAAGGCGACGGTTTAGCTGAGAGATGGGCTGCTTCACATAACCATTCACATTTCTACCATGCCAATATCTCTTTCAAGACAATCTCATCTCTGTCTACTACTTCAGTGTCAAGGCTTGAAGCACATTGTAATGATCCAACTTATCAAATGTTTGGGTCTTCGGCTTTCGATGATGATGATGATCAACAGCCCTTAGATTCGTTTGCCATGGAACTATCTGGTCCAAGATAACACACAGAGAAAGAAAGATATGGTTTTTTCTATCAAAGAACTGAAGGAAGAAGCTCTACAGTTTTATAATATAGACATGTATATGTTGGTGAATTGATGAAAAATTTCCTCTACAAGTTTGAGAATATGTGTTCATTTTGTTGATGTATATATTTTCTTTTAACGGTAATGATGGCAAAGAAACTGTATGAGAGTGATGTGTTTGACTCTTCTTTTGACCAGAATCTGATCTTTGATGTCTGTCTCTCAATTGCATCAGTTCTTGTTGGGTTAACATAACCTTCTTGTGGTCCTCTAGTAATGTTTGTGCCTTCCCACTTTTGTCTAACTTTGACCCTCATGTGTCATTTTCAGTTCTTATCACAAACCAACATTTTACTGAGTCACATTTTCACTTCACTCAACAGCAAAACCAGTTTCTCAAAAGGAAGAGGACAAGAAGAAGAAACGACAGCGTTTTGGGAGATAAGGACAAGACAGAGGAAAACAGAGAGTGTCTTTTACAATTTGGCGACATGGCGAATCAGTCCTCTCCATTTCCTATCTGTTGTGTTTCTTTCAATCAAGATTGTGGGTTTGGTTTGTGCCTTTTTTAGTTAATGGAAAAAATTATTGAAGACAACAGATTCGATTCTTTTAGGATTTTCCAAGAAAATTTACTTTTTCTTATATTTTTGGTTCGGTCTTCTTAGAAAACGTAACTCAAAAGCTGCCTTTATGTTATGAACGAGGCATCTGAGCAAGGAACTCTAATCCGAGTATATCTTGTTTCAGAAGCAACTAAGGTGAATGAATAGTTGCTCACTGGATACATGATACATAATACTTGTCTGAGGAACATACCCATCAACAATATATTCACTCTCTTTTGGACCGTTACACAGCTACCGGATATATTGATTGCAACTAGTTCTTCAGGCTCCATTCATGCCTTCTCATCAACAACAATGCTTACATGGAAAGACCATTACATGGAGCAGTGTTGTTCATCTGAATCCATATATGCTGATCTTAATGGTTTCTTGGATTATCATCAACAATCTAAAGAACATCCATTTAACTCAAATAGAGTAAAGACAGCTACATCCATACAACAAAGATTTTGCAAAGCCAAGAGTGATTGTTGCTTTGCATTTTGTATGTTTTGTGGAAAGATTTACCCAAGTTATGTTGCTAAAGATGATGTTAACACATTTATTGTGATCTTGTCCTGACGGCTTGCCCTCTAGAAGCTTTTCTCTCCATCTTCTCCCTCTTTTTGCGAGTTTTCTCATCCTCTACACCTCCCTAAAGTTCAGTCACAGAGACAAAAATATAGTCCAATTTTATCAATAACGCCAAGTTTTCCCCTTGTTCAAAAGCACTTTGAGAGTATTCATACCTCTGAACCTTGTGACATGAATCCTCTAATAAATCCAGAAGCTTTGTATGCTCCAAATGCAGGAATCTAAAAGCAAAACAAAAAAGATCACATCATCGTTTTCCGACAGAAGCTGCAGTATATTGTTTGGCTATAGACTATAGTATTCAAATTTCTCCAGATGAGATGAGCGTACCACTAGATACGTGTACCAAAACTTTCCAGAGATGATAGATGCTAGCTGCACGAAGCAAGTGATGTAGAGCACATCGTGCAAATATCTGCAAGGACTAGAGATCATAAAGCTCGTGATATAGAAGACTCTAGTCTCAATCCTAGCAATTTTCAATCAAACAGTATAACAAAATCAAATTCTAAACATCACTTTTCAAAGAATGGTGGCTCAAACATCACATTTAAGAACACATAATCCATAGACAAAGCTACTGGCTGTGGAGAAAGAATCCAATTATACAGAACACTGAGACAAAAAAAAAAAGGCAGCCACTTCTGTTCTTAGTTGATCAAACTACGAGATACAATTTGAGAACGTACGTACCCACAAATACCACCAGTGCTCATGTCGAACCCACCATCAATAAGTTCACCATCATCACTAACACTTGGCTTTGCCATTCCATCGAGAAATTTATAAGGAATCGCGTAACCTAACGACGTTACCACAAGACCAATCCAATGTTTCCAGGTAAAGCTTGAATGAAAAATCACCATCCTCACTATGACGAAAACAACCTGTGACCATCGCATAAACCAATCCGATCTCGACATAAGAATTGAAAATTCAAATGCTGAAGATCAAATCAACGAAGTAAATTATCTAATTATATCGAAATTCAACGGATTTGTGCTCGAGAAAGAGTCGGGGAAAGAGGAAGTACATTGCAAGCGATGATGATTCGACGGAGCTTGGCCATGTGTCGAGCGTTCTCATCCTTTCGCTTCTTTGCTCCTTGATTTGCCATTGTTAATCACTAGTTAGAGCTCCCGAATGTCTCCTTCAACCGGTCAGCTAACAACAAGTCAATGTGATATCACCTGCCGATCGAAGAAGACGACTGTCTTTAGTTCCGATGAGGGACTCAAATTTTGTGAGCCAAGGCCCAATATTCTATTAAAGCCCATATTTGATCCCCTATTTATTCTCGACTATGATTCATCTACCAATAAAATTAAAAAGGAAATACACTATTCTGGATCAAAAAAAAGAAGGAAATATACTATTCTATAATATTTCTAACTCATGTTTTTGAGTTTTTCCAAAGATTTAGACTGTTCAAAACATACAATCATCCATCCCTATGTAGGATTTGAATGGTACCTATAACTATTGCGGTTGAAAATATACTATTTTAGTTGTTACCAATCACGAAAACGTTATAAAAATTATAACAAAAACGGTTATTCTTAAAAAAAAAAAATTTGTTATCGTTTTCATTACAGTTTTCTATTATTTTCTTTAACAATTAAATATATTTGTTCTGCTTTTGTTTACCAATCATACCCATAAATCCGTAGTATTAGAAGACAAATTTACAAATAAAAATAATTTATTAACGGGACCAATTAATATTGGATGGGCGTTGAATTTTGAATATTATACACAAATTATTATATGATTTTTTGTTTTTATGAATTAATTATTATTATAAAAGTTTTAATTTGACTTGTACACATCCAAGTAAGATAAATTAGTAAATGGAAAAAGATATATCAATTTAAGAACAAAATCAACTCTTCTAAATAAGGGGAAATACATATTATATTTGTGATCTTCTCATCATGGACGGAGCTAAGCAAAGCAAAATGAAATATTCGACTAGGGTCCCCATTTTTTAAAAGGCCCCAAATAGTTAAAAAAGTATAATATATATATCAAATAAATATTTTTTTGATGAATACAATAAGAAAATAATTAGAACTATAAGTGAATTAAGAAGATAAATATATTTAATGATCATACCTAACTAAAATAGATTATAAACCAATTATTTTTATTTTTATTTCAATAAGTATTCCTTTTTTTCATCTCGACAAGACTCTTAAACTTCTTTCTAGCATTTACTTTCTCTTCATCAAGCGTTTTTCAACTATGGCATGTATTCACTTTCAAACAATAGTTATTTAATGGAAATTTATGTTTATCTCAAATTATTTATGATCGATTATATCAGAAAAATATTGAATGGTATGGCTATATTATCAATTGAAAGGGATATGATTAAGAAACTCGATTATCAAAGTTTGATGAATGATTTGTACGAAAAATGAAAGATTTTTTTTTTGTGTTAATCAATATCTTAATTATCAATTTCAAAAAAAAAAAAATGGGTTTTGTCTTAGAGAAGTTATGTTTTCAGATTAACTTATAGATATCCAAATCATTTGATTAACAAAAAAAAATCTATTATGTCCTTACAATGTAAAGTAGAGCTCCGTTTGTTTTTCGCCTATAGCCTCAGGTTTAGAAAGCTGAATGTGAGCTGAAAAGAGTGATAATGAAAAATGGGATGTGGTGTCTTGACGAGGAAGAAAATGAAGTATCTGATGTGATATTTAACTGTGAAGAAAAAACATGTCACACTATTGAAAGTATCACGAACTTCGAACTTCGCAATGAACTTAAGCATCTCAAAAGGGCTCATGAGTTGGTAATCATCACCATCTTATTCTTCATTTTATATCTTTACTTTTTCACTTACTTAAAATTTATTGGAACTAATCATACGGGTGGAGTTTTTGAAGAAGCGTGTCTCACGTGACTTTCTTGAAGATGAGGTCTCGACAATTGGTGAGGATGAAGTCTAAGAGTAGGGTAAAGGACTTGATCGACGTGAAACTTGATGAGGAAGGACTTGATCGACGTGGAACTTGATGAGAAAATGGCAATGTTTCATTCATCGCCTAGTTTCACGGTATTAGATCAAGGTCTTCCTCATATAGCAAGGCTCAAACATCTATCAACAACAAGCTGTATGAACTGAAGAAGGTCAATGGTTCATCCAGAGTGGCTATTATTGGTTCTCCTCTTGGGATAGATCCGGCATTGTCAATTTCCCCTGAGAAATGTCTATTATTCTCTACCCTTCGCTTTTACTCGATTGGCGGTGTGAAATACTTCAACGCATGTCTAGATGCTATCCTTTCTCAGGACCACCTCAGAGGATTGGATGGAGTTCTGAATTACATGAATGTTTTATTCATTGCTACTCCTTTGCCAACAACATAAGGATCATTCGAAGATTTATTCACTGCAAATGTGAGCATCGTGAAAGCATGTGTTGAGGCAGTTGATGATCACTGCCCCATGCTTTCATCTTCATTTCCAACCGGGACCTAAATTCCCTCGTACCAATGGTTGCAGAGATCTTAAAACAAAGAGGCATATATGATCCGAAAAAGCTCTTCGGGCTAATGACACATGAAGTCGAGTTGGCAAGAGCATTCGTTGCTTAGAGATTTCTGCTTGATGTGGAAGATGTAGAGTCTCGGTTATCGGTGGTCATTCCTATTTAACTACTTTACCACTTTTCTCGAAGACTAAACCACATGTCATGTTGTACAAGCAAGAAGTCATATTGTGGACGTTTGTGATCAACTACAATGAAAATGTAGAAGTCCCGTTTGTTTTTCGCTTATAACCTCAGGTTGAGAAAGCTGAATGTGAGCTGAAGAGAGTGATAATGAGAAATGGGATGTGATGTCTCGACGAGGAAGAAAAGTAAGTATCTAATGTGATATTCAGCTGTGAAGAAAAAACATGTCACACTATTGAAAGTATCACCGAACTTCGCAATGAACTTAAGCATTTCAAAATGGCTCATGATTTGGTAATTATCACAATCTTCTTCTTCTTTTTATATCTTTCCTTCTTCACTTAATTAAAACTTCCTCCAGCTAATCACACATGTAGAAGTTTTTGAAGAAGCGCGTTTTATGTGATTTTCTTGAAGAGAGGTCTCGACAGTTGGTTAGGATGAAGAGTCTAAGAGCCGGGTAAATGACTTGATCGACCTGGAACTCGATGAGGAAGAGCTTGAAGAACAAGTGGAGAAGATGAAAAAATCAAATGTTGAGATATGTAGAATGTAAAATAACAATTTTTTTTTTTCTTGTATTATACATTTATGTTTCCTAATGTTATGTTTGCAGCTCGAGGAGGAGGCATATGGCCTAATGAAGAGCAGTTAATCACAGAATGTTTGGAACTTTAGTTTTGAAACTCGTATAATGATTGTATAAACTCGTATAATACTCCTTTGAAACACATGGGTACATATGGCTGTAATTTTTTGCAATCGAGAAACGTGGCAAAAAGATGAATTGAGAAACAACGTGTTTATATCCTATTTTAACCACATCTAATTATCTTTTTCTTCTTGCTTATCCGATTCCTCATTATTTAATTCAAAGAGCTTTTGTTTTGACTATATATGTACCCGAATCCACAAAGTTTTCCCTTATAGCTTTTCTTATTTCAAGGTGAGCCCTTCATCAATTATTGCTCTGTTCTGTGTTCTGCTTATGTAACAGCTCATGTTACTTGCGGCTGAAGTTTTTGTTGAATGGTGCATTGAGATAGCTTCAGAGACTACATGATGAGCTTATGGAATCAGTAGATACATGTCGTCTAGATCGGTACAACACTTCTGATAAATCATCAAGGTGATTGATTCTTCTTTTCTTGAGTTTTATTTTTTGTTCTTTGTTAGGATTGAAAACTTAAGTCCCACGCAAACCCGTCGTTGTCTGTGAAGCCGAAGCCGTTGGTTCTGGTCTAGGCTCATGCCACAGTCTTCTTACTCACCCGTCAAAGGATTGTACCTTTGTTAGGACATATTCTTTGATCAATTGTAAGCTCGTATGATCAGATCACATTCTTATCTTTCTTGATCACGGCATTGTAGGCTCATGATCTTCTTTGTTTCTTTAGGCCTGATAATTGGAAGAAGCAGAGGATTCATTTCCATGATTCATGTTGACAATTCATAGCCGGTTACCAGTACGGATAATCCGATTTTAGTAGAAAGTTTTAGCCTTTTTGAGATACCCGTTTGATATCGGGTTAAAACTGTTTGTAGAAGCACAAGGGTTTATCAGATCCACTTGAAGTTGTTGCCCAAGAGATAGCTCACGATGCAATCTTACTATGTCTAGATGAGTTCATGGTATCTTCTTTTACATATATCATCTTCTTGAAAGTGAACATCTTTGGATCATCCCATCTTGAGTTTTTTTCTTTACGGCTTCTGTTTCTATTACTACAGGTAACTGATGTTGCAGATGCTCTGATACTTAAAAGACTATTTGGACATCTCTTCAGCAATGGCATAGTAAGTGTGATCCTTACTTACATTACACTGCTACAATCATCTCTGCTCATATGGTTTTAACTGACTTGTGTCCCACGCTTCCGAAAAACTTGATCAATGTAGATTCTTTTTGCCACATCGAATCGGAATCCTGATAAACTCTATGAAGGAGGACTGCAGAGAGTGTCATAGAAATTCTGTTTTTGCAGGAACGGAATGTGGTTTATGAGATTGTCTCATCCGTTGACTACCGGAAACTAACTTCTGTACAACTCCAGAAACTCTCTAGGTTGGCTTCAAACCGAAGTAGAGTTCAATAACCGACATGCTTGTTGACTTGTGCAGGCTGAGCAAGGATTCTACTTCATTGGTAAAGATCTTTCGACCCTTTTGAAACAGAAGTTCCAACAACTGATTGGAGACAATGTTGTTGTGCGTCCACAGGTAGTAGAAGTGGTTATGGGAATAAAATTACAGGTATAATTAACACCAGCCTCTGTGTAATCCCAATCACTTATGTTGTGTCTATATGAGTTCATCATCAGACAAAAAGTCCTCGAGAACTCTTGGAAAAGATAGAACCATCAGTAGGTAATATAACTGAAAGATAGAACCATCATGATAACCTAAAAGCTTTTATTCAATTTCTTGCTCATCAAGTTAAGTTGTTTATCACGTGCAGATGAACAGAAATGAACAGCCAGGGCCGGCCCTGACCTAAAGCCCAACAAGCAAGGGCTTTAGGCGCCAAAATATTATTAATATTTAGGGGCAGCAACTTTTACAAAATTAACTCTTGCCTCAGCGGTTAAAGCACCTACACTGAGTCTGTGGTAGCAGGTTCGAACTTCAGAGAGGGGCAAATTTTTTTGGTTTGCTTTAGGCGTTAAATCAGATTGGGCCGGGCCTGTGAACAGCAAAGAGTACTTGGAGCAGCATGCCATAACACACAATCTGTAAACACACAAAACACATACAAGATCCTCGGTGGTTTTTCAAGGGACTCCATTGAATCCTATAGTAACTTCTTGTATTTTATGTATCATGTGTGGATAATATTATCCACTGTTGTAAGTTGTAACATTGGATTTTGAATTTACAGCTATATTAAATCCAAAAATATATTGCACATCATTTCAGTACTAATGTATCAAGAACATAACACATTGCAATATTAACCAGATTGTTGCTAAAAATCAAGTGGTTGAAAGCAACACATTTAAGACCACAATGATAGAGTCCCTAGTTCTGGAAAGAAAGAGAGTAGGAGCCTGTGTTGGGATCTTTAACAGCCTTGAAGTTGTCCACACTCATCCCAAATCGTCCCAAAATCGAGTTTCCCATCTCCTTCAGCTTAGCTACAATACAGACACAAAACATATTCGACGATATGTTGAGTAATCAATGAAATAATTCCCAAAGCAAATTATAACAACAGATTTGATATTCTATGAAAGGATACGTGACCAGTGACCACAAAGAACCACACTTGATGCTGATTGCAAAAGATAGAAAGGTTTATGATGATGGGATACTCTCAGAACTTACTTATAGCCTCTTCTTTCATCTTTTCTCGCTTCTCCGCAGCAAGAGGTTCAAGGCGTCGAATCCCCTTCCTAGCTTGATCATTTGAATGATCAAGTTCTAAGATCTTCTTCAAGTCTGCATATGAGAAGAGACATACTCAGTATGAATCCTTCCATTAAACCTATACAACAACCAAAATCTAACTATCTGGTCCAAGTTTCGGAAACTAAGACATAACTCCTCTGTGTACACCTCAAGGGAAAAAAACAGCCATTGCTTGTATATAAAATAAATACTCATGAACTCACCCGTGACAGCTTCTTCAAAGTGTTCAAGCTTCTCGTGTGCTTCTGCCCTGCGAACCAAGGCCTTAGTGTAAGTAGAATTTAGCTCTAATGCTTTTGTGCATTCCTTGATCGTTTCTTCATATTTACCCTGAGCAATATTTCAGAGAGATCTTGAGTACTATTGATAACTTTACCGATATTCAATCGAAATTCAAGAAACCAAGAAGTAGTGTGTGATCACTTAAGCTAAAGGACATACCAATTTGAGGAAACATACACCTCTGTTTAAACGGCATATGGATCGAAGCTCCATGGATTCAGGGAACTCCAGAACAAGCTCTAAAGCAAGTATATACTTCGACAATGCCTCTTCGTAAAGGCCATTAACGAACAAACTGTTTCCTTCCACTTTAGCTTCGTTTGCTTCTGCCATTGCTTTCTCCTTCCATGTAAACAATACAAATTCAATCTCTACTAATTTCATCTAAAGGTTCAATCTTTTATAGGAAACTGAAGCTCTGTCGTTCAATTCTAAAGAGAAATCGCTAGTGGATCCATAAACCCAGAAGTGAAAAACCCTAAAAGATGAATGTAGGAACTCATTTCTCGTTCTACACACTAAAGAATCTATGTGGGATTCACCTGGTTTGATCCGTCGTCGGTAATGGCTTCTCCTTCTCGCACTAGCTCAATCTGCTCATCCTTCTTCTCCGGTTCATCAGACTGATGTGGTTTCTCTTGGCTCGTTATGGAGTCGTTTTTACTATCATCTTCCTCTCCTTCTTCATCGCTGACTTCCCGTTCGCTGGCAGTCTCGAATCCGTCGGAATCATCTACTTCGACTTGTTTCGCTTCCGTCGCAGCCATTTGCGGTGAGGATGAAGACGGTGGCTTTTGTTCTTCTTTGGTGAGGATCTCTTGCTTCTTCTCACTTGACTCGATCAACACCATCTTTCAATGTAGGGTTCTTTGGGAATTCGCAAAAAGATTTCAAATTGACGATAGTCGATCAGAATCAAAGCACGGAAGACGAAGGTTCAGGGATGCCCCAACGAAACGGCAACGTTGTATTGGACTTGGTTAAAGTCTTTTTATTGGGTCTGTGTTAGGCAATCTCAGACCCAGTCTTGGCCCATTTTTCATGTTCTATTATAGAATCATTGACATTGTGCACCAGGGGGAAATATCAAAGCCTCCACCCATTACTCATGTCCTATTATAGAATCACATGAAAATAAAACCTCTTACTTAGGACTGCTGCTTCTGTTAGTTCAAGTTATTCGGATGGGTTAGTTAGATTCTTGGGTTATTTGGTTTACTCAATTTTATTCGAAAATTTTTGGTCTGGTTCTCGAGTAGTTCAGTTTTTAAATATCTACCGAATTGATCTAATTTGTTTTTGTTTTTGTTTTTTTTGTTAGATTTCGGTTAAATTTGGATAAAATTCAGTTAGTTTCAATTATTTCATTTACTAGTTGTTGTATCCTCCGCGCGTGCGCGGGGGTGATGTTATGGGATGGTTTCTATAACATATTTGGTTTGTATTTGTGGTGATTAATTTAAATTTGTACTTCCAGTTTTTATTTGTGTTCCAAAATATTTTACAGTTAAATTCATGGCTATGTATGTCTCCCATCCAGTTCATATTTTTCTTTCATCCAAGTATCGCTATTGAAATCTGAAAATATTTTTAGTGCCCTTCTCTTTGGTTCTTGGTTAATATTCGGATAAATGGGGCATGAATATGTTGGTCGGTCAAAGACTAAAAGTGTCAATGTTCAACGTCTAAAAGTAAATGTTATTCGAGGAATCAAGAGTGGAACATGATGAGTACAAACCTCTTTTATCCCATTTCGAACCTCAGGTAACATTGCGTTATGTTTGCGCTGGTATTGTTGCTTTCCTACTCTAGCTGAACAAAGAAAAAGATGCCTCATCAAGTGATTAAAATCCAGATGTTGTTTGGTAATGTTCAAAAGACATTACTATAGTAGGCAGATATGGTTTTGGATAAAGGAAAGATGAAAACTACTAACAAATGAATTTGAAAGCAGTAGACTATTGGAATTATAATCATGTGCTTGCAGCCAACTGCTCTTCGTACGATTTGAATTTGTCCATAGAGGTCTTTCAATTTCTCTGTTAAAGAATTGGCTTCTGCGTCTTCATGTTTGGTTCTATGATGTTTGACATAGACTTTCTAGGACCAAATACATTTACATGTATCGTTTCTTACTCTGTACTTCAACTTGTTCTTGAGGAAACCTGTGACGAGTTCCGTATTGCCATGCATTCCCAAACATTCCAAGCAGAGTAGGAAGCTTCACCTGAAGCTTCTCTTTCGCTTTCTTTATCACTGCTAATCCTCCATCGTTCCCCATCGACGTCTAACTGTAGTTGTAGTGAGCTCCAGCTCCGTTAGTAATTATTATCACCCTGAAACCAGTGCAAAAATGTTACAACAACACTACTTTTTTGCACATGTCAAGCGTTAGCGATGTAGACTGGTATCGAGTCGAAGCTTACATTAACCCCACATATCTCAGTATTCGTCTGTCTAAAAAATGATGACCATTAGCAAATTTGTAGAATGTTTTGGGAATAGAATCGGTTAAGTAGGTTACTACCTCGAGAAGCTATTGAGCGACCCAGACTTGATCAACATCACCAATACGCTCAACATGACCGTATTGGAACTCCCAATGTCCAGGCCTGACTTCTCTGTTGCCATCGGAGATGCCAAAACAACCGTAAATACAAGCCTTGTAGTGTGCATCCACAATGTCACGACCAATGGTTTAGACCAAAGTAGTATGGTCCATGTGTCAACCTCAACAAATACATTATATTTGAGATGTTATAAAAATTGTGATAACATAAGAATCAAATGATAATTAGATTTACCTGAGGGCCAGGGAAGCCACCAACAGACCAACCAATCTCCAATTGGAGATTTCACATCCTTTTGCATCAATGTATATTCTTGCTCAATCCCATACCTTAGTCAGAGATGGATTGAAAGAGTATTAGTATAAAACTGATTGATTAGGAGAGACATCAGTAGACGAAGAAGACAAAGAGGAGAGTACCATGGCTCCTCAGAGGCAACTTTGGGGTTACTGAAGATCTTAGCAGCGTTGGTCCTCTTGTTGGTTGGAATTGGTTCTCCGGCCGGTGTGTAAGCATCACACATCACCTGCATATATCACGATAACTAATCATTTCTTCAAATCTGATATGGATCCAAATCAAATTTGAAACTGATATATTGATTCACTGTCCCTCCACAAGGCTGATCAGATAAAGAGAAACCACGAAAAAACCTTGTGACCATAAATGTGCTCCTTGTGTGATCTAACAATTAATCATTGACGAAATTTAATCAAAATCCATTCCCTAAGTTAATAATTACCTGCATCTTCAAAGTAGGTGCGGAAAATATCAACAAATCCTAATCAAATCAGGAAAGATGAGAAGAGCTTCAAAGCAAAGTAGCAACGATACACATTTTATTGACATGTTGGAGACAAACCTGTCAGTCCTAGTTGAACTTGACATGCTTTGGATTGTCGATCCAATAAACTCTATTTATCATGGTTACGTTCGAATCGATAGGACCCACCAAGAATAGCAAGGTTGGCAATAAGAACAATAAAAAAATGTGCTCTGAACTAAGGAAAGTAAACAAAGGTTTCTTATAGGAATGCAGCTTAACGCCTACATCAGGGAGTTTCTCTGGTCGTCCATTTAAGCCCCAGACTTGACTTGTCTCTTACATACCCACCAGCCAGCCAACGTCATCTATCTCTCCCATTATCTCCCTAACCTGCAGAAAAAGTGACAACGTCAACCACTAATGGAATTAAGTTGTTTTTAATATATATATATATGTGTGTGACAATGAGCATACACAAATAAGTTATTTTGGATTGATATTATCATTTTTTTTGGGAAAAGGCCAAAGAAACCTACTTCTCCAAGTTTTCCAAGATCAAGGGCTGCTTCGAATATCATCTCCTTTGCATCCGATTTTTTTTGTATTTCCTAAGTAGATGCTAGCATCTCTGCTAATTTTGACTTGTCTCTGAACTACAGAAACAAACTATATCGAGATTCCCAGCCATTAGGATCGTTTAATGGCAGTGATGATATAGGACTCACTAACTGATGGACACAATAGGCTAGAAAACTCAGATAGCATAACAGGCTGTCATGTATGGTGGTGTGGGGTTTTGTTGAGGATTTACGCAACTCGATATGACAATATTCAATAATCTGTAAAGCGTTGACATTTTTCATTCAGAACCACCATCCATGTTTCTGCTACGAACTCAAATTTCAATTACAGAACTGAAAATAAAAAAACTTGAGGATGAGGAAGGAAGCTTAAATGAACTCACCGGAGAAAAGAGGACCGAAGCCACTGATGGAGATACTATTTTCCGATAAGAGGAGCTTTTCAAAATCAGATTCATCTACCAGTTCCATCACCTGCGGCAAATCAGACTGCAGATGGGGACGAAGGAAGTGGAAAAGTCCATGTGACTTTGGAAGGGAAATACATTAAGGTCTTCAAATTAGGTTTATAAAATAAAGATTAAAAATTAAGAAAGCCACATCAGAAAGAAGGAGATGCTGACGTGGATAGGCTAAGAGAGGAGAGAAAAAGTGCCTAATTATATATATGATTTCAGTTAATTCGAGTAGTTGATTAGTTTGGTTCAAAATTTTAGATTTATTTTAGTTTGGTTTGGTTTGATTTGATTTTTTAAAAACTAAATTAACCAATTACCAAACCAAACCAAAGCCAAAATGAAAAATTTCAAAGAAATCTTCTGAATTAAACTAAACTTATAACAAAATCTAAACCAGAAAATTTGGTTCAGTTTGGTTCGGTAAATTCGGTTGGATTTCAGAGGCTAGCTCTACCCATCACTCATGTACTCTTCTAGAAGCACATGAAATATGCTTTTTAATATAAAGTTCACGAGAAACACATGCTACTATGAAGTATGAATTAAGAAGCTCAATGTACAAATTATAACCCTTTTCTTGTAGTATAAGCTCCTCGTTTTCAATTTAAATATTTGTTTAACAAGCAGAGCCAGCTTCTACCAGCTTGCATAATTTATTGTTCCTCAATCTCTCTTCGTAAACTTCACTTCCTTGCATTTCATTCTCATACCTACATGACATACACATACACAAAGCATTAGACTAATTAAGTTGCATCAATTGGATTAACATCTTCGTATGAAACAGCAAAGTTTATAGAATAAATATACCTCGGTGGCATAGGTATCAAAGGAGACAAACTCTCGACAAGCTTGAGAGCTTCTTCTTCTGTATTGACGATTTGGTTGAAGCAGAAATATCGACCACAAGCTGAAACATCCTCGAATGCTCTAATATGAACATCCGCTAAGAACTCAACATCTACGTACGCCAACACTCCATTCTCATACATTTGTGCAGCTCCTGTTACCAACACCATTTCATCAAATTCAAACCCCGAGTGCATACTTAAACCCAAAACAATATATATCATTTAGGACCTCTTCCTACATGCTTTCTAAACCAATGTTGTGGTATTTTTTGAATTTTGGTAAAGTTCTGGTATATTTAGAAGAAAAAAAACGTATCAAATAATATTTTTTGAATCTTTAAATGTTTGTATACTAGTTGTGATGCATACGCACGGGGTTCTGATTTTAAAGGTACTGTCTGATGTTCTTTAAATGTATGTATACTAGTTGGACCACTTCTATTCTTACAAGTTGGAACACAAACTCTATAGATTTCGGTTGTACTTCTAAGTAGTTTGACGGAGTTATGAATGTGCATTAATGAACATCTACAAATATTTTGAGTGTATCTATATGTAATTATGTATGTGATTATGTAGTTTATGTATTATGTACGTACCTTTAAGGTATGACATGGTGGGCCTAGGGTTGTATTGTGCGACCGATGGTCCGACGATAAGACCAGGATTGATAGAGACCATGTTGAGCCTACGGTCCATGGCTAGTGCCCAAGCTGCTTTCTCGGACAACATCTTTGCCAATGCGTGCCACAACTGCATACAACATACAAAATGTATACACGTGAGTTTGAGCAGCTTGTACGTATGAAAAAGTAACTTACTCCTAATAGTAACCGAAAAAGAGTAAATCCCTAAAAGTGACAAGAAGAAAGCAGAAAATAAAAAGGTTTTGCCTTTGATTTCAACTATTTTTGCTGACTGTCAGATTCGGTGTCATACACGTAAATGTTGTCCCCCGAATAATTTGTTGCACAAGTTAGATAAGTTCATTTATGACGATCATAATAATAATATATAGACTTTTTTTTGGTCCTGGAATAATATATAGACATGTCAACCTTTAATATAGTGATGATAGTTATAGAAGATTACTAAATCATCTCTACCTAGTTATTCAATAAACACAAAAATATGCCATTTATTTTTTCCAAAGACAACTACAATAAAAAATTTTATATAAATTAATAATGTTCAAGCTATTTACCAAATTATTAATTTATCAAATTAATTAGGTTGAAAACTTAGTTTAGAATAGAAAATTCTATTAATTTACTAAAATATTAGTTTATTAAATATTAATTTATAGAAGTTATATTTTATATTAGCATCAAGAGTTGTACACTGTATTTATGGGTCATGGAACTGAATAAATTCAGTTAATCTGCACCCTTTTTCGATGTCGACCCAATAAAATTATTCGAGATAATGTGACAATACATTTGATGAAAACCCAACTTTGACTATTAAGAAGATACCTTTCCAAATTAATAAATTAAACTAAAATTTTGACAACTCCATTTTTTGCCAATAAATTAGTTCCATGGATAGTTTTCAAAATTCAAACATATAGAACTGACAAATAAAATACTGAAATAATGTGAGCTAGCTACACTAAGAAATGTCAGGAAACATATTTTAGTTATACCAATCCAGCCTATAAACTTTAAATTGTGGGTCAAATTTATTCATCAAACTTTAACATAAAGAAATACCAATTAATACCTAAAAATCATAGTATTCACAAAAGAGAGTGAAGAAAAGATTAGAAACCTTCTTGTTGCGACAGAAGTCTTGTTCACTCCAACACTTCTCATCAACATCCTTCTGAGTTCCAATGTTGTCTCTCCAAATTGAAGCTGTTAAAGAAGAAGAGAATACAATCTTATCTATGCTCTCTGTTCTTCCACATGCCTCCACCACATTGATCGCTCCTCTCACCTCCAAATCAACCTCCTTCTCCTACAACAACGATTCACACAAAATCTCATTCTTCAAATTCTAAACAAAGACATATTTAGATGATGATTGATGAAGTCACTTACCTCGTACCCTTCAGGGCTATCTAAGCAGCAGAAGACAGCGTTGCATGTCTTGATAGAGACAAGTATGCTTTGATAATCCAACACATCAACATCGTACACCACTAATCTCTCCTCCGTTGCTTCCATCTCTCTGATTTTCTCCTCAATTTCACTCTCCCCTAATTACCAAACACAAAACAAGAAAATCAAGAACCAACAAAAAGCACTCTTTTAAGGTACAATTTTGATTGTACTTAGAAGAGAAAGATACCGTTTTTACGAATCGCTGCGTGAACAGAGTATCCTCTGCTAAGCAATTTCTTGAGAATCCAGAAACCAACATAAGTGGAAGCATCGAGAACGCAGCAACAAGAGGTAGACTTTTCTTGTTCCATTGTTTTCTTCTTCTGATGATTTATCGAGTCAGAGAGTTTTGATCGAATGCGTGTGTGTATGATAAGAGAAGAGAAGATAGATATATTAATAGGAGAAAGTTGGGTGAACTATCTTTCAGTTGCACGTTCCCAGCTACTCATCTTTTATTTATTCTCATCTATTATTTTACGCACTAAATATGGTCTTAATTAATGTTCTAATGGCCATGTAACCATGTTAATTAATATTTTGGTTATCCAATATCCACAAGTCAAGCTCCTATTGGGTTTTGTGTACGCCTTGATCATTTGGGAACGTGTGTCTTCTTTCAGAAACACTCCAAAATTAGTTCCAGCTAATAACAAATCCTATAATATCAGTAAATATATATATATACAATTAAAGATAAGTAACTCTGTCCGGAAACAAGATTTTCTTTTATATTTTGACATGCGTCAATTTTACAGAAAAAAACACTATTGCAATTATTAATTATATGAGAATTAATTTGACAAATTATTAATAAATCATGAGATAACCTTTGTTTAAATGATTATGACTATCAATAATGTCAGATGTCTACAACTCGGAAATTAGTTAATAAAGTGTACATATATACACACTAAAATGTTAGGAATTGATTTAGACTTGATAGAAACTATCATAATTTACCGGACACAATTTTTAATATTAATATATATTTTTAAAATTTTATATTAAAATAATTTATATTATATATTTTCAAATTTAATATTAGTGCTAATTATATAATTCACAATATAAAATTGTTTTATATATAACAAAGAAATTTAGTAAAATCTTTAACTTAAATAGCAATATATTATGATAAAAATTATTTAATTTAATTAAAAATAATACCAAATTATGTATATTTATCTATATTATACACAACTCGTATTTGCCAATATATACACTAATTTCTAACACTTCTTTAATTTGGAATTGATATTAGATTTTAACAAGTTTTTGTATTTGAAAAGTAGAAATAAAAAAAACTAAATGATATTTCTAGATCTCAATGTATATATGTAAAAAAATATTAATCATATTTTATTAAAAATTGGGTGATGATAATTAGTCATATTCATAAATTAGTTCATAGTAAACTAGACTGATTGTTTTAATAAAACTCCGGAAGCTCTCCTAATATTATTACATATATCAGAGCACGAACAACGGGGCTCCTTAGCTCGGTTTCCTACAAAAAAAATTATAAAAAGATGTGGGTCCCACGCTACAGTTTATATACGAGTCCTTTAAATCCTTATATAAGACCATGAATATTGGGGGTTCTTAAGGGTAGGGTTTCTTAACTATTTACGTGGGTCCCACGTGAATAGTTAAGAAACTGTCTCTTAAAATCCTTATATAAGGATCGATCCTTACACTGTTCACGCCACGTGGCGCGATGCTATTGGTCAATTTTTTTTTTTAATTTTTTTTTTCGACATATTTAAAAAAAAAAAAAACAAAAAACAAAAAAATGAATAGTTAAGAAACCCACGCCGATAACACGGCTGTGGGTGCTCTAAGGATCGTTTCTTAACTGTGCAGGGTTACGTGTCGGGCTTCTATTGGTCCGTTTTTTTTTTTTTTTTAAATTTCGCCTTTAAAAAAAAATTAATAAAAAAAGGAAAATAAGAAACTCACCTGGGTATCGCCGTTGGATGTTCTCTCGGTATATACAAAAACAATTTCAATATAGATGAATGTTGGAACATGGAATTAGAAAGAGTTAGGTTTCAGAATGCCATAATGGAACAAACTTGTGGGTCGGTGAATGCATAAGCAAAACTCACACAAAGGTGGCTTGTAAAAACAAACTATAATATAGTCGAATTTAAAGATTTATAAAATAAAAATGTAACAGAAATGAGAAAGAAGTATAATTGCATTAATAAAAGCATAAAAAAAAGAATACAGCTAAAGAGCGCTGTACGTAAAGTAGTTAGCAGTTAGTAGGTAGAGATTGTGGTGAGAAGTGAATTTACGTGGGGGGAGTTTCATCAGAAGCCACAACCTACCAACATCTCTAAACTGTTTGTATAATCCATAGTTTCCCATAACAATTAAAATTTGGTATTTACGGGTTGATGTAATCAAACGATGTGTAATCAACGAACGATGTCATATATATCTACATAGTCGAATTGTTGTGATTATAGTAGGAAGACCAAAAAGGGGTCTTAAAATATTGTGGATATATTTTATTGATGTGTATACCATGTTTCAACGTGATTGCATCAGTTATAAAATTAGGTTAAATGTTTGTCATAATCTAATAATATGTATCCTCTCTTGGGTTCCCATACAAATGTGTAGCCTCAATTCAATAGTGATGATGTAATTATGATGCTTATGTGCATTTAATTCTCTGAAAATATGGTTGCATTATTAATACGGTTGAAGTAGCTAGCGAAGTCAACTGGTTGAAGGATCAAACATTTTTTTTTGTTAATTTATGTTGACGATAAATTATTATTTTAAGAGACGGTCAAGATGGTTTATTAACCCTTATGACTACTGTTTTATTTCTTATTTTTTGGTAAGTAGGTATAAAAGACCTTCAAAACAACAATGAAATTCATGTAGGTATGTCTTGCCTTAGCCACTCAATGGGTCACAAACTTGCAACTTAGCTGTGTTCTGGCTCTTAATTTCTATACATTAATGATTCAACCATTTGAAATGGACACAGTGTTTGTTTTATTGATGATGACTGATGAGAAAACACAATTCAATACTTATCCCCCTCAAAAGTGTTTTTCTTTTTCTAGGTCAACCTCTGTTTTTGTTAGTTGTTTACAAAAAGATTGAAATATATGAAAAATATACATGAGAAAATAAGACTTGTGTGTGGCTAAAGATTGATGAATGAAACCTCCGGGCCCAATCTGCGTGCCAACGTGGAACTTCAGAAAGTCAAAATGGTTGTGATTAAAGTCGTCAGGGTCACGTGGCAAAACCTCATATAGTTGAACACTGCCTGTCCTTCTAAACAAAGAGGTTCCTTTTGTGAAAAACTCAAAATTGGTAACCCTTTCTTACATCAATTAATGTACTGAAATAACTTAGAGCAACGTGTTGATATACTTGTATTTCATGGCATATTAGGATGTTTATTAGCTTTTGTTTTGGTTCTTTTAAGCTTCATTTAGCTTCTTTTCCCTTTGTTTATTGGTTTGTTTAGAGTTTAGTATCATTCTAGGTTAGGTTGTTGCATTTGGAGTGTTTCCTTGGTGTTTTGCAGGTGATTTGAAGTGCATGGAGCTAAGAGGAGCATTGGAAGAGAAGTCTAGAGCTCAAGGAACCAAGGAGAAGCATGCCTGCTCAATATCGGCTTCCATATCGGCCTAGCAGGCCGATATGAACCTTCGCCAAAACCATATCGGTGTCAATATCGGCCTGCTTGGCCGATACAGAAATGCAAAATTTAATCCGAGAGTTTGTATTGGCTTCAATATCGGGCAACCAGGCCGATACGAGATCTCGACTGAAGCATATCGGTCTGCATTCCGGGCAGTCAAGCCGATACAGAATCCCAGAAGAACCAATATCGGCCTGCATTCCGGGCAACCAGGCCGATACAGTTTCCTGTGAAGACCATTTCCAGACAGCTTTATTTACGAAAATGCCACTGCGTGGCTCCCAACTATAAATACTCATTTTGTGGGATTAAAAACCCTAAGCTACCTAAGCCTAGTTCTTTATTTTCTTTTGTTTATGACTTTAGAACTTGTAAACCTTTGATTTTAAGTTTAATTAAGTGTTTCTCTTGTTTCTCTTAATCTCTTCTTTCTATCTTTCTTAATCTATGATTTCTTCTATCTCTTTTATGATTAGGGAGTAGAGTTTTTGGGTCTTGTGGATGAGGTTGATTTAGGTGGTTTATGTGATGATTAGTGATGCTTAGTACTTATTTATGAATGATCCTTCTCTAATTAGTTGTGCTCTATGCTAGGTTGCAAGGAATTGTTGAATCTAGATGCTAGGCTTTTTCATGCCCGAAAGGTGTTCGATGAAATGCTTGAATGAACTTTTTAGAGGATTTTCATATCTTAGCCTAAGAGATTAGTTGTCTAAGGTGATTATTGGTAATGAGGACTTGGAATTAATGCTTGCTTGATTCTTAATCACAAATGATAATTTGATCTTGATTAGGGATTAGTCAAAGGGATTAGTGCCAAGAGATTGGATTAGTCTAATGATTAATGTTCTTAGCCTAAGGATTAGCTTTGCTAAAAGGTGCTTGATGGATATTAATGCATGCTTGTCTTGTAATTTGCAAATGAGAATTGAATGATTGCTTGATTAGCATAGGAGTTATGAACATGAGAATGTGATTAGCTTAATTATGATCTTTAGCCTTGTTTAGCAATGTTTGATTGATTGAAGCATCCTTGATTGTCTCTAAACCATCTAGTATCCGTAGCCTCATCCTAGGACCCTTCTTTTATCTTGTTTAGTGTTTTATTTGCTTTATTTCTTTCTTGTTTGATTAGGATTGTTAGTTAAACCTTCTTTTATCTATTTGGCTTAGCTTAAGTAGTATTTTGCATTCCTAATGTGTTGTTCTTCTTGCCTCCCTGGATTGATACCTTAAGTACTACAATGATAGGAGTAGACTTGAGGAATTGAGCTAGAACCTACAAAAAGTCTATCATCACGTGTTCATAAATCAGGATCGTGACTTGATAAAGACCACACGAAAGTGTTTAGATTCCTTCTCTTTTGAATTCAGTAAGTTGTCTTGTGTCGCATTTTCCGTTCATCTAATTCGATTCACCTCTCATATAAGACTTAAATTATAGTAGTTTAACTATAGTATTATTATCATAAAGAAAGTGATCTTTGTAAGCTCAAAATTTTGGAGCTTACTTCCCATATCTTGAATGTGCCCGAGCAGCTATTGTAAGGGCAAAAAAAAACCAGACATAGGATATGGCTGAAGCTCAGGTGAACCGCTGGTTCCCCAATGGCCGACACCACCGCTCAAATCCCAGCAATCCCGACCACCCTCCTCCCCTCCCCCACCCACCTGACCCACCTGACACCACCGTCCTTGACCTCTCCTCCTTCCCTCCTCTTTCTCCTCTCCAATCCTCCTCCAAAACCCTGCAGCAAACTGCTTCCAAGCCTGCTGTCATTACTTCCCCTCCCTCTATCTCCAATCTAACCATTCCCACTGCAGTAGAAATCAAGTCTCTGCTAACTGAATTATCCACTGCTCTTCCCTTCTCAGGGATTGAGAAAACTAGGTCTCTGAGTACTGTTCACAAGGGGATCTCAAAATCTCAGATCTCTGAAATTGTTCCTAACTCAGAAACAATTGAGGAAATCCCTAATTCTCTTGTGGTTCCCTTAAACCCAGGCATTCTCCCTTCTCCCTTTACCCACCCCATTTCCCAAACCATTTCCAATACATCCCAAACCTCTCATAAAACCAAAACCAAAACCAAAACTAACGCTATCCCTACCTCGCTAACCATAACCAATCCTGCAACCTCTCCTCCCCCAGAAACTTTGGCTGCTAAACTAAAGAAGTCAGTAGACAAGTCGCTACGAAGAGTAGCTCCCCCATCTGAGTCCAAAGAAAAAACCAGAAGGATAGTCATACCTGATGAGGTATTTGACAGAGGAGCTGCATTGCATAATGAGTTCATAGTTGGATATTTCTGTGGTAAGACCCCTCCATTTGGTTTAGTTCAGAGTGTATTATCGCACTTGTGGGGAAAAGGTCAGAGGATAGAAATCCATCTCTTCTCTGCAGAAAGAAAGATGTTAGTTCGCATTCCAAATGAATTCATCCGAACCAAAGTCATACAAAAACGCATTTGGCATATTGATACAACCATGTTCCATGTTATGGCTTGGTCTGCTTCTGCTTCAAGTGCGACTCCTGAACTAGTGGACATACCAATATGGGCACATCTTAAGGGAGTTCCCTTTGATCTTATGCACAACGAAGGACTTAGCTGGATTGCCGGAGAAATTGGTGAACCAAAAGAAATGGATGAGTGGACTAAAAAACTTACCAATGTTTGTGTTGCTCATGTCAAAGTGGAGGCAAACCTGACTGAGACTCTTCCCACCAAGATAGAGCTGCTAAGGAAGAGTGGCCAGATGTTTGAAGTTCAAGTGGAGTACCCCTGGCTACCATCTCTATGCTCAAATTGTAAGCAACTGGGTCACATAGTGAAAAACTGTCCCAGTACCTCTCAGGTTTGGTTTCCTGTAGAAAAGAAGAGCATTGATCAGGATCCCTCTCATAAGCCTACTGGAATAAATTTAGAGACATCACAAAACTCTCTAATGCATTCCACCCACCCCCACCCCTAACCTTACCAGTACCCTCCTCTCCACCATCTCAAATTACCCATCCTCCTCCTCCTCCTACCGGTCCACCATCTCAAATTACCCATCCTCCTCCTCCTACCGGTCCACCAACCACCCCTTCTACCGTATCTCCCTCTCAACACAAAAAACCGCCTATGATCCCTACCACAAACAGATTTGACATCCTATCTTATACTATACCCCACCACCAATTCCCACTTCAAAATTCAACTTCTTCTGACCCCCCATCTCCCACACCCCCTGATCCTCCTATTTCCCAAACCAACCTTGCTTCTTCCTTTACTGACCCTCTATCTCAGAAAACTTCCACTCCTTCTAGTCCATCTTTATTTTCACCCGGTACCCAATCATCTCAGACCATACCTCCCTTCTCAGAACCATTCATCCTAAATCTCTCCCCATTATCCCCAACCTTACCACCTCAGACTGTTCAAAACGTGTCACTACATGTAGAAGGACCCCTCCTACCCCAAGGAGTGTCTCAACTACACTCTCAATGACGCAAAAACTGTTCTTTTGGAATGTCCGTGGACTTAATGATACAGACAAGCATAGCCCTCTCATTAATTGGCTACAGGCTCAAAAACCACTCTTTGGTGCTCTTATTGAAACTCATATAAAGGAAACAAATCTGCAACAAGTAATGCAATGTACCTGTCCGGGTTGGAACTTCCTATCCAACCATCTCTCGGATGACGATGGTAGAATAATCATCATTTGGAAGAACTCAGTAGCAGTAACGGCTCTTCACCAATCAAGACAATCTCTCACGGTGAAGCTGATACTCCAAGGTGGCCAGCATCTCTTCTTTACCGCCATCTATGCTGGAAACACTGAAGAAGAAAGGACAGAATTATGGTGTGATCTTCTTCAACTCAGAGATGATCTCAATCTAGATACAGAAACATGGGTCCTAGGAGGTGATTTCAACCAAATAATCCACTACGATGAACATTCCTCTCTAAGTGTGGATCACATAACCTCAAGAATGAAGTAGCTGAGAGACTGCTTACTTGATTTAGGAGTCTCAGACTTAAGATATCAAGGGACTCGCCTGACTTGGACAAACAAGCAGCCAGCTACACCCATTGCTAAAAAGCTGGACCGTTTGCTTGTTAACCAAAATTGGCTCCCTCTCTTCCCAAACAGCATCGCATCCTTCCTACCACCTGACTTCTCTGACCATACCCCCTGCGTACTTGATCTATCAGCCCCCCTCCCCCAAATTGGCACCAAACCTTTCAAGTTTTTAAACTTCCTAACCTCTCACCCAGACTCCTTATCAACCGTCGAGACTGCTTGGATTTGTGCTGGTGGAGAAGCTATAAATCTAGCAAACCTGAGCTTCAAGCTGAAATCTATAAAAACTTCACTCAAAATGCTTCACAAACACAATTTCAGTCAGATACAAAAGCGAGTGAGAGTTACTAACGATTTGTTGAATGTTGTGCAGGTACAAGCTCTCTCTGATCCATCGCCTTATCTATTTCAGAAAGAAAGGGAGTTAAATGAAAAGCTAGACTATCTCAAAGCAATAGAAGAAGAATATTTTAAGCAGAAATCTCGAATTAATTGGCTGAAAGTGGGTGATCTGTGTACTACCTTCTTTATGCGAATAGCTGAGAGCAGAAACTCTTTCAACGCCATTCGATCCTTTCTTACTTCAACTGGTGAACTCATCTCTGACCCTGGCCTAATGAGCAGACTAGCGGTTGACCATTATCAATCCATCCTAGCACCAGAACGACTTGATCCCATAATCCTAACTCCAGCCTGGTTTCACTCTCTAACCAACTTCAGAGTTAACGCGCAACAGAAAATTGCAATGACCATGATCCCGACAGTGGAGGAGATATCTTCGGTACTCTTCAAGCTCAATCCCAATAAAGCTCCTGGACCTGATGGGCTTACATCTTGATTCTATAAGGCAGCTTGGAGTATCGTTGGCTCAGAAACTCTCTCAAGCATTCAGTCCTTTTTCAACTCGCTCTTCCTGCCAACTGCAATCAATTCAACAATTCTCACCATGGTTCCCAAAAAGCCAGGAGCTGCATCAGTTTCAGACTTCAGGCCGATATCGTGTTGCACTACACTGTATAAGACCATCTCCAAACTCCTGGTAGCTAGACTAAAGCCGCTCCTCCCTGACCTTATTCTTCCCAACCAAACCGCCTTCATAAAAGGAAGATTACTGCTGGAGAATACCGTCCTCGCCTCTGAAATTGTAAATGGCTACCACCTAAAGAAAGGACCAAAAAGATTAACAGTGAAAGTGGATATTGCCAAAGCTTTTGATAGCATAAGATGGGAATTTATTTTCATATGCCTCAGAAGTTTGGAAGTACCAGAGACTTATCTCCACTGGCTGAATGCTTGCATATGTACCCCTGCGTTTTCATTAGGATTTAATGGAGCAGTTCACGGGTTCTTTAAAGGTAAGAGAGGACTCAGGCAGGGGGACCCACTCTCCCCCTACCTATTTGTGATAGCCATGAATTGTCTATCCTTACTCCTTGATAAAGCTGCAGCAAAAGGAAAAATTGGTTATCACGCTAAATGCTTCAATTCTAAACTAACACACCTATGCTTCGCAGATGACTTACTTATATTCACTGAAGGTTCAATTGATTCTCTGCAGAACGTCATAAGGGTACTGAGAGAGTTTGAAGCTGTTTCTGGACTAGCTTTAAGTGTAGAAAAGACTTCATTCTACTGCTCCGGAATGAACCAACAGGAAATTGAACAGTTAGAGGCAGCTACTGGTTTAAAGAATGGAACACTTCCTATACGCTATCTCGGTGTCCCTCTTTGTACCAAAAAGCTCACCTTACTTAACTGTGAGCCGCTTCTCCAAGTCATAAAGAAGCGTCTCTCATCCTGGTCAGCTAGATCTCTCTCTTTCGCTGGCAGACTGCAACTACTCAACTCGGTAATAGCAGGAATCACCAACTTCTGGACCAGCACTTTCCTCCTACCAAAAAGATGTATCGAGATGATCAATTCATACTGCAGTGCTTTCTTATGGAATGGCACAACTGAAGGAAAACACACAGCTAGAGTAGCCTGGTCTACAGTTACCTTAGGAAAACATGAAGGCGGTCTAGGAGTGCGGGATCTTCTAAGTTGGAACAAAGCCTGCTTCCTGAAACTCATCTGGTTACTCTTCTTTACATCAGGATCCATTTGGGTAGCCTGGTTCAAGCATGAAGTTTTGGGCAACAATTTAAACAACTTTTGGTTAGTAAAGCCAAAACAGAGGAATTCATGGCAGGCAAATAAATTGATAAAAATCAGAGGCCTAGTTTACCATTGGATTAAGATTCATGTTAGGAATGGTCGCTCATGCCTCTTCTGGTCTGATAACTGGACACAATTTGGAAGGCTGGACGATTATCTACAAGGAACTTCAAGGCTCGGCATTGATAAGAATGCCACAGTTGCATCGTTGTGGGATCATGGCGCCTGGAGATTACCTCAACCAAGAACAAATCATCAACTACAACTTCACATACACCTCACCACTGTAAGTATAACCAATCTCCCTGATACTTATGAATGGTGCCCAGATAATACTACTCGCTCAAGATTCAATACGGGAGAAATCTACAATCTGATAAAGGAGCATCAACAAGAAGTACCTTGGTCGAAACTAATCTGGTTCTCTGGAAGAGTCCCCAAACATGCTTTTCTTGCCTGGCTTCTTATCCTCAACCGATGTCCAACACGTGACCGCATCATAGGATGGGGACTTAACTCAGACCCGACATGCCTTCTCTGCGGATCCGAACCTGAATCAAGATCACACATCTTTTACAATTGCAGATATGTATGGCCCATCTGGCAACTAATTGCGAAAAGAGTTGATTTACCTGCTGACAAAAACTGGGATCAGAACCTTCTTCTTCTTCAAGCTCCAGCAGTCAACCGTACTAAGAGGAGTCTTCAGCTACTGGCATGGCAGTCCACACTTTATTTCATCTGGTCGGAACGAAACCACCGCTTGCACCGATCAACCTACTCAACTAGAGATTCAATTGTCTCCCGGATTGATCGCCTCATCAGGAAAAGAGCCGCGAGCCTTCGACACGATCGTGGTGCTTTCTCCTCGCAGATCCTTCAACTCTGGTTTCAAGGATGCCAAAACCATCCAGCGATCTAGCATACCGGATCCTTCAATCTCTCCTCACTTCGGATTAGGGCTTCTCCATCGGGACCTCTCTGCTCAATCATTCAAGCGTGTTAGTTGGGGAGATCGCTTTTGTCGCTTTGCATCTACTAACTTGATCTACCAAACCGGATCGTGTTAGATTCCAACCGGTCATTTTGGAAAAAATTTGGGCCTACTTATTTGGGTTTAACTTAGGAAAAGTTTTATTATGGTTGTTGGGCCACTTGATCAGACAATTGCAAAATTCTGGGCTGGGCCATGTATTTTTTATTTCTCATGCTTTTTAATAGAAAAATGGTTACAAAAAAAAAAAAAAAAAAAAAAGATTTTGGAGCTTTGGACATCACAACAAGGTAACCCAGTGGATGACGTGTTTAACTCAAGGAATAATGTGGAACACAAATTGTTTGGAGAATATTGTCATTGGAAAATACTCAGAGATTTAAGAAAACAAAATTGGAGATTAGAAGTTTTCTATATCTTAGTTTCTGAAAATATCGTTTCGATATAAGTATATAAAAACTAGCCGATGGCCATTTGAGATTATGGCATTAGAGGAAGAACACGAGAGACACAATTTGTGTGTTTTGGTTATTTTGGTGAGTAAATAAAGAGAGTTGACAACTATCGTTGTTTAATAAGGTTTGATAAATTTATGAATCAGGTTTGATTTGTTGTTGTGAAGTCAAATAATTATAATTGAACAAGATTCGTTGTAATTTACTCAAATGATTTTTAAATAAAGAGTTATTTTGTGATTTGTTATGTGTTCCTATCGATCAAGTGTTCTCTACGTTTTCAATCTTATGAAACATTGTTTATTTAATTTCAAACATTGGCCACCAAGTGTAAACCTAAAATTATGGGTAAATTACTTATGTAGTATAAGTCTTCATCCAAAATAAATCATGACGTGAAAAATCGTGATAAATTTAAGAAGATTAAGAGTTCTGAGATGTCATCTCTTACTCAATCACATAATCTTTTCTCTTTTCTGTTTGCTGGATTCTAACACCAATAACCTTGAAAAAATATATATATATATATATATATATATATATATATATATATATATATATATATATTTTGAAGTGAGTGGTGATCTAGGATAGGGACTAAAATATGAGACATGCGGCATTCTCTACTTTGGTACAAAAACCATCCCCACCGATAGACATAGTTGGTGTATCGTTTTCCACCAATTTGGTAACACATTGCTTTAAGCAAAAAGGCCCATTCCTTTGAGGAATATGCATTCGCAGTAGATTCTTGTGTGCAAAATTGGTTAAGGCCGTTGTTAATGATAAACCAACCAACTGTGTGTATCGGTGATCAATGAATGCAAGTTTTATGTTGACAAAAAGAAGTATTCAACATTTTGAAGGTCGACCAATCAGACAGTCTCATTTTTGTTTTTAGCATTGTCCAGCCCAAATTTATTTGGGTCAAATTCATTCATTACTCCTCTGTTTGGGTCGTATTGTTCCCATGTTTTTATTTGTCTACTAATTCCTTTTTTTTTGTCAACATGTTTCTGATTTTACAGTGCAAATATGTGATATCGAATTAACATATGTTACAATACTAACAAGTACATAACTACATATAAAATCTTACATTCGAGAAAAATAGTATAATATACCTTTTGTGAGGTTTGATGTCAACTTATAATAGGTTCGATTAATGAAATAATTAAATCGGTAAAAGTTTGATTAGTGACATACATAAATAAATAATTACTATTTCCGTTCCAAAGCGCCAGAATATTTGATGGATTGTTGTTGCATCCTTCTTGGAGCCTTAGTTCTTTTGGAACACATTTTGCAAAATTTACAGATAATAGGGTTTATAAAGCGAGGTTTGTGAGAATGTCTAAGTATATATGTATGGCGATGAATACGGGATCTAGAACAAATTTTAGTTAGGAACACAATATTAAAAATAACATGACTAAGGGGTACTTTTTATTTTCTTTAATAACTAAAAAATATTTAATCAAATTAACTTTAATTAGTTAAAAAAATAATAGGGGGCACATGAACCGGTAAGGTGATACCTGCGTCCGCCCTTGGCGATGAACCGCGGGAACGTAAACAGAAACAACTGGACTGTTCATCTCCGTTGAACCAGTTTCAACACTAAACCAAACTAGTGTATGGTTTCCATTTGACGCTAATACCACATAATTTTAATACATAAAAGATCAAGATAGAGCCATGGAAATTGATATACTTATGTTTTCATCAATTTTAAGCATTGTTTATATCATATTTCAATCTCTTTTATCTTTCTTTCTCTTCAATTCTTTGTTCTTCTTTTTGTTTCTTAGATCATTGCATCTAGGACCTTGTCTTAGTTAGTCTAGGAGCATTTTGCATCGTTTTTATCCTTTTTCAGGTGTTGGAAGGGTTGCTAGGATTGATTGGTGATGTTTGGAGTTAGAGGGAATGGAGAAACATGAAGGATGGGTGTTTGGGAGGAGCCATCGGACGAGTCAACCGCGGTTGGACCACCGGGAACGACGAGACCGTGGCCGGACGAATACAAACGAGCCATTGTGACGACTCAACCGCGGTTCGTCCACCGGGATAAGACGAGACCGCGGCGACGCCACTTGAAGACGACGTCGCGAGCCGCCTTGCCCGCGGTCGGCCCACCGGCGACACCGAGACCGCGGTCCGAGCTTAAGCCGCCGACGAAAAAACTCGACCAAAAGACGCGAGTTGACCGCGGTTTGGGCAGCGGTCCGGACCAAAACCGCGGTCAACCCAGATTTTTCCAATTTTCCCAATTTTGCCAGATTTGGCCCATGGATCCGGGTCAACACCCGGTTTGTTCCGGGTTGATCCGGTTCGCCCCTCTTTACTATTTAAGGCTAAAAACCTAATTTTCAGAGGATCTTAAGCTTGTTTTTGATTTCTAAACCTTTTGTAAGAACAAGTTTAATCTTTTGCTAATCTAAGTACTTCTTTTGAGATTTCTAGTTTCAATCTTTCTTCTTTCTCTAATCCTCAATGATTTACACTATCTATATAGATTTTGTGGGTCAAATGATGATTAGTGAGTAGTTTTCCATAGGGTTTATGGGTTAGGTAGGATTAGTGTGATTAGGGATGATTAAGGGATGTCTAATTGTTTATCTTTCTTATATCTCTTCTATCCTAGTGATCTTAATGCCTATTTAACCTTGATCAAGTTGATTAGGATGTTTAGGAATTTCTTGCCCACCATGTGTTCGATGAAATTCCAGTTTTAGCTTTGATAGGATTTTCACATTCTAGCTCATGGGAATGAATGTCTAGAGTGATTATTAGCTATTAAGAACTTGATTGAATGCTTGCTTGATCTCAATTCACAAATGAGAGTTTGTTCTTGAATTAGGATTAAGTGAAGAGATTAGCTCTAAGAGATTAGGCTAATTGACTTATTGTGTTCTTGCTAGGAGGTTAGCTTGTTTGAGGCTTGATTAGCATCCCGAGATCATCCCGAGTCTCCTAGTCCATTGACCTTGCTCATAGATCTTATTCTTATTATTGATTTCTAGTTATCTTTGTTCTTGCTTGTTTAGTTCTCTTTACTTGATTTTGTCTACTTTGTTATTGTCATTAGAACTTTTAGAATCTTAGAATTTGAATCTTGAAATTGGTTAACTTGGCTAATTTGGTTCGGTGTATTCACTTTGGTCTAGTCCGGTCCTAAAAATGGATTGATCCCTCATTGCTACATGATAAGCATGGAGAATTGATACCCATAAAGATTGGCTAAAATCTTGTTATCAATTTGGCGCCGTTGCCGGGGAGGTGTAGCAATAGCCATTAGGATTTAGATTCTACTTTAGACTAAGCTTTTATTTTGTTTTATTTTGTGTGGTTACTAACTTTTTTTCAAGTGTTTGTTCTTTTTGCAAGGTACAATCACAAAGAAGAGAGCATGGCTTCAGAGATAGTTTCAATGTTGAGGGCTATGCTAGAAGCTCAAGAAAGAGAGATGGCTTGGGACCCTACAAGTCATCATGGATTTGAAAGCACATCCACTTATCAAGGTGATCTTCCAAATGAGTACTCTTCTCATGAGTACCAATATGGATATGGTGATGGATACCAATCTTGGAGCATAGAGCATGAGCATGAAGCAACTTACTCCTCCCAATCATGTGATGAAGAGCTTCTAAACTTGGCAAGGATGGCATTGGAAGGATAAGAGAAGTACAATGAGAGCTTAAGAATGATCAAAAATGGTTTTGTCCATTTGCCTCAAGATGCAAGTATTGTTGAGCCAACACATGAGGAGAATGCTCAAGTCCAAGATGAGTTCTTGAAAGAAGCTGAAGAGACTATCAAAGACTTTGAAATGCTTCTTGGTTGCACTGTTGGTGAAGACCTTGTGATTAGGTATGAAGAAGAGGATGATGAAGAGACATTCATGGGTCATTCAACCAATAACAACAATGAAGGAATAAGAGAAGTTGTGAGAGATGAGGAAGAGCCTTATGAAGATGGATTGGTTGTTGAGTGCAAAGAGATAAAGGAAGAGAGCACACAAGATGAGCTCTCAATCATGGAAGAGGAACCAAAGCAACCAAATCCCAAGCAAGAGCTAATTGGAGGAAATCTTATGGAGAAACAAGATGGTCCCAATGAAGAATCCTTCAAGGAGGGTGAAGAATATGGATATCCAATGGCTCAAACCTTTCACAAGATTCTTGGTATAGTCTCTACCACACCATTGAGCTTTCATGATCTAAGGAAGATCCCTTTTGAGGAGATAAGGATCAAAGAGTTTAGGGGGTGGTTCTACGATGAGTATGATCCCGGTGATATAAACTCATGCCACATCCCTAACCAAAAAAGAGTGAAGGGATAGTCAAGCTTAGTGACTTAAAACAAGCTCACTTGGGAAGAATTCTCATGTCTATCCTTTTTGAGGAGCTTTGGGGTAAATGCAAAGAAGAAGGGAAAGAGTTTTGGGATTGAGCAAAGGGACTTCAATGCTAAATCAAAGGATGAGAAGCATATGCAATGGTCTAAGTTTTGGGTAAGTTTCATGCCAAATCAAAGATGCCTCCACCTCCCATTCCTCCTCTCCATCCCACTCTCCAAGTAACACTCCAACTTTTGTCTTTTTGATTTTGCATTTTTGATTTAGTCTTTTGTCTCTTCCCCTTGCTTCTTTCACACAAGGGACTGTGTGATTTAAGTTTGGGGGAGAGACCAGTTGCTAATCTTGTTTGCTTTGTTCTTATTTTCCTTTTCTATCATTTGAGTCTCATGCATTTCATTTATGGCATAGAAAAACCAAAAAAAAAAAAAAAAAAAAAAAATCGAAAATTTTCAAAATTTTCAAAAGAAAGCATTGTAGGATCGAGTCTAGTTCATTATGTAGAATGCATGCATTGGGGACGATGATGATTTTTCCTTCTAGAGGCTCGCCATTTAAGTTGCTCGTTGCTTTGATCGATTTTCAAACAAAGGAAAACCCATTGCTTGACTTTGAAATCCCGAAACTCCCTATCTTTGTGAAGCATGCTTGAACTTAACTCGATTCCATGATGATTGACTTAATTTTGACTTTGAAATATCTTGCTTAGGGGCTTGAAATGCAATCCTATGGTCCTTGCCCGAGTTATGCTTCCTTTTTTTTTACCACTCTCTTGATTAACTCGGGCAACTATTGATCTTATGATCATGGCTTCCCTTCCCAATGAACCTAAACCTTTCCTTGAAGCCAAAATGATTTGTGAGTGAGGCCTGTTCTTGATAGCTTTTGGCATGTGCAAAAACTTGAGAGTATCGGGAACGACAATGGTCTTTTCTCATTTTAGCTAGCTCTATTTGCCATAAGAGTCTAGCATTAGGATGGGAAATAAGTTTGGGAGAGAGATGAGAGTTGTTTTGGGAATGAAAAGGATCAATGAAAAGTGTTCAAAAAGGTTCAAAAAGAAAAAAAAGAAAGTCACTAGGAGTTCATAAGAAGGGCAAAAAGAAAAGAAAAAGAAGTAAGTTCCCTAGATTGATTCAAAAAGAAAAGAAAGAAAGATCAAGTATTAAGAGGGGTAAGTTATGAAAGAGTTTGCTCAAGTTTGAAAAAGAGAAAAATCAGTTAAGTGTTTCCTAGTGACAAAGAAAAGAGAGAAAAAGAGCTAAAAGGGTGAGTGTTTTGGTAAATGAATTGGGGGTTTGGTGAGTGTTATCTTTCATTATGAGAATGTATAGAGAGATCTCCTAGGGATTGGGTAGAACAATGAGAAAAGAACTTTGTATGCATGAATTGTTCCCTTTCTTAGATAGATTTTGTGTAATGCCAGCTGCTCCTATTCTTGAGAGTTAACCACCAAAAAGAAATCCTACTTAACCACCTCAAATAGCCTTTCTTGAACCTTGCCGATTGGGATTGATTGATTGCCCCTTTGTGAGATCGCACTTAACCTTTAATGAATGTAGGGAATTGAGTTGATGATTGCTTGTGTTCTATGAGATCTCGGGATGTTAGAGTAGGGGTCGAAGGGAACGGTAATGTGGAAGTACATGGAATGATAACATGATTAGAGCAACTTGTAACTTCTTTGAAAGATCTTGTATCTTGTTGTGAGTCTTGTGGTTTTGAGTCCCCGCCTTCAAACCTTTCTCCCAAATGGATTGATTGTCTTATACTTGCTTGTGGACAAGCAAGATTCAAGTTTGGGGGAATTGATATACTTGTGTTTTTATGTGTTTTGAGCATTGTTTAGATCGTATTTCGGTTTCATTTAGCTTTCCTTTGTTACATTTCTTTGTTCTTTGTCATCTTTGTAGTTAGTTGCATCTAGAGTTGTAGTTTAGCATATCTAGGAGCATTTTGCATTTGTTTTGGTTCTTTTCAGGTGTTGGAAGGCTACTAGGATGACTTGGGAGCACTTGGAGCTTTGGAGGAGTGAATGGTGATGTTGATCAAAATGGTGTTCTTGAAAGATGGAGAAAAATGAAGCCTTTCCGTGCATATTTAGCTTCTGGAGCATCTAATAGAAGTTATAGGAAATTGAGTTAGCTTTCCAATGGAGTTGGTTTCAAGTCGTTTGGAGCTGTAGTCTAAAAGTTATGGCCGATTTACCGGCTAGCGGTCTTGCCAGCGGGAAGGATGAGACCGCGGAGAAGAGTCTGCTCCGTCGACGAACACGAGCCAAAAAGCCGAGCCAGCAGCGGTTGAGCCAGCGGACGAAACGAGACTTTTGTTTATGATTTTAGAACTTGTAAACCTTTGATTTTAAGTTTAATTAAGTGTTTCTCTTGTTTTTCTTAATCTCTCTTTCTATTTATGATTTCTCACATCTCTTTTATGATTAGGGAGTAGAGTTTTTGGGTTTTGTGGATGAGGTTGATTTAGGTGGTTTATGTGATGATTAGTGATGTTTAGGACTTATTTAGGAATGATCCTTCTCTAATTAGTTGATCTTTATGCTAGGTTGCAAGAAATTGTTGAATCTAGATGCAAGGCTTTTCATGCCCGAAAGGTGTTCGATGAAATGCTTGAATGAACTTTTTAGAGAATTTTCACTCTTAGCCTAAGAGATTAGTTGTCTAAGGTGATTATTGGTAATGAGAACTTGTTTGCATTGCTTGTTTATCTCTTAATCACAAATGAGAATTTGATCTTGATTAGGGATTAGACAAAGGGATTAGTGCCATAAAATTGGATTAGTCTAATGATTAGTGTTCTTAGCCTAAGGATTAGCTTTGTTAAAAGGTATTTGATGGATATTAATGCATGCTTGTCTTTTAATTTGCAAATGAGAATTGAATGATTGAATGATTGGCATAAGAGTTATGAACATGAGAATGTGATTAGCTTAATTATGATCATTAGCCTTGTTTAGCAATGTTTGATTGATTGAAGCATCATTGATTGTCTCTAGACCACCTAGTCTCCATGGCCTCATCTTAGGACCCTTGTTTTAGCTAATCTATCTTCTAGTTTAGTGTCTTGTTTGTTTTTTGCTTGCTTTATTTCATTTCTAGATTGTCTAGGTTGTTAGATAAACCCATTTCTATTTGATTTGCTTAGCTTAAGTAGTTTTTTGCATTCTTGGTGTGTTATTCTTCTTGCCTACCTGGATTGATACCTTAAGTACTACAATGATAAAAGTAAACTTGAGGAATTGATCTAGAACCTACAAAAAGTCTATCATCAGAAATCGAGAAGAGAAAGAAAAGATGATAAACGTGTCATGATTGTTTGCACGAAAATAAATATGTGGATGTTAAAATGTACAACGTTGCAACGAACATCCTTCAGTGCCGGCTCCACTATCAATCTCTCCATAAGTGGACCTCTCATAGGTCGGTCTAGGGCTGGGCGTTCGGGTACCCATTCGGGTTCGGGTCGGGTTTTTCGGGTTTTCGGGTTTTCGGGGTTGAAGCTAAAGGTCCCATTCGGATATTCCTATAAATTCGGGTGAGATCGGTTCGGGTTTAACCGGGTTCGGTTCGGGTTTAGTAAACATCTTAGGTACCGAGTTCAACCGAATATCGATTCGGATCTATCGGTTTCGGGTTTTTATAACCGAATTACGGCTTCGGGTTCGGGTATCCCGAGTATTTTTACTCATAAAATACCCTAAACCTGCTCACTGCTACTCTCTGTTGCTTTATATTAATCAAAATCTGTAACTGAAACCTGCTAAAAAAAGTGAGAAACGTTCATCAATCTCTCAATAAGTTACAAAACTTGTGTATGTTGAAACAAAACAAACGAATATATAGAATCAAATCATTAGATGTTCACCTAAAAATAAAAGTCTCATAATGCATTGTAATCTTGATAACAAATTCAAAACCAAAACCAAATCCAAAGTTGAACAAAACATAACACAACTAGTAGTTCTTCGAAATGCAAGAAGACTATGAAAAAGAAACCAAATAGAGATTAAGTAGATAATAGAGTTTTGGAGAGAACTAAAACATCTTGTCTTGTGCTTGACATCTTGTTCTTCCTGGAGTTCCTGTAAAAAAAAAAAAGAGTTCATCACTATATATACGATCAAGGTGGTGAAACACAAGTGATCACAACAGTTCATTAAGCACAAGCATACTGGAATACATGATCGCAATAGTTCATTAAGCACAAGCATACTGCAATGCATGATATCGAAGGATAAAAATCATGAAAAGATGATCCCAAGAGTTCATCATATATGCGTATAGTAGACAGTGGCAAAGGTCCATATACTAGGTATCGTAGTTATAGGAATTTAACTAACATACATACCTACTGGCCTGATCATGTAGCTTCATCCTCTTCCACTGCTTCAGCTCCAGATTCTGAAAAAAATAAAGAGACAATCATCAGCCAAGCATGAATCATTCAATGTATATGAGAAAGAATCTTCAATGTATAAACAAGATTAATAAAACACTAGATCAATGTTAATACTCAATAGCAATGCAACAAACCAAGTCACATACTATTGTCTGGTATTTGATACTAGCCTTAATAGTTAACCGCAAGCGCAAGACATCTACTGTAAATGCTGAATTGGAAGTAAGTACAAGTAGGATTTCTATATCAAACAAGTCTGTCAACTGTAACAATGTAAACTTTATGTGTAACGACATATGTTTAACTAATCTTAACAAATTAATCTCTGAACTTATGTGGACATTTCAGAGTTATGTAACTTATGTTCAACTAGTTATGTTCAGAACACAATCAAAGTTTCCAGCAGCATCGAATATATCACATATGAAACAACCTAAGAGCCAATATCTAGTTACAATTCCAAATAGATACTGTCGTAATAGCAATAATAACGTGCAAAAACAATTGAACGAGGATAATAATTCTGGCCATACCATTGACAAATACACAACCAATTAAACAAACTAAGTATTATTGTGAGTGAAGTCAAAAACAGAGCTCCGATAAACAACTCTCTAAGCGAGACAGAACAACAACAAGGAGACATTTTTATAGTCTGAAAAAAGAAAACCCAATTGAAATTAAACCAGTAGAAGAAGAAGAACTTACCACTGACTGGTTTGTCAAATTCTCAGACGAAATTGATGGTGAGGAGGATCGTCGAAGGTGTTGAGGTTTCATATATAAGAATTACACGATATATAACAGGAGTATTAGGGTTTCGAAGATTAGGAATCTCAAATTTCGAAGATTAGGAATCTCAAATCGCAACAGATACCGAAGAATTAGAAAGCATATATTCGATGAAAATCCAAATATGTAAAGGAGATATACAAAGTTTGGTTACGTTCGGGTTATCTTCGGGTTACGGGTGATAACCGATCTAGACCCGAACCCGAAACTACTCACGAACAATGCCCCATTCGGTTTATTTGAAGGATCCGTACCCGATCCGATCTCGCCACTTCGGGTCGGGTTCGGGTTCGGAGTTCGGATATCGGGTAAATGCCCAGCCCTAGGTCGGTCATAACAAATATTTTTTTGTTTTGTTATATTTATTATCAAGTAGTGGCTGATTTGGAGATAACGTGCTTATCAAGGCTGTCCTCATTAGTCTGTTTTAGTCGTTATCAATACATATTCAAAACCAATGAAATTATTTAGTTCTATATCATATTTGGTGTGGACACAACTTTGACTTATAGGATTTTCACTGCCATAATAGTAAGCTCTGGAACGCCTATAAATACCTTTAACATCTTGTATCATATTCATCAAGAGCACTACCAAAATACTATAGATTGAAAAGAAAAAGAAAAGCATTATCAAATACAAAACAATAGACAAAACTATGTCTATGAGTACATCATCATCACTGGTTCTGATCACCTTGATATTGGCCATGTCGTGCCTAGTCTCCGAGAGCCGGATTGCAAGAAAAGACTTGGGTTTGGACCTTGGCGGGATAGGGCTAGGGATCGGTACTGGCATCGGCGTAGGTCTCGGTGGAGGTGGATCCGGATCCGGAGCTGGTGCCGGGTCAGGATCTGGAGGAGGAGGAGGAGGATCAAGCTCTTCTTCCTCATCTAGCTCTAGCAGTTCTTCGAGCTCTGGTGGTGGTGGAGGTGATGCGGGATCCGAAGCTGGATCATACGCCGGGTCACGTGCCGGGTCAGGTTCGGGTGGAAGTTCTGGATCAGGCCGTGGAAGAGGAGGTGGTGGTGGAGGGGGTCGCGGTGGTGGAGGTGGTCGTGGTGGAGGAGGTGGAGGAGGAGGAGGTCACGGTGGAGGAGGTGGATCTGGTAACGGAGGAGGGTACGGTGAAGGAGGTGGGTATGGAGGAGGATACGGTGGCGGCGACGACTGAATGAAGAATATCGCATGCATGCAATAGCTTATTGCTGTTGTGTTTTACGTAATTATTATTAGTATGAAAATAAAATAAAATATTAGAAAAATAAATTTCTAAAATGGGTGAGTAAAAGGAGATGGAAAAAGCTTCTGACATGTTTGGTTAATTGTGTACACTTCCATATTCGAAATGGATTCTTGGTGTTGTTGATGTTTTACTTTTGTACTACAAGTTTGTAATTTTCCTGTTATGATATTTGAGAAAATAAATGCATCGTCGTATTTTTTATTCCCCGGCACTTATGGTTTTTTTTTTTTTTTTTTGCTTTCTCAGTTGTCGCTTGTATTAATCATCAAATAACCTTTTAACAGCAGAAAAAATCATTCATCAAATAACATATAGCAGAACAAATAGCAAACACGATGAAATCTATATCATTAATAATTCATGTCTTTTTGAGATTGGAACGATTTGCATTCATTTTTTATTGACACATGTTACGTTCAGTATCTTAGATAACAACATATGTCAACAACAAACAGATTTACTTATCCAAAATTGACAAAATAACTTGTCAATTGTATCTCAGAAAATTATAATATAAACAAACCAATCCCCACCATACATATTTAAATATGTAAAACAGTAAAATAATAATAAGAAGACACCTCTTATAAATTGACTTCAAACTCAAACCTAGGATTTAAAAATGATTTACCTTTCATGTATTTATTAACCTTCTTTAATGTATTTACCACTCAGAAGATGTGTGTCGTATAGATTTTGTTGTTGTTGTGTTTTTTTTTTGTCGTCTGAGATTGTATTAGTTTTGGGGGCCAAAGGGCATTACAAATGGACACAAAGTATAAAGGAGATGATATGGGTTAAAAATACATTCGGGGCCCAACTTTGAACTGATAAACATTAACACTATTGGACTGAAATCAGCCACGTCGTGTAGAGGATGGACCACGTGTTAGCACCAAAACAGACACCGACATGCAAAGCTCCGGTCGCCGTAAGGAGAACCCGACCACCAAAAATCGCAAGTCCAAATCTCCACTTACCCGTGCAAGCCCATCTGTTGATCACAACTTCCTGAAGAGATCGTCTGAGAACACCATGAATGAAAAGAAAACCTTTAAACATCACCGGAAATCAAAGTTGTCGAGAGACTCCATCACCGTCTTGATTCAAGATGCTGATCAAAGACTTAGCCCACCAACATGCTCCTCCTTAAGAGCGGTGGAAGCAACGGAGATATTAATTCTCGGGAAGACAGAGATCGCCGAGGATAACCGAAAGTGGTCGTACGGTGACTCCGACGAGAGAGAACAGAGGAAGAAGGATCTTGTAAACGTATAAACAAGTCCGATGAGAAATCAGAATTTATTCAAGCCGATAAACAAAGGGAAACTCTAAAATCAAAGATCATCAACTCACTCTTCTGAAAGATTTGTTTGTGAGAAGAAGAGGAAGTGAGAAGCTAAGATTATAGAGAGAAAACTCTCTCTCTAAGAGAAGAGAGAGAAAACTCACTAACATTCTAGATGTTCTTGTTGTTGTTGTGTTTGTAGTATAGAAATTATATTTTGTGAACGAATTAAATTTTACCTTCAGAATATATATACCTTAAATTCAAAGATTTAAACATCTGGCGTCATGCAAAAAGAATATAGCATTTTAAAAGGATTGTGCAAGTTATGCAATCAAGATGTTGAGTCCATTGTGCATGTGTTATTTACTTGTGAAGCGGCACAGGAGATTTTCAGGCTTTCCAATATACCCTCTCCATACAATGGTTTTGGATTGTCTCTTACTGAAAATTTTCGGTTTCTTCTGAGTTGCTCTGAAGACACAGCAATAGTTCACGATATCAGATCCTCAATCCCTTGGTCCCTGTGGAATAATTGGAAGAATCGCAACAACGTAATATTTGGAAATAGATTGGAGACAGCACAAGTTGTTGCAAACAGAATAACTGCGGAAGCTATGGCTTGGAGAGTTGCTAACTCGGATTCAAATGCAGAACAAGATCGGTGCAGTAGAGCTGACTGGCATGGTCACCGATGGATTCCCCCAGAGCAAGGAGTCGTGAAATGCAATGTTCATGCTGCATGGAGAAGTTCAGTGTATCACTCGGGTGGAGCTTGGATTGCGAGGGACCATGGAGGACACGTACTATACCATGCTCGTGATGCTTTCATTAACACACCAAATCGCCTGGTTGCTGAGTTCAAATGCATACTGTGGGCAATGGAGGCGCTCAGGAACTTGAGATTGCACGATGTAAGCATAGCTTCGGATTGTAACATGGCAGTCGAAGCACTTACCTGCCCGGATGCTTGGCCAAGATATGGCACGTTAATAAATCAGGTGTTAGAGCTCAAAACCAGTTTCAGCAGTTGTGTTTTTGAAGAGGAACCCGTTTTGGGCAATTCCATTGCAAGAGATATAGCAAAGAGCGTCAATAGGTATGGTCGTTTTCAACCGTATTTAGCCTTAGGAGGCCCAGCATGGCTACATGATAGACTGCGTCAGGAAGCTCAGTAGTCACCATTGATCCTTCTTTACGATATTGGTATCTCTCCCTTTTGTTTCAGCTGTTTGCTTTGTTTCTTGTTTTAGATTCTGTACTCTCGAACCTTGGATGTTTTCATCCTTCAGACGAAAAAAAAAAAAAAAAAAAAAGGATTGTTATCATAACTAGGACTATAATATGCTCACAAATGGTTGAACATGTTAATTTAAGTGATTGAAATACTCCTGTATAATATCCAAAATCGAAAATAGAAATATTTAGGATAAAACTAATCAAATAAGTATTGGTCTCAAAACTACATTTGTAAGGGATTGCCGGGCTAAAAAATTGAATTCAATAGGTTTTATATTCTATATATGAGAGGTGAACATTATGGGTCCATTCATAGTAATAAAAAACATACTTAGCCAATGTGAACGATCTTTCTCGAACAATTTATGCACGTGTAATAGGTTGACTATACTTCATAGTGGTGGGAACTATAGATTAGTGACTATTAATATATTTGAGTGGTTAGTTTCAGCGTGTATAAGCCACCACTACTCTTCCACTCAACTTAGTGGTCCGTCCACTCTGGTGGGTTGGCAGCACCAAAAAGATAATGCACATATCACATGCATCCGTACCTAAAAGATGTGCACTAACCATTTCTATTATCCTTAAAATTTCGTTAGGACTAAATTAAGGTGAGCTAATAATATTGTTATGCATTAAGGATGATCATAATCATGACTGGTCCGGGGTTAAAGCTGGTAAAGCACGGGCTTTAGGCGCTAAAAATATATTATGTATTTAGGGGCATCATATAACAAAATTTTCATTGTGGTATAATACTTGACACATTTGGGCTTTAAGCGTCCAATAGTAACGGGTCGGCCCTTATCATAATATACACGACTTGGGGTTGGAACTGTGAAATATAATAACGTAGTGAGATTTCTAATGAAACCGCAATTCTTTCTTTAAACGATTTAAGAATGCCTCGCGAATTGAATTGGGTTAAGTTAAGTTTTTTTTGTTCTTACGTGATTTCTAACTCATCACATAATTTCATCATTTGCGTATATTAACGATCAAAAATTATATTTAACTAGACTAGACATGTGTTTAATTTGGTATACATGGTTCTTTGAAATGTGACTATGAATCTTTTTTTTTTAAAAGATAAAAGTAGTAGAATTGAATTTGGTAAACACGTAATGGCTCACTCTATAAATACCCGAACATGTTAGTCTCTCTTCTATCTAATTAACTTGCACTACAGACTCAAAACACATTGATTGGCAATTTTTTACACACGAAGAATTCCAAAATGGCTAGGGTCCAAGGTCCAGTTTTTCTTGGTTTATTGGTGATTTCAACTTTAGTTATGTTAACCGAGAGCCGAGTGGCAAGAAAAGACTTGGGTATTGACCTAGGTGAGATTGGGGTCGGTTTGGGCGTTGGATTGAGGATTGGTCTTGGCGGCGGATCAGGTTCTGGTGCTGGCGCAGGTGCAGGTTCAGGTTCAGGTTCAGGTTCAGGATCAGGATCAGGATCAGGATCATCATCTCATCTAGCTCTAGCTCGTCATCAAGTTTGAGTTCTCGTGGTGGTTCGGGTGGTTCAGGAGCCGGTTCATTTGCTGGATCTAGAGCTGGATCGGGATCTGGTGCTAAATTATAAAGTCCGCTTTATCTTCTAAGTGTGAAACAAAAAGTGTGTGTTTGTGTTGTTGGTTTGCCGTAGTTAATATCGTGTGTACTAAGCTGGATGAATAAATTGTCGCCATAAGCTATGCTTTGTTTAAGACTTTGTGTGTCTATTTCCCTACAAGTGTCTAACACCATCTCCAGTGTATTTTTCTATTTTTACCTCTAAATGAGATATTTTTTTCAAAAATTCTTATTTTATTATAGTATTAGTACATTTTTTTTATAAATGTGCAAATTAACCCATTTATTTTATATTTTTACAAAACTTTTATAAAATTATAATATGATTTAAACTACATATTTCTTAAATAAAATAAATAAATTTAGTTATATAAAATATAATATATTTTGTTTAACTATCAACATTGATATATTATTGTTTACAAATGATCAATACATTTTTCAACAAACATATAAATTTTGATTTTTTTATTTTTAAAATTTTATATTAAATATAATAAATAATTATATTAATTATAATGTATTAATATTTTGATATTATTAATTATTAATAACATTTTTTATTTGTTTTGTTCATAAGCAAAAAAAGTTAAAAGTTGAAGGATCATTTTATGAATAAAAAAGTTCACCTCTATTATAGAGGAAAAAAATAGAGTTCCTCTAAATATAGAGGAAAATATAGCGATCTCTATTTTAGAGGTAGATATAGAGGTGGGTTGGAGAATATTTTACTCTAAAATAAAGTATAAAGGCAAAAATAGAGGTAGGTTGGAGATGCTCTAAATTGTCCTATAATCTCTTATTTTGGGACCAGACATGTGCAATCGTAAATTGGTAATTCGAATTTAGAAAATAATCTTCAAGAAAGGTTTAGGAACATTTTAATAAAGCAAACCATTTGATCACAAATTATAGTTAGTAGCAAAATAAAGATAAATGATGCATAGAAGAAATTCTACAAAACGAAATTCTCATCATATAACTTAGCAAATTGGTAGTTGGAGCAATATAATGAGTGGCGGTGGGCAATCCTCAATAATCTCGATTTTAGATGTTTCGCTCTTTTTTTCTCCTGGTGTTTGGTGCTCGCTACCTCTTCGTGGTTTGCTCTACTTGCTTCTAACCTGATTTGTGATGCTCATCAGTTGTCATTAACTTACTATGTCTGGCGGTGTTTGGTTTCGTTGTAAATTTGTTTCGTCATGTTGTCTTGTGTCTCCGGGGATTTTCTTTTAATTCGTCGGCTTTTGACTTTGGTATTGATCTGTGATAGCCGGCGTTAGATTTCTAAGTTTGTATTTCAAAAACGTATCCGACCTCAGTAATGAAATGGTAATTTTCCAGTGAAAAAAAAAACTTAGCAAATTGGTAATAGAAATATTACACCTTAAACAAAAAAGAGCTTTATATAATCAACAACAGAATAAAATAAATTCACTGGAAGTTTCTATGTTGCTTTTAGTCGACATGCAGTGCTGTTGTCACCAAAGATATCTATCTCTAGACGTGACTTATGCGTATCGAATAATTCTTTTAGAAATCTAAAGTTTAAGTTCTTTACTTTTCACCTGCCTACTGAATCTAGTGTCAACTTTTAATTATCCCAACAGTTCTTTTAAAATTACATATACCGAACTCTATAATTAAATACATATTTTTTTTGTTATCTTCAATCACGGCAAAACCTTGTATATGTAATGTATCCATTTACGTCAAATGGTTAAGCTCTTAAATTAATCTTGTTTCTTTAAACCAGTGTTCCGCCACTTAGGAAAGAGTTTCGAATTTAAGGTCTATATCTGATCAAGTTAGTGCACCAAATGATTGTATATAATATGAGCTTGAATTTTGTTCATAATTGTGTTTGTATTAGACACGTTTACTACTTTACAAACACAAAGTTGACGTGTTCTTGTAATCCCTAAGTAAATAAAGTATGCAGAGTTCAGATGAACCAAATCGAATATATAAGCTGTGTCAAAATTTTGATATTTATTTGTAACTATAAATAAAATTAATGTTAAAGAAAAAACTATAGTTAAAATTCAGTTTATTTCTATATGACTATATGTATCAAAATAATCGACACAAAACTCATACTACACCCGGTGTAATTTTGGCATCTTCACATCTTGTTCCATAAAACCTAACCCAATGATAAAAAGTGTTAAAGGATCCTAGTTTTTGTTAATTATTGTTATCAAAGTTTCAAGTTACGTTAAATAAATGAAGCAATGCATACGATTTAAGCATGGTAGCTTCAAGGCAAAGACTCCAACAATGGTTAACTAGTGCTATTTATTTAAATACTAGAAACTTTTTTTTTTTTTTTGTAACAAGGATTAAATACTAGAAACTTGGTCGATCATATTCGCTTAATGCATTATTTAAATAAAAATAAATATATAGTTTGTAACTCAAACAGGATCTCGCAAATCTTTTCTTTGCTCTGGAAACAAAGAATCTTCCTAAATGAACCCAAAAAAAAAACAATGAATTAGCCAGAGACGATCTCTTATGTAAAGAAATAGAACAGAAATGTTCTAGAAAGAAAAGAAATAAGAAAATACCTAATAACGAAACCCATAATTATCAACTAATTCACGCATTTATAACATAATCTGATCAAATGTGAATCTTTTTATTTTACTTTTTTGTTACCAAAAGTGTATGTACTTTTTCCGAGAGTTTAATTTGGTTTTATATGTATCAAATCATATTTTCTAAAATATGTAGGAAAATCAAATAAAGAAGGAATATACCAATTATAACCACACCGCCCAATTTAATAAAACCCGTAAAATATAATATAATCGAATATTAACCTTTTCCTACTATAGGAGATTTGAATCTGTCTTTGAGATTGTATAATTTAATGTCTCTTGATGATAAAATAATTCTTTAATAATGAAGGAACATGAAAGTAAAGATGGAATATACCAAAAATAAATAATGATTTAAAAACACGACTAAAGCACCGTCCAAATTCACCGTATATCACCGGTATTTACAGTGTCTCGATACAGTAATGTCATTCCGGATTCTTCCGGTTTCCCGGTAAGAGGGTGGCCCATACCTTGTCTTTTATGGTGAAACCGTGACTTGTGGAAGCGGTAATGTTACAGAAACGTGGAAACGGCACGCGGTTTTCATCATGTCATTCTCTTATCGCTTTCCCAAAACAGCCAATGGCGAATGCTGTGGTCCGCACGTCCTCTCTCTACATTATCCTGTTTGAAAAGTTTTATTTATTTTCTCACTCAAATTGTTACAAAAACTGTTCCATTTACTAGAAGTAAAATAAAATAATTCTTTTTTCATTGTAAATTATAAAATTGATAAATGCACACACACGTCTGAACTTTGTTTCCATTTTTCGGGTGTAATTTGTACTTCCTCTGTCCCACTTGATATTTAATTAAAAATATAATTTAGAAAAATATAATTTAGAAATTGTTAATATATTTATTATTATAAAATATCATTAGTTTACATTTAATTAAAAGCATTTTGACCAACAGCAAAAAATACTACTAAAGAATATTAACAATGACACTATATTAAATAAATATAAAATTTGTATAGAAATTTGAAAAAATTAATAAAATAGAACAAGAAAATTATTCTAAAAATTCTATATTTTAGGATAGAGGGAGTATTGCACTTTTCTGATATTATATTGATAATCAAACTTCATTTCTTTTGAATGTTTTTAGGATTTTGTATCCGGTTTATCCAATTTGTTTGTGATGTTGATTTTGGTTAAAGTTAACATAAGTATTTTTCATTAGAAAAATGCACTTACATGTCTTTATGCTGGAATTTGACTCGGTGCGGTACAGGACCATTAGACAAAATTATATAAAGAACACTAATTAGTAGTACTAAATAACTTTGCTAATTGAGTGATTTAATTACATATCTCAAAACAACTTTTTATTCTGTTCGTTGGCCATCTGGAATTCGAAGCCACACTGTTAGTGCATTCACTATTTACATATCACAAGTTATACAACTTAGAGAGTATTATTTTTACTAATCGCATACGAATTTTAGACATTTACTGAGTTGTAACTATCAATGACTGGTAAAGTGATTCTTGTTAATATGCGAATATGGATTGAAGATAATATACACTTTTATGCACGGACCACGCCTTGAGAACCGGACTTTAGATGAACCAAAAAAAACAAACCACACACGATGACCTAGGCATTTGGTCTTTTTGAAGTTTAGACAACATTAGTTGTAAGTCGGCCGCACGTTCTTGTTTTCAGTCTTAAATAATTTTGACTAGGGATAACATATGTGTTTATTGTTGAATGAGTTAAACTGATGAGTTCTTGGCTAGGAGATCTTGACTCTTTCACATAATCACATATATGTGTGGATTATTTTTGTTTTGATAAAGACATATGTATGGATATAAGATGCAGAAAATGCCAAATGTTGCAAATGTGTTCTATAAATTAAATTGTTGGAATCTGTTTACAAATTAAATTGTCTGATTGTAAATTTTAAAATGTGGATGTCATAAACTAAGTTATCTAATTGTAGATTTTAAATTTGGATATTGTAGATTAAGTTATCTAATTGTAAATTTCAGGCCGGATATTGTTTTTTTAATATAATTATTGTGTGATAGATGATTTTTTTTTTAAACAACATTGTTTAATCACAGAAAAAAAAACGTTTTCAAACTGATGAATCAACTAGCATCTAACTTGGTTTATGGACATTACCATACACAAGTAGGAGTGCCTTAGCGACACTAATCAAAGAACAATACATCAACTAAGCTAAATTAACTGAGATAGATATATGTTCACTTCACATACTGTCGTGCAGTAAACCAGATAACGCATGATTGACCATTAGTACAACAAAGATGTCACCACACGGCGTGTTTTTTTTGTCAACACGGCGTGATTAATACGATCTCCTTATCATAAAAAGACAAAAATGAAATTATAAGTTTATCTATTTAATATAAAACATGAATCTCAAGTGAGTTCTTTCAAATTTAATAGGCTTTTAGAAACTTATCTCTATTTATATATAATTTTTTAGTCGACTCAATTTAATAAAAACCCAAAACGTTATAAATTTAACAATTGATTTGTACTATATAGTTTGAACATGGCATAGTCGAATTAAAAATGCTGAAGATAACCCACAATTCCCTTATTATTAGAGTGATCAGTCGACTGTTTTATTTTCTAGTTTACAACAAAAAAGAGTCGTTTCTATTTTTATTTTTTTTTCCTTCACAAAGTTTCTGTTTATTCATTTCTTCTTTCTTGTTGTGTTTTTAATTTCCTCCTTAGATTGCGGTAAATTGATGAAAAATAAAGATGACGATAGATTTACTAGATTTAACACATGGGAAATTAGGAGTGATAAAATAACTAAGAAAATAACCAGGAGAAAAATATAGAAAACTAGATACACTTTTTATGTGGTTATTTAATGATTAAGGTAAATGTTTTTTTTTTGTAATATTTGTTACTCACTTAATTTTCAAATTTATTAATTTTATGGTTATTAAGCAAATTATCCCTTAAAACATTTATCAGTAGTTAATTTAACAAATTAAAACTATTAGGGATTTGTTTTTTTGTTTCCTGTAAACAAATTAGGAGTTAAAAAGAAATGCCAATCTGTCAAAATCAGATTTAACGCGTCTTCTTGTCCCCTTATATATACTTGTCCGTCTCTTCCTCATTTCCTTAGCAGATGCTTTTGGAAAATACCAAAAAAAAAAAAAAAAATCTGCATCTGTCTTCTTTTTTTCTAAATTCACCATTTTTCTTTCTTTCAAATCTTCTTCATTTGATAATTTTTCTGGAGAATATTTAGGAATAAGAAAGAATTTTGTAAGAGAGTAAATTATGCCTTCCATAGAAGATGAGCTGTTTCCATCAACACCGGGTAAATTCAAAATCGAGCGGTCAAACCGACAACTCCACCGTTGTTTCGCTTCAACAAGCACCATGTTCCTTTGGGCTCTCTTCCTCATCGCTCTCACCGCTTCCTACTTGAGTTTCCAAAGCTTCGTTGATTCCGGCAGCCGCTACCTTACCGCCTCATGGGGTGGGATCCAGTGGGAGAAACAAGTCCGTACCTCCGCTCAGATCCACCGCTCCGGAGGTATCTCCGTCCTCGTCACCGGCGCAACCGGATTCGTCGGCAGCCACGTGTCACTTGCCCTGAGGAAACGCGGAGACGGCGTGGTTGGACTCGACAATTTCAACAACTACTACGACCCTTCTCTCAAACGCGCGAGAAGGTCTCTCCTATCTTCCAGAGGGATCTTCGTCGTCGAAGGAGATCTCAACGATGCTAAGCTATTGTCCAAGCTTTTCGACGTCGTCGCTTTCACTCACGTGATGCATCTCGCCGCTCAAGCCGGAGTTAGATACGCATTGGAGAATCCTCAGTCGTATGTTCATAGTAACATCGCCGGATTAGTCAACCTCCTCGAGACCTGCAAATCGGCGAATCCTCAGCCGGCGATTGTCTGGGCTTCATCGAGCTCTGTTTACGGACTCAATGAGAAAGTCCCTTTCTCTGAATCAGACCGGACAGATCAACCGGCGAGTCTCTACGCGGCGACGAAGAAAGCCGGCGAGGAAATCACCCACACTTACAACCATATTTACGGTCTTTCCATTACCGGTTTACGATTCTTCACGGTTTACGGACCTTGGGGTAGACCGGACATGGCTTACTTCTCCTTCACCCGGAATATTCTTCAAGGGAAACCGATCACGATCTACCGGGGTAAAAACCGGGTCGATTTAGCCAGGGATTTCACTTACATTGACGACATAGTCAAAGGATGTTTAGGATCTCTCGATTCGTCGGGTAAAAGTACCGGGTCGGGTGGGAAAAAACGTGGATCTGCACCGTACCGGATCTTCAACCTAGGGAACACATCGCCGGTGACGGTCCCGATCTTAGTGGATATATTGGAGAAGCATCTCAAGGTGAAAGCTAAGAGAAACTTCGTGGAGATGCCTGGAAACGGCGACGTTCCGTTCACGCATGCTAATATTAGCTCCGCCCGAAATGAATTCGGGTATAAACCGACAACCGATTTGGAAACCGGGTTGAAAAAGTTCGTTAGATGGTATCTTTCTTATTACGGGTACAATACTAAAGCCAAGCTTGTGCAATAACGGTGAACATTTATTTTTAAACCGAGTTATTTTTTTTTAATACCCGGACATTGTTATTAAGGTGATCGTTTATTTTACTCTTTCTAGCTTTTTAATTTTGTTTATTTCGGGGAAGGAGATGTTTATTATTAGTAGGATAATAGAAGAAAATCTAAATATTCTTTGCTCTTAAGACAATCAAAACCAAAAGAAAAAGAAAAAGAAAAAAGACAGCGAATAAATTTGTTTTTTCTTAATTATATTTGATCTTAGCAAATAATTTCCTGCCAAAAAAATGTTAGTTACGGGATTTACGGTATGTATATATAAATCATTGATAATGTGGGAAAAAAAATAAATTAAAATAGGAATATCGGACAGCTGGATGTTTGTAAAGTGGGCTTTTAGTGGTGTGTGGGGGTCCACGAGACTTGTTTATAAAGTTGAAAGAAGACCTAAGCTGTACGGTAACCATTGGATCCGATGAGATTTAATTTTTTCATACGGTCCAGCTGTGAAGTACCGATCCCACGTTATCTTCTCCACCGACACTAACGAGTACAATAAACCATATTTTCATCATTTTGTATTTTGAAGGTAGGATAAAGAAGAGCCTTGTATGTAGACTCAAATTTCTTCAACCAAATTTTTGTTTTTTTTGTTCAAGCAAACGAGTTATACAATGAATAGATATTGTGGGTCATTGAGTGATAACAAGTACACAGTTTGAGAACGTTAAAATTTGAAAACAGATAAATAATTAAACTTATGCCAGATATAAGAAAGAAATCGTACGAAGTTATTTGATTTGATTGTGATATTGTTGATTGTTGAATATGGTATAAAGTTTAATTATGGCCTAATGTTGATAATACTAATTATTACCTATTTCGGGAAAACACGTTTTCATTAAATTTGCACTACATGTATGTAGTCACTATTTAGATATTGAAAAACTTGATATGTATAGTTTCATTAGTTTCCTTTTTAAAAATGTTCGCTATATGTAACTTTTTATATTTTGTATTGAATATTTTTATTATTATAGGGTAGTATTTGTTATACAATATAATTGTTTTAAATATTCAATATCAATTTTGAGACATACAAATGAAGAAGAAAACATTGCAAAAATAATTTGTGCATACTTTTTTTTTTTGATAAAACCATAGCCATTTCATTCAATCAAATAAAAGCGTTCAAGGATCTTCAACAGAGGAGAAGAGAGCCTGTTTTGCTAACAAGTCTGTAGAACCGTTACATAAACGAGGAACAAAGCAGAAAAGGATAGAATCAAAGTAGGTGCAGAGGACAGAGATATCATGCACCAAACCTTGAAGATCAACACACGAACCACCCGAGTTTAGTAGTGTGATGAGTGATTTACAATCGGAGTGAACACTCAACGATCTAAACCCCGAAGAGACTGCATCCATTAGACCAGCCTTGATCGCAAGAGCCTCAGCCGTCAGAGCGGAAGAGACGAAAGTGCGAGAAGAAGAGTTTTCCTTTAGAGTAGGGCCTTCCCTGTCCAATTCTCTAAAAACCCAGCCAAGACCACTCCGTCGCGAAGCTCCGTTCCAAGCTGCATCAACCAAGAGATGAACCTGGGTCTGAGACGGAGGAGGGGAGGTGATGCGTGTGGCGGGAGAAGATGAAACAGGGGACGGGCAGAGTTTATGTGCTTCTTGAAAAGCCCGAGCTTCCAGGATAGCTTTAAGAACCAATTCCTGTTCAGAGAAGCTTTTACCTTCAAAGAGAAGTGAGTTTCTGTTCTTCCACAGTAGCCAAAAGATCCAAGGATGAAGGGCCGCTGTTGTGATTCCCGTTGGAGGGAGAGGGCGGTACCGCAAGCAAGCTTGAAGAAGCTGAGCAGTGGAGTTAGTGTCCGGAGCCGGTGAAAGGGAGGTAGGAGCCAGGTCCCATACCTTGACTGCAAACGGACAGGTCACCAGCACATGAAGTTCAGTCTCGGCAGCCCCACACCTTTTACAAGCCGTACAGGAGTCAATACCTCGGGAACTCAAATTAGAACCCACAGGCAGAGCACGGTTCATAACTTTCCATAGAAAGTTCTTAAGCTTTGGCGGTGTCTTCAAGTTCCAGATAGCTTGTTTCCATGGAAAGGGAATATCAAGAGATGATAGCTGTGGCTGGGTTTGGGTCTTGATCAACGCATAACCAGATTTTGTGGTATAAATACCATCCTTTTTTGGCAGCCACATCAGATTATCCAGCATTCCAAGGGCACTCGGAATAATCTGACGTATGTGATCCTCATACTGAGGTAAATTTTGTCTGATTGCAGAGACGTTCCAATCAACCGAGTCACTGCCAAAAGATAACAGGTCACAGACCTTGAGGTTAGCGTTCTCTTTGGTGGGAGGTCCGAAAGGGGAGGAGGGAGAAGCAGAGGATAGCCACGGCTCCTTCCACAGGTTGATGTCTTTCCCATTCCCCACACACCAACCCAGCCCCTTTGTTAAAACTTCTCGGCCCGCGGTGATCCCATACCAGCCATGTGAGCCATTAGACGGCGATCCACTGTCCATGAAAGAGGATGAGTGCCAATACTTGCCTCGGAGTACTTGTCCTAAGAGAGAGTCTGGGTTTTTTAGGATACGCCATGCCAACTTAGCTAAGAGCGCATCATTAAACTGTTCTAAGTCTCTAAACCCGAGACCTCCCGCACTCTTAGGAAGAGTCAGTTTGCTCCAAGACACCCAACAGATTTTCTTAACTTCCGGTTTGCTGTCCCACCAAAATCTAGTAAGCACTGATTGTATTTTCTTACAGAGCGAGAGTGGTAGCTTAAAGCACGACATTGCATAAGAAGGGAGAGCCGCCAAGACAGCTTTAAGGAGAACCATCTTGCCAGCCCCGGACAGAAAGAGTGAGGTCCAACTCCTTGCCCTTTGTCGTATACGGTCCACAATGCTTGAGAAGATATCCCTCTTACGCCTACCGAAGTGTTCGGGAAGACCCAAGTACTTTCCAATTCCTCCTTCTGAAAGGATGTGAAGCTGGGATTTGACATTCCGTCTAACTTCAAAGGGAGTTTTTGAGGAAAAGGTGATAGCCGACTTTAGGAGGTTGATGGACTGTCCCGAAGCCCGCTCATACTTGTGGAGAATATCCATGAGTGCCTCACAACTTGCTGGGTCAGTTTTGCAGAAAAACATGGTGTCATCTGCAAACAGAAGGTGGTTAATGGCCGGAGATCCACGTGCGACTTTCAGACCTCTAAGGGAGCCTCTCTCCTGGGCTTGTCTACAGAGACCCGAGAGCACTTCCGTACAAAGGATGAAGAGATACGGAGAGAGGGGATCCCCTTGTCTTAAACCTCTAGAAGGTAGAACTGATCCTTGAGGTCCCCCGTTGATCAAGAAGGAGTAGGAAACCGTGCAAACACACTCCATGATCCATCCAATCCAAACCTCGCAAAAACCAAATCTTCTCAACACAGCTCTAAGGAAATCCCACTCAATCCTATCATAGGCTTTACTCATATCCGTTTTAACGGCCATGGAACATCTTTTCTTAGCCCCGGAGATGCGAAGGTAATGTAGAACTTCGTGAGTGATAAGCACATTGTCCGCGATGGCTCGTCCCGGAACAAATGCAGATTGGTGAGGAGAGATGATGCTGGGGAGAAGAGGTTGCAATCTTCTAGTAAGGACTTTGGCAATAATCTTGTAGTGAGTGGAGCATAAAGCAATGGGTCAATAGTCAGCCACCTTCTTCGGACCATTAATCTTTGGTATCAACCGAATATGAGTCTCATTCTGTCTCTTATGTAAGGAGCTGGTCAAGAAGAAGGACTTTATGTCTTTGCAAACCTCAGGTCCGATAATGTCCCAAAAGGAGTGGTAGAACCCCGCCGAGAAGCCGTCTGGGCCAGGAGCCTTGTCCGCGTTGATAGAGAGGACAGCCTCTTTAATCTCAGAGTCACTAGGGATGCGCGACAAGGCCTCATTCATTTCATGTGTGATACAGGGCGAGATAGCGTCGTCCACCACCTGTAGGGCGCCGGTAGACTGGGAGGAGAAGATTGCCTTGTAGGATTGTGAAATGGAATTTACAATCTGGTCCTCCTCATACAGAACTACCCCGTCTTCATTTTCTAGTAAGGAGAACTTGTTTAAAGCTCTTCTACCTCTTGCAATGGCATGGAAGAATTTTGAGTTGCGATCTCCCGAATGGAGCCAGAGAATTCGACTCCTTTGTCTCCAATATGATTCCTCCTCCTTATACGCAGCTTCCAGTACCTTTGTAGATTCGGCAATAACTTCTTGGTCTGGAACCGGACATGAGAGAGCAATTTCCAGATTTAGCTGAGCCGTTTGGATCATCTCTATGTTGCGCTGATTCTGAGCTTTGGTCCAGCTGATAATCTCTTGTCTAACCTTGTCCAATTTAGCGATAATAGAGGTTGAAGAAGCTTTCCAAGCGTGAGAGATTAACCCACGAACATCAGGGTTATCCCGAAGGTTCCTGTCGAATCTAAAGCCACATTTCCGGAGTCTCTTTGATTGATCAAAGTAGGTAATGAGAGGGCGATGATCCGATCCTTCAAAGCGCAAGTACTCACAAGACCCGGAGGGGAACTTCTCTGACCAGAAAACATTTGCCATAGATCGATCAAGACGGGATTGGATAAAGTGGTTATAGCGTACACCTCTCCAAGAGAGGGCATTTCCGGAGTGTTGGAGATCCCAAAGTCCGCATTGAGAAACAAAACTTCTAAAAGCCACAAAAGATCCTTCCCATCGGAGGGGACCTCCCAACTTTTCTGCATTGTCCAAGAGATCATTAAAATCTCCGGTGATCAGCCACGCATCACCTCTATCGTCTCCCAAGGCCATGAGCGAGGTCCAAAATGCAGCTCGGTTTCCTTGGTTGGGAGCACCATACAAGAAGGTGATGTACGAAGATTCATTCTTGACTGTAAGCTTAGTGTCGATAAAATTCGGAGACGAGTCAAGAATTTCTAGTTGAATATCATCCTTCCAAGACAAAGATAAACCTCCACTAAGGCCATCTGGAGGAACTGTAAAATGATTACAATAATCCGTTTTTCTGAACAAATTAAAAACAGCTTCGTCTTGGTTCTTTGTCTCCATAAGGAACATTATATCCGGGGAGAACTTTGTCCTTAGCTCTCGCAGTCGACGAACTGTCAAGGAGCTCCTTATACCTTGACAGTTCCAGCTCACACACGCTAAGGAAGAGCGCTTGGAGCGGACCGAAAATCCACTCCCTTTTTCGTCGCAGGGATTAACTTGATGGGTGGGTTCGACGGCTGGGCCGTTTCTGTCGACTCTGTTGCTCTATTTCCAGAAGAGGAGCCTGCTCCTTGGATTCCACTTGAGGTCTTTCTCTTCGGAGATTGGCCTTTAGTGATCCGCCTCTTTTTTATGTTGATCCCTTGGAGAGGGATCTTTGCAGCTCTCTTCTTAGGTGCGGCTTTCTCCACTGCTTTCCTTTTCCCGGCAGCCTTTGAGCCAACAGCATTTGCTTTTCCCCCCTTTTTCTGGCCGTCAAGATCAAGACGCAACTCGGCGTCAGCCTCAGAAATCCCATCTGTTTGGTTTAGCGGTCCAATGCGTAATGAGACGTGAACTCTATCTTCGCTTAAAGACCGGATGGGTGAGGTTTGCGGGAAGGAGAGTCTATCCGCTAGCCGCCTTGAACAGGAAGGCTTTTGATTACTAATGATCTGGTTTTGGATCGTGTCTTCCAGATATTGAATCTCAATCTCTTGAAGCCTGCCCGACTCAGCTAAGGATCCTCTGGAGCGAGTGACATTATCTGCATTTAGAGGTAGAGATATCCTTTCCAGAGCCGAGACTCTTTCCCTGGAGGAACCTGAGGCCACAGCAGTTGAAGGAGGGTCCAAAATCATGTTCTCTCTTGCAGGACGAGGCGAAGGAGTATGAGAGACTTGAGAGTGTACAGGCGTCGAGGGCAAATTGACTTTCTTTGCAACCCACTGTTCTGAGGGTCGAGAGATGGTCTCCTGTCTTTGAAAGGAGGAGGCAGAATGGCGCGACACCGACAGACGAGAGTGAGCTGGAGCTCTTGTATTTGCATTTGCAGAGATTCCCAAGGACGGTCCTGGGTGCCTAGTTTCTTTTGAGCCCGAATATTGGGATAAGCGATTGTCATCTCTTCCATTCCTGTCCTCATAGTGATGTTGAGATGACACTCCTCGTGCCATATACGGTTGATTCCTAGGATGGAAGTCCGCAGCTCCATTACGTCCGTGAGAGGGAGCATTCTTTTGTGAGAAGCCTCTGCGGTCCCTGTTACGGTCATCCTGTCTGCGCTTGTCCGCAGCCAGTTTTTCCAGCGTAACAGCTTGACTAGAGCCCATAGGGTAGTCCTTGTGGTTGAAATCCGGAGGTCGGGATGGGCAGTCCTTACTCTCATGACAGAGAGAGTGGCAGGAAAAACAGTGCTTTCCAAGGTCTTCATACACAAAGACCACGCCCTTTACTTCTCCACTTGGTAACATGATGTCCATTGACGTTACTAGAGGTTTCAGCCCATTGACTTGCACCCTGATACGCCCCTGCTCGACGTCACTTGTCTCTAACTGGCCCAGTTCAGAGCCGATTGTTTTAAGCGTTAGGTCCGTCCAGTGGTGCAGTGGGATTCCATGAACCTTAACCCAAAAGGAAATGAGAGCTGGGAAGGAATCGGAAACAATGGGTTCCCAGCGTTGTAAGATTAGCATCCACTTTTTGAAGTGGTAAGGTCCTCTGTTGAGGATGGCCTGAAGATTTTTCTCAGAGTCAAACCGGAAATGGAAGAGATTCGGACCAAGTTCCCGGCCCGTGACGTTTCCCAGTACAGACCAGTGTTGAACAAAGAAATCGACAATGGCTTTAGGTTTCTGATAGGTCGGGTTAGTTACCCGTCCAATAAGAGTGAGGCGGTTCTCCTCTATTAGCCTAGAATTATCTGAGCTTGGAATGCGGAGAGGAGCTCGTCGAGTCCGGACTTTGGGGTCATAGATCCCCTTAGCTTTCTCCTCCTGAGAAAAACGTCGAGACATGGTAGCAGGAGGAGACTGGTACCGGTGAAGGGACGGTAATACCGCAAACAGAACATATCCTCACACGGAGGTAATCAAGAAACAAATCCTCAAACTGAGGTAACTGAGTGGATTAGAGCCACGGTGTCGGACTGAATCAGAGGACGAAGTCCTAAGAATCCTCAAACTGAGGTAAGCTCTTCTCGTACAAGACAAGGAAGAGTGGGCTTCGAACAACAGGAGACTCACAGAACGGAGACCGTTGTATACGAAGTTGGAAAGGTTGAAGACGTTAGCAAGACAGTACTCGCCGGAGTAGGGAGCATCGTTCTCAGAATGGAGGAACCAAGGGGGAGATGCCTCGCCTACTAAGTCGAGGTTGTACGGACGAGACGAACAGCTTAGATCCCGGCAAAATCAGAGCTCAGCTGGCTCAGATTTTTGTTGGAGGAGAGAGCTGAGACTGAGAAGAACCCGGATCTGTAAACATTTCGAGGTAAGTCTCCGTCGCCGGTGGTGCCGTACGCTTGTCCGTACCAGGGAAACCGTCGCCCTTTATGTCCGTCGTTCTACTTCTTTTAATTTGTGCATACTTAAAAGTATAAATATTTTTAAAAACTGCTAATCAAAAGTATATATATATATCTTAAATGAAATAATATTGTTAATTTAAAAAATCTTAGATCTCTTTACGATGTAATTTTATTCCCATAATTAAGTAATCAGATTTCGAAATCTTGTTACTCTATCTATGTGACTACTTGAAACTGTCGACAGACAATTCAAGAAAACTTCAGATTTTTTTTCTTTTCTTTCTAATGTTTTCTATCAGCTGGCACCATCTTAGTACAAGAGATCTGATAATCTTAACATGACAGCTCTTTCCACACTTGGTTTTAGGATAGTGCTGACAAGTGACTCCAATACTTATCGTTAGGAAGAGATCGATCACATTCAGTGTTATTATTGAAGCTAGACTTGGATTATGTATGTATTCATAAATCAGTTTACGTTTATTAGAGCAAACATATTTCAGAATTTGAGAAACAGAAGAAGAATGAGATCTTGAATTAGTTTAATTGCTGTGATTGGAATTCTTCAGTTGATTTGTGTTAGGACAGAAGGGGACTCTTCAGATCTTTGTTACACTTTGCTGTGTTTGAAGACTCTTCGACTTGAATCTTCACTTCTGAGTTCTTATGATTGTCTCTCTGTTCTTGGTTCATCACGACATCTTGTGCCTTACCCCAGAGCACAATGTAAAGTCCCATTATCACACATAATCCTCCTAATAAGCTAAAAATATCAAACATATATAAAGATATTGTTTATGGATTGTAGCTAGTAACATTAATATTAATGAAATTTTATATATATTTTTTTTTACCTTCCTGTGAACATCTCTTCTTGAAGGAACAGTGCAGCCAAGATTGTGACAATGGGCCTCTCTCAGATATGGCCCAAGCTTGGACCGTAATGGAAAGTGCTGACGCTACAACTCCCTAACAGTCGCATTTCAAGATTAGGGTTTATGTTAGTATTTTGATTAATCTAAAAAAATACATATATTCAAACGAGTCTTTTATGTGCGTACAGCGTAGAGACACGTCGCAAGCTCGGAGTAAGAATGGAAAATCCAAGCATTTGGGTCTTTCTCGAGGAAGAAAGTGACGATTGCACATTGTATCGTGCTGAATAAACACATCCAAGCTGATAAAGAGAGGTGGTCTGGGTAGTAAGTAAGCAGAGATTGGAACCTAGGGTTTTGTTGAAACAAAAGATTACTTTTCTTGTAAGACAAGACACTTTATCCAAAAAAGGAAAGTTATCTTTGTTGTTCAATGAAGTTTACCTGAAGTGTAAGCCAAAAAGACCAGCAAATATTGCTAGCGAACACGAACGAACAACCAATCAGCCACATGTTCTGATCCTTCAAATCTCCAAGTAACGATTCTGAGTTGAGAATCTTTGGTCCACGAAACAGAGTCATGGAGATTGCTCCTAATACACATAGAACCGTCCCTGATATCTTCGCTAAGCCTCTGATATTCCGGATATTCACTGTCTCATATCTAAAGATCAGCAGTAATTACTAACACATGAATCTTGATTTCCTAATTTTCATATAAAGAGAGATGTATAAATGTAATTTATGTACATACCTGGCGAGAAATGCGATTAGGAAAGTGAGTGCAGGGATGATGTTACACATGGCACTTCCCGTTGACGATGAAGTTAAGTAAATACCTTCAAAATACAGATTTTGATTCACTGTATGCTGAAAAACAACAACAAGGAAAATAGTCCAAGATTCATCAAATTAGAGGTCTTATGAAATAAAGCATAAGCAAATCTTTTATGTGTACATATACACTTACCCTACAAGCGAGGCCATGAATATTAAAGAAAAGCTCTTTAGATCCAAATAAGATATCTTCGATCTTCTCCTAAAATACACACACATATGAATTAGAAAGAACTAGTTACAAATTCATATGCATATATTTAGAGAGAGAGAGAGAGAGAGAGAGAGAGAGAGAGAGAGAGAGAGAGAGAGAGAGAGAGAGAGAGAGAGAGAGAGAGAGAGAGAGAGAGATCGAGAGAGAGAGAGAGAGAGAGGAGAGAGAAGAGAGAGAGAGAAGAGAGAGAGAGAGAGAGGAGAGAGAGAGAGAGAGAGAGAGAGATGACTTTATGACTTTAATTACCTTGAGAAGTAGAGCAATGGGAAGATGAAAATGGTTGCAAAGGCTTGCCTGTAGAGGATAAAAACCCTAGGGCGTAGTCCATTAACCAAAGTAGCTCTTGCAGAAAGAGTCGCTCCTGCATAACATATTTGCAGCCCTATCATCGCGCCATCACCGGCTTGTACTCCTCTACATTCTCCATATCTCTCTCTCTCTCTCTCTCTCTCTCTCTCTCTCTCTCTCTCTCTCTCTCTCTCTCTCTCTCTCTCTCTCTCTCTCTCTCTCTCTCTCTCCTCTCTCTCTCTCTCTCTCTCTATATATATATATATATATATATATATATATATATATATATATGTTTATGTTATGAATAGTAGTAGTGTATAGTAGTATATTTTAAAACTAAGGCTTTTTTTTGCTGGTTTAGCTCTTAATTCTCTTGCTAAAAACGATGATATATTTTATATATATTCACTATTGTAGAAGAATGAGTCCTTTTGTTAATTATATTTTTGTTTAATCAGTTGTTATGGTCGTGCCAAATGCAGGCACTTATTTAGTATTCTCTAATAATAATATCTGCTTCTATGGATCTAGAACATGAACTAAGATAACATTTAAATACAATTTTTATCCTCGCAGATATCTGACTTCCAACTGGCCGTGATGAATTGTGATGAAAATCAGTCACCTAGAAAGATCTTGGTAGTCATGAGAGGTCTTGTATTCCTATTCTCATAAAACTGCATTACAATATAACCTAAAAGAAACATGTAACTAATAAGGGTGTGTTAATCAAACTTGGGTTCTTACCTCTCGAAGATGAGCACAATGGTCGTAAGAATGGCTACAGTGATGGCCAGTCTCTCAGCCCAAAAGATTCTTGGACTCAACCTGTAATCGAAAGTGCATTTGGCGAAGACCGACATGATGGACATGCCAACTTGAAGAAACACCGCAGCAGCTATCGGGAGGAGATGATCAGAGTTCATGATGATGAAGATTGAGATTTTGTTTATAGAACCACGACTTTACTTTTTTTTTCTTAACATTTGGACCGGATCTTTACAAAGTTACTTCTTGAGAAGATTGAATTTACTTTGAGACCACATTAAGCTGCTTCCATTTTATGATCATCGAATGTGCACATTTATGTTGTATATTTATTTGTATTGAGAGATCAAATTGTACAGTACTTATGTGTAAAAGCCAATATTAATGAGCTTAGCTATAAGCAATCATGGTCAAACGGATGTTCATAATATGTTTTGGATTAAATGAGTTTCACTTAAAATTATAAACATTGTACAATTAGGATCTTTGTTTTGTTATGTTCGATAAGGACTAAACAGTCTAAGTAACACAGGTGGAAAATAAAAGTAAAACCTTTTTGTTACAGGTTTTCTTGATCTTTTAAATATGGCCACCCCATCAAAGGATGCCAATGGTTAAATATGAATGGATAAATAGAATTAATATTATTGTTTTAGTGAAACTAGAGAATGTTACACTGAATTTTTCCTCTACCAAACAGGAGAAAAACAAATTTTAGTGGAACTCTATATTTTTTCACTTAAAAAGTAGGTTGCACAATATTCCACTAAAACTAAAATAAAATGTTAAATAGATGATTATTAAAAAAATTCAGCATAACAAGTTATTCCACTGAATTTTAATCTTCTAGAATGACAACCATTTGCATTCAAAATTTCCAGTTCCGCTGGCCAGCAGCAGTGAGAATACAATGACATCAGCTCCAAATCTCATTGTACTAGTCTTAAAAATCATTTCCATCTATAAGCAGTAAATGAATTAAGCACATTTCCTAAGAACATATCATAACTATCACTAAGGTTAGCAAAGAATAATTACATATTTCAATGATATGTCGCTCTCGCCGGTCACCCATCAAGTCTCTCTTCTTCATGCATTTTATTGTTTTTCTTTTCTTCACAAACAAACCTTATTTCTTTCTCCTTTTGATTAATATTTGTCATTTTCTGTTATAGTTCAGCTAGCTCAACTGATTTTCAAAGATTCAAAATATCCTCCCAACTTGAGATTAAGTCTCTCTTCATGCATTTTATTTATGCTCCTCCAAAATTTAGACACTATTATTTTTTCAAGTTAGACTTTTGTTATTATGTGCAATTTTAAATTTCATGTTAATACCTCTAAAATGGGTATTTAGAATTTCCAAACAACTTTTGACCAAAAAAAAAAAAAAAAGAATTTCCAAACAACAATTTTTTTTTTTTACTTTAGTTCAGTTTTTTTTTTCAAATTAGGATTTATATCCAAATAATTTTTGTAATACTTTAATTATAATATTTAAAATAATTTTCTTTAATATTTATATGGATTGTGTCCTGCCTATAATTACTTTATGTATTTGATCCTGTTTGTGCCATTAATTATATATATTTAAATTGACGAAGACATAGAACTAGAAACTCCCATGTCCGTTGTAAGGAAAGATCCATTAACAAGATCATGAGCTAAACTCCTAAGAAAACAATTCAACAAAGCTGTAGAAATCATTTTCAACACTAAAGAACCATAATGCATCTTCACAAAGCTGCTTCACACTTCTACTGAGCAAAATCAAGCTGCAAGGCAAGACCAAGTTAACCTCGGACAGAACAAGAGCAACCAACATTAGCAAGCATATGTTATACAATCTGGTACAATGCTTTTAAATTCAAGACATAAGGACTTACCTTATTTAGCATCATGCCAAGCTCAGAATATCAAGTCCAAGGCGCACCACTTTAGTAACATGCAAGCAGGAGCACGAAACGCATCATTTCACTTAAGAGAAGATCATTAGCTCCAACAGTCACTTTTTCATTCCAATACCAAGCAAGCTTGTCCAAGACTTATACAAAGTAAGTATTTCAATACATATTATGACTAATAAACAACTAATTAAAGTAATTAGGGAGGGATAATTTAATTACTTTTGTCCTTGGAAGAGTACGGAAGAAGCCAGGAATTAGTCTTCCCTTGATTTAAGCGGATCAAACATCATTAAAAGGAGATTATGTTTGTTGATTTTAGATTATACGACCCAAAGCATTATATCAATACTATTAAAAAATTGGAGTTTGGCCATGGTACATAAATGTTGTTTCCGGAATTTACCCTTGATATTATTAGGATTTGTAACATTCATTAAGGGTAAAACTGTAAAACAATTTATATTTGATTTATTCATAATATCTTATAATATCTTTTGTTTTCTTTTTTCTATCATAATCATATCTAACGAAAATCTTTTTCAAAAATTTAATAAAAATAATAATTAATTTCGAAATTAATATTAAAATAAATATTATAAATTATTATTAACTAAATTTTAACTTAAATAAATAAAATCAAGCATAATTATGTTACTAAATCAATTAGTACATATAATTATATAATTTAATACATAATTATTTTATAAATTATTTAATCATTAAAATTAATAAATTATTATTAAAATAAGAAAGTAGTATATAATATTGTACTAGCGTGCGGGTATAAATTATTTATTTTGTAAGAAACGTTTTTTATGATTGTACTTCTTAACGGGTTGTTTCATCAAATTTTAAAATATTTAAATTATAATAAAATGGGCTAAAAATAAACTAACCAATTTCGATTTCTAAAAATAAAATTTGCAAGAGTAACTAATTCCAATTGATATATTTTAAATTTAATATAAATATTTAAATTATTTAATATTTATATTATTCAAATATATGATGCGTCAAATTATAGTTCATGTTTGAATGCAATTTTTAACGGGTTGTTCCATCAAATTTTCAAATTATATATCATTACAACACGTGTTGAAAAATAGATTAATCAAGTTCAAGCATGACTAATCATATACTAAAAATAACAATAAAATACAACTACTAATATATAATATACAAGTTAATAATATCAAAACAAAAACAAAATTTATTAAATTTCTTCTCACATTTAACACTATATCATCTTATTTTCATTTGATATAGATTAGACGAAATAGATAACGAAATTAATTTATAAAAATATAAATTTAAGATAAAAGTATATATTCTAAGAATGAAAACATAAACCCGCGCTTCTTTAGCGCGGGTCAAAATCTAGTTATCCTATTAAATACTTATTTATTACACGTTACTTTAAATGACTTTAATTTAGGCTGTCTTGGTCGTAGATTCGTAGTTAGATATTCATGAAACTGAAGCTACTCCACTCACCATTCCGTCGGTTATTCCGTTCTAACTTCAAATGATTTTACGTGGCCTACCTATTTATAATGTATATATGAATATGATAATAATGGAGATCGTAAATAGTATATCAAATAATAATAAAATAATGAAAAGAAGAGTTAATTAATCGGTAGAACTACATTATAATTTTAAAATACTCGGATCCTCGCCAAATCACTCGTTTGATGTCTCAAATTTTTGAGTTGTATGTAGCTATCAAACTGGTAACTCTTTTTGTTTACCAATAAATCTTGAGTCCGGCCGGATGCCCATACATCTCGTTAGGCCAGAGGTCAGCAGTTCAAGCCCCTCCCAAACAACACTCGAACTCATAAGGACACGAGTTTCACACTCCTTACATCTCGGCAGAAGCAAGGCTCGAGTGTATTCACTGTACTGTTCAGGCCGTTGCATACTTTCTTTCTATAGCTAGAAATTTCTGAAACTCTCTCGCAACTACAATGAGAAAAGAAGACCAACTATTTTTAGCCCAAAACATACTTTAACCGACGCCTAACAGATAACAACCTCCAACAACCCGGTTTAAGTATTAAAACAACAAAAAGGATAATCCGGTTTAGTACATAAAACAACAAATAATAACCCGAGTCCTGAGTGACAAAAGTGAGCCCCCGTTGAAATCACTCTGTCTATAGTTGGATCCCACATTCTTATATATGGACAAGGGTCCTTCCACGTGCTCATATGCTACCCCCCCCCCCCCCCCCACCTTAACGACGTCGTTTAACGTGTCTACTGATATTTTCTACGCAACGGCATATGAAGGGTACAAAACATGGATAACGATAATATTTAATCAAATAAATCACGATGGTGACGACATGAGATGAGATGAGATGGTGGGCGTGGGAGTTGGGAGAATGATTGTGGAGAGATTCCCGTAAATTACGGAGGTCCATTGGATAGGAAATTCTCGCGTACCAGACGATCCATGTTCGATGTATTTTCTTGTTGAAGTACAAATTATATATTTTTAATATTGGCCAATTCTATATTCACGTACATTTATCAATTTCAATATCATCCATGTTCAACATTGTACATCTATCAATATCATTTTTCGTTTTCTCGACTAAAATGTCCAAATAATAAAATATAAACTATATATCATTTTTCTTACTCTTACTTTGAATTATTATTGCTTTTTCTCTTTTCTTTTCAAAACCAGGCTTTCCCAAAGTTTGCGGATCGCCAAGTTTTCACCACTAAAACCATTGATGCTAACTGCAGTATGTGTATAAAAAAAGTCAGAGCAAGCAACAGCTGATCTGGTTATATATATGTGGATTTTATACTTGATACGTATAGTACTTAGTATAATGTATCATTATTAAGTTTCAAACAAGAAAATGTATCATTATTAGCAAGAACCAGGGCTGCCTTTTGTAATACTGTAGCATATAGTTTTGAAATTTCTTTCTTATGCATGTAGATATTATTATTCTATAATTGGTCCCAACAAATATGTAATACTGATCGGTATCATTAATTACCAAAATAAATAATTTATTTATGTGTTTTTATTTCGGAATCTGTTATAGTTCAGCTATGAATTCAATTCAAAGCTCGTTAACTAGTAAATCATAAAGAAATAACAAAATCCACCTAAGATAGATCTTTGTTTTCACATTTTATTTGATAACCTATTAGTTATGATGGACGGACTTAATAATTTATAAACATATGGTTTAGTTGACCAAAAAAACATTCGGTGCGTAACGTATAATAAAAATCAATCTACAGCAATATCTACAGTTTCTCAACTTGTTCTAACATTGGTTATAGGGGACTAATTTCAGTAAATTGATTTCAAATTACCACTTTATATATGTATTCAGTTTGTGCATTAATTACACATAATCAGCTTTTGTTAATCAACAAATTTAACACTTCACAAATTTTCGGCGTAAACAAAATAATCATCGACAAAAGTTTCCTAAATTAAAGGGTATTTACAAAAGGGTACGTGGGCCATGAATAGCATGTGCATGCATGTGCTTCTCCTATCTCAAATTGCCCCCACCATCTCATCCCTCTCCTTTTGAAACAAAATAAAAATGGACCATCTCATCTTTCTCCTTACATCTCTGTCTCTCTCTCTCTCGTCGACTTCATGACTTCTTGAGGTGACCGCAGTTTACCTCTTAGCAATCTTTGACACTCAACAAAAGAAGAAAAGAAAAATTCTACAAACATAGGTAATTGTTCATGTCTCAAGGAACCCTAAACCGAATATATATGACCAATTTGATTATAATTTGATGTATATTACATGTCTCCTTTGATGCATACTTTAATGTATAAAGACAACATGGATGATTACTTTCTTATAATTTTTTTATTTTTTTTTATGAAGAGAATTATTCAGAATTTTGAGTTGATATATCATTAGGAATCAGGATGCAACCTACGAGCTCAATGAAGGAAGAATTCCTAAAGAAATGGCAAATGGGTCTTCAGATATTCCTTCCTTCGATAGACAACACGAGCATCTCCGAGAGAAAGAAAGCGATAAGGCTCTCTGCAGACGTTGCAATGGCGTCTCTAAGAAAAGGAACAACTTGTTGGAGCCGAGCCCTAATCCAGAAAACCGCCACCGAGGACAATTTCCTCGTACGTCAGATGCTATGTGGCATCAAAGCTGAAACGTTAATCAACAAGAAGCTGCCTAAGGTTGTGTGTCATAGAAAGATCCTGAGAAGAAGCAAGAAGATCTTGATGAGGAGGAAATTGAGATCAGCGAGCGAAGAGGTCGCAGCAAAAGCTAAGAAGCTCGTCAAGAGAAAAACTCAAGGATTAAGAAACGTTGTGCCTGGTGGAGAGTTAATGAGCAATGATGTCTTGTTGTTACAAGAAACCTTAGATTATATTGTCTCGCTTCAGACGCAAGTGAATGTTATGAGGAGTATTGTTGATGCTGCGGAGGCCGGAATTGAACGGTAAATGATCTTGATCATTAATGTTGTCGATAGGACCGTATATTATTTGGACACTGAGTTGTCCTACGGATGGAGATAATTTTATAGTAAGTCGTATTGTACATAAGAAAATTTATACATGCTCATAGTAAAGTTTCTATTTACTTAATGGCGATTTTAATTGAAACAATTTTTTTAGCATTTTGATATATTTTTATGCTTCAATTGCTTTTCTTGGCATATTTTTAAAGGAAAGAGACATCTCTATACTGAAAATGAACTTGAAAAGAACATATGATAAGTAGGAAAATACATTCTTGTCTAACTTGGCTTCGGTTTTAGTTGTAATTTGTCTGTCTCGATGTTTTGTGTAGTTTGTGTATTCAGGGATTCTTTTTAATCCGTTGGTTTGTGGCTTCGATATCGTTATGTGATAGCCGACTTCAGTCTTGTTTGCTTGTATCTCAATAATGTAATCGTTTCGAGTAATGAATGGAAAATAGATCTTCCGGTGAAAAAAAAGTAGGAAAATACATTATATTTATAAATAAAGTATCAATTCAGTTTTATTAGTTAATATACAACGTCTCACTAGTAAAGTCAAATAACTAAAATAAATGTTGAGATGTAACACAATTAATCAGATTTTAACTTGTAAATAAGAGGAAATGGCATTAGCTCATATGAGTTGTCAAGAATATATTTGACTTGACTTTTTAAAAGTATAGTAGCGTCCGACAAACAATAGTTTCAATTTCAACCTGTGTAAAAATCAGCCTTTTGACTTTTACATTCATACTCCATGTTCCATCAATCAGCCTCATTTAACAACGAAGAAGACGCTTAATGACAACGAGAGAAAAAAAAAACAAAAAAAGTATAGTTATTCTCCGATTCTTCACGTTCGCTTTTGTTTTTTTTTTGGCCAGCCAATTCAATACGTTTATGATAGATATTTATGTATCCATTGCATATGATTCTCACTTAAATTTTCAATTTTTGCTTGGTTTAAATTTCTTATTTTCACAATTTCTTACGTTAGATTGTAACGAACAGTAGTGGTAGTCCGTTATGTTAAACGCATATTTCTTTTAAGATCGTAAAAATTCAGATTTTAAACCTATAATTGTTCACTATGTCTACCTGTCATTTAGATATTCAGTATTTAAAAATAACGTTCTGTATAAAATGAAGTTTTAATCGGAGTACAAATAAATCAATTTTCTTACACTGCCAGTGGCCACCATGTTAACACATATTCCATAAGAGTAATCTAAATTTAAGAGTTCTATAACAGATAGCTTGCTAGCATTTTTACTAGAGATTATTAATAACAAATTACCATAAAAGTTGTGGATGTTCTATATCATTTTGAGAAACATGTGTTGGAACGGGCTGTTCCTATGTTCATCTGATATTTTCATCCAAATGATTCATTTCAATGATTCATTCAAATAAGGTTCATTTCAATTTTTAAATGTTTATATGTTGATGCTGTGTTTTTAAAACCGGATCGATCCAGCGGTCAGACCGGATTGAACCATGAACCGGAAACATACCCGGGTTGAATTAATTATAAAATCCAATGGTAGTTGAACCGATAAAAAAACCGGATTGGACCGTCGAAAAACCGAAAACCGGCGACCCATTGAACCGTATCAAACCAGTTTTTTATAAAAAAATATTATTTTATATTTTGTTAATTACGTTGTCTTTACTAAACAATCAAATATAACTATATTAATTTTAGATATTTATTAAAAAGTAAAATTAAATGTGTTATTATATCTGATCTCTTCTCTCAATGGATGAATAATAAAATAAAAACTATGCATTTAAGAGGCATGATGTGTATGTTGGTGGACAATATATCTTGAAGATAAATTATTCATTTAAGATGTTTCAGAACGTCTTTTGGCTTAGATCTCAATATCTTTTAAATATGTCGAAACGTTTTTGATTTAACATTTAAACTTTTGAAATATTTTTTTTAATAATTGTTACACATGTTTTTAAAATTATGATAGGTTTGGTTCGTCCATTAAAATTTTTGAGACGTTTGTTGATAAGTTTTTGTTAGGAAAAAAAAATCATAGGGAGGCAATGATTATGAAAACAATTTAAAATGATTGTAATTTTCTGTCTTTGTTTCACAACAAAACAGCTTCAATAAAACATGAAACTACATATTCTCCATGAAGATAATTTCGGTTATTCGGTTTGGGTCGATTTTTTTAGGTTTTCGGATTTTTTTATCGAAATATACGATTTTCTTAGTTTTATTCGAATATTTTGTTTTTACGGAATTTATCTAATTTATTTGAAATTGGTTGAAATTTGGTTAATTTATGTTAACTCGGTTCTATTTGATTTGGTTATTTTTTACTTTTCGGTTAAAAATTGGTTAATTTTTTTTAACCAAATAAACGATCAAATTCAAATGTGCCGTTTTACCAAACATGATAACTGAAACCAAAAATTTTGGTTCCTTCGGTCTGGTACGGCCGCCGCCTCCACACCGGTTAAACGGTCGGCGGTGGGAAGCCACCGGGAGTAAGCCAAATCGGCAAAAAAAAACCGGATCTATTGAAATAATTTCGTTTTCCTTACGTTTTGGAGGTAGAAAATTGATTATATGGATTGAATCTATTAATTTAGGGCATAAACAATTGTAAAAACGAGAAAACAAGAGTTTTGTTAGAGCTATATCAATGGCCGCCGTAAATTTCTAGGATGCTCGAACTCGGGCTGATTAAGTGCAAAGAACAAGCCCCAGCCAATTGAGCCATTGTAAATCTTTGGGATATATGCGTTAATAAAATATTAATACAGATACGTGAACAAATGCCCTAAAATTCCGTCCTGATTAATCCTCGTTTCGTCTCCGATTTTTTCGAACCTTGGTCCGGTACATTCGGTTCGGTTTTGATCCCAGCCAGCCACTGTCTAGGTTGACGAGAGCAACGAACAGACTGGTGGCATTTAAAACGCCATATTTCTCTGGCTTTTTGCACAGTGGCGACGAGAACGGCTAGATTTTGTAATTCATGTAATTCTTGCTGGGGCATTTTAGTAAAAGTGAACTGCTAGATTTTGTATACTGTATATAATCTCTGTTGAGCAGTGTTTTGAAACCCGACCCGGACCCGCGGTCGAACTGATAAACCCGGTGACCCGGTAAATATTCCGGATCGGGTTATATGCAAAATCCGCTTAGTTAGAAACCCGGAAAAAACCGTAAAAATCCGCGGTTTATTTGCGACCCGATGGACCGGTCGAACCGATCAACCCGGATAATGAAAATTCTTAAAACCTTTTAAACTAGAAAGAAGGTTTTATTGTGATAAAATATATGATTTTAGATTTAGTAATTGAAAACTTGAAACAATAAACGTTTCATCTACAACAGCCTCACAAATCATTCACAAACCTTCGTCCAAAGTTTAAGATCAAAACATTGGTTAAGTTTCAGAACATACACGTAAGTTGTAATCTCTTCTCTTTTCTTTTCCCAAGACCTTTATTTGGCTTAGATTTTGATGAAGACTTTACTATGCCGCCTTGAAGAATAAGAAGATTAGAGATAAACGAGATTGGTAGATGTGATCCGTTTTTAAGTTATAAGTATGTTAAGAAACTTTTTTCTATTTTCTTCTCCAAATTTATGGGATTGTGGTGTTTTTATTCTTCATTAAAAACGTTCTCATATTGAAATTTCTAACGTATACTTTTTATATTTTTAATAAAATGGTGTATTGTATGATTAAAAAGACTACACATCAATATATATATATAAATCTCGTTAGTTTTAGACCCGGGGTTGACCCGCGGTTGACCCACGATTGACCCGGTGATCCAGTGATCCGGTAGACAGTCCGGTCCGTTGTCTGTGTCGGGTTTAAAAACATTGCTGTTGAGTCAAATCAAACAGATTTCAAAATATCGCTTTACCAAATTTTGTACAGTCTCTCGTCCTAAAGTGTCACTGAAGAATCTGATGTGGGAGAAAAAATGACGACGGAATCGTATGTTAACTTCGCCGAGAAACTTTCTGCCCCGTCACAAATCCCGCTTCCGGTTCGGATTGAAACCCTTTTAGAGAAAATCTATGGGAAGCACAATGGTCCTCCGGTAAATGTGGACACAAGGCGGAGACTTTCTTCGATTTCTGAGGAATTGGCTTTAGAGACGCTCAGGAAAGTTTACAATGCGCCGCATGTGAAGAGTACCCTCGATGGGTTCATACTACACCTGGTCAACAATGCCACTGTTAATAGCTCTCCACGGCCGAGCCCCGGCGAGTCTCCGATACAGTCTCCTAGAACTCATGGGAACAAAATTTCCAGGGTTTATCAAGGTCAGTATTAGGATAGAATCTCACATATTTGGGTGTTTGATTCAATTAGAATTTACTATGACTATGGTTGATTTGTAGCAGAGATGTCTCTTGATTCTGAAGCTCCTTCTCCTAAGGTGTCGAGAAGAGAAGAATCTTTGCACAGTCCTCAGCTATTAGCTTTGGGTGAACTTGAATTTATCAAGGCGTTTCTGTTGCTTAGCTATATTCCAGGGTATGTTTTAAGCTGCAAAGTTTTCCATCAGTTTTGGTAAATGATTCTTTTTGATTATGATAATCTCTTTTTGATGTTATACAGGAAATCCCTGGCTGAGGTTATAACGGCTGATGAGATCAGAGAATGGAAGTACTTGCCAATGGCTGCATATGAAACTGCAGTATGGTCACGGTTTGGCCAGGACTGTCCCCAAAAGGAACGAAGAGTGGTATGGCACTTCTCTGTTCAGTTATGTTATCTAAACTGCTGCAATATTTGAGGGGTTTGACTTTGGTGTCTAATTTGTACTAATGGCTTTATGTTCTTACATGCTTTATGTTCTCCAGCCGCTTGAATGGGATAGCACGAAGACTCATTACTATCAATGTCATGTTGCTCCCGATGGTAGTTACAAATTCAAGGTTTAATAGGCTCTCCAAGCACTATCTTTACGTTTTCCATATGATATATGTTCTTTGTTTTAAAAAGATCTGGATTCAAGAGATATATTTCTAGATACTTTTAGGATAATATCCTTGACAGTGACTTTATACACTTGTGTCCACAGGGCCCTATTGTAGAGAACACTGGAACACACCTGCACAAGGTTTTAGGTGATGAAAATGTTTTAACCGTCAAATTCGCCGACCTGCCAGGCAATGAATCTTACTCTACATACAAAGGGATTGCTAAGAACGGTATCATGGTTGGTTTACGCCGTTACCAGTTTTTTGGTGGGTCTTTTTCTCGTGATTATCACTTGTATTAATTCACATCAAACACTATGTCTAGCAATACACATAACAGATAATTTTTCATACTTTTCTTTGAAACAGTTTTTAAAAATGGTGGAAAAGAAGAGAAAAAGAAGGGAGTCAAATGTTACTTCATACGCACAGACTCAACAACTTCGAATGATATGGGAAACACCTATATCTTCTCTGGGATATCGATTCAAGAAGCTCGTATGCATTTTATGCATGTGAATAGATTGCCATCTTTGGCCAAATATATGGCAAGGTACTCTTGTTTATTCTAAAGTCTCTATAAGATATTATAATGTTTCATCACCTTACTTTTGGTGATGGTTCAGGTTTGCTCTAATTCTGTCAAAGACTAAAACGCTTGAAGTGGACATGACTGGGATTAACTTTGATATAATCGAAGATATACGCTGCCATGTACTTACTTAATTCATGTCTCTTCTTAATTCCTTTACTTAGTTGTATTCGTTATCTTCTTTGACCTTTCACCCTCTCTGCCAATGGTAGGATCAATATAATAAAGAAGTTCTTGATAAGGAGGGGAAACCTCGTATACATTCAGATGGAACTGGCTTCATCTCTGAGGACCTTGCTCGTCTATGTCCATCAGATATTTTTAAAGGGAAATCTATTAAAAGTCACAATATCCAGGTATCTATCTTCTATTTTAATGATGGTTGCTTAGTTGCTCTTTTCTACACTCTTGTTTCCTTATCATGTTTGTTTCTTATTTGTTTTAAATCAAGAGTAAGATTCCAAATTCTGAAGCACAGGGCCAAGAGCCGGTATGTAGTTTACAGTCCATGTTTAAGCTCGGTTCTGTGTTTTTCTATCACTTAAAACAACTAGTAACATTTTTTTTTTTCAACAGCCACTACTGATCCAGTTCAGGATGTTCTTTCAAGGCTATGCTGTTAAGGGAACTTTTCTCCTAAATAAGAATGTAAGTTCCGAATGTTCTTTCACGTTTCAGGCTATATTTTTCAGGCTATTCCTAATTTGTTCTCCTTTGTTTTGCAGATTCCTCCTCGGACTGTTCAGGTTCGACCTTCTATGATCAAGGTGGAAAAAGATCCAAACTTGTCAAATTTTAGCACCTTTAACTCCCTGGAGGTTGTCACTACAAGGTAGCTGCGTAGAAGACTTGAAGCTTAACTTCTCTTGCTTGATGATCTTATTTGATGAACTCTGGTTGTTTCCATCTTCCAGTAACCCACCAAAAAAAGCGAAGCTATCAAGAAACTTGGTTGCACTGCTGAGCTATGGAGGAATCCCTAATGACTTCTTTTTGAATATATTGCGCAACACTTTGGAAAAGTCTCAAACCATATTCCAAAACAAAAACGCTGCGATTAAAGGTGCTTAAAATTCCAAACCTTTTTCCTTCTTAAGTTACTAACTCTGGATGGATCTTTTGATGAAATCAATTTTTCTGTGCAGCTGCCTGTAATTATGGAGAAACGGATGACTGTAACGCTTTAGAAATGCTCGGGGCTGGTATCCCCCTTGATGAGCCATATTTGAAGCATCGTCTGGCTTCTCTTTTAAACACTCAGAAGAATAATCTAAAAGCCGGAAGGCTTCCTGTTAATGAATCGTACTATCTCATGGGGACAGTTGATCCCACCAAAGAGCTCAAGGAAAATGAAGTCTGTGTCATCCTGTATGCTATTAATTACCCTATCCTTCTCTTTCTCTTTCACATTGATTTTGACATGGAAACATCAAGAATCCGTGATTCTTTTTCTTTGGTTTTGCAGCAAAGATGGTCAAATTTCAGGGGATGTGTTAGTTTACAGGAATCCTGGATTACATTTTGGAGACATACATGTACTTAAGGCTACATATGTTGAGGCCTTGGAAGAGTATGTCGGAAACTCCAAGTATGGTGTCTTCTTCCCTCAGAAAGGTCCAAGATCCTTAGGCGACGAAATTGCAGGTGGTGACTTTGATGGTGATATGTATTTCATATCCAGAAATCCCGAGGTAATCCACCGCTTTAGAAAGCAAAAAATACTTCATTGTTGTGACCTGATTTTGCTCTCTGTTTTTAGTTACTTGAACATTTCAAGCCAAGTAAAGAAAAATGGGTGAGTTTGACTCCTCCTAGTAAAAACAACTCTGGTAGAAAGCCAAACCAGCTTTCACCACAAGAATTAGAAGAAGAGCTTTTCGATATGTTCTTGAAAGCAAGATTTCAAGCTAGGTACACTTTTAAGTTCTTGAATTAGAAACTGTGTCTTGGGTCAATCTTTGGGATTTATATCTCTTGGATTTTTACAGCAATGTGATAGGTATGGCTGCAGATAGCTGGTTAACAGTAATGGACCGGTTTCTCACACTAGGAGATTATAGAGCAAAGGAAAAAGCTGAGATGGAGGAGAAGATGCTAAGTTTGATTGATATATACTATGATGCTCTTGATGCACCAAAGAATGGAGCTAAGGTTCATCTCCCGGACGAACTGAGGCCTGACATTTTCCCACATTACATGGAACGAGAAAACAAATTCAACTCCACTTCGATTCTTGGATTAATCTATGACTTTGTTGAATCACATACAACGGAAGAAACCACACCATCATCTGGTAAAAGATCGTTCTTGCTACTTCCTACTACTACTAATTAGAATCAGAACACATAGTCTGATCATTTTATGTGGTTTACAAATGCAGAGATCAGTAAACTCCCGTATTTCAAAGACGAACCAGTCTCTGAGCATATTATGGATAAATACAGAGGGTTGTATGAGAATTACAGTGCTGAGATGAGCCAGGCTATGAATACCAAAGGGAGTAATAAGGATGGAATTATCGAGAGATACAAGCAGGTAAATTAACTCTTAAGACATATATAAAAGAGCTACAAGTAGGATTTGAATCTGGCTTGCTCTTTTTGTGTATCAGGAGTTCTATGGTGCTGCAAACTTTGAAGACAGCAAGAAAAATTGGGAAGAACTCTACGGACAAGCCCTCGCACTCTACAACATCGTATACGACTATGCTATTCAGACAAAAAGTGTTTCAGAATGCGGGTTTGTTTGGAAGGTTGCTGGACCGGTGTTGTGTGATTTCTACGTTAAGAAAATAAAGCAGGAGAAATGCATGGTGTTTTCACCCACTGTGCTTAAAGAGCTTTTAGGTTGAAGAACAGAGTCGCTTGTTTCTGGTGATAATAAGCCTTTTTCTTGCTTCATGTCTCTAGGAAACTTGCTATGCAAGTAAAGTCACTTAGAAGTTTCTTAATCTATTAAATGGACCTCTTATCTTTTATATTGAACATGCTGGACTAAGACAGATGTGGATCCCCTTCAAAACCTCAGTCTCATCCCTTCAAATCATGGAGAACAGAGACCACCTCTTCTTCCCATGCAACTACTCCAAAATTGTCTAGGATGATCTACCCTCCAAGCTCCAACCTGTTATATCTAATCTAACCAGCCATGGAAGCATACTCTAGCCGACCTCATCTCTCCAAGATCGACCATAGAACGCATGATTACGTCCTGCTTTAGATCAAACTGACGGAAAAGAACATAATCTCCTCCTAACACAATACTATCCAGCTCTGGACCAGTCTCCGATGATCCCTTGATTGTCTCCTCAACCAAATAAATCGTTTCAACTACCATCAATACTTGGGCCAATGACTGTGCGAAGGTTTGGGTTTGTTTTTGTAATATTTCTAGTTTGGAAAATATCGCGCTTTGGGTAAACTTGACACCTCTTTAAATTTAATAATGCAATAAAATTAAAAGAAAATCAAACAAAAAGTAAGGAGAAAGTTGTGGCAGCTTTGTAAATAATGTAATGCGTGCTGGAGCATTTAGTAAAAGTGAAGGGCTATATTTTTGTGTACTGTATATAATCTCCGTCGAGTCAAATCAAACAGATTTAAAAAATCGCTTCACAGAAGAGAGAGAGTGCGAGTTACCAAAATTTTGCAAAAAGAAAGAAAATTTGGGAATATGGCATCGAAAGCAAACTGTGTACAATTCTTCTTCCGAACGGGTTATTTTTATGAACCCTAAAGTGTCAGTGTGGGAGAAAACAAAATGATGATGACTCCATCGTCGTATGTTAACATCGCCGATCAAGTTTCTCCCGGGTCAGAAATCGGTCTTCCGGACTCGGTTGAATCCGTTTTGGAGAGAATCTACTGGAAACACAATAGTCCTCCGATAAAAGTTGAGACGAAGCGAATACTCTCTTCGATTTCTGAGGAATGGGCTTTGGAAATGCTGAGTAAAGTTTTCAATACCAAGTCTGTCAAGAGTACTCTCGATGGGTTCATACTACATTTAGTTAAAGGCTCTCCACGCCGAGTCTCCGGCGAGATTCCGGTACAGCCTCCTAGAACTCCTGGGAAAAAATCTGGCAGGGATTCTCGAGGTCAGTATCCGAATCACTTAATTGGGTGTTTGATTCTTCTTAATTTTACTATGACTAATGGTTTATTGTAGCAGAGAAGTCACTTGATTTTGAAAGTCCTTCTCCTCCTAAGCTGTTGAAAAGACAAGACAATGGAAGATCTTTGCATAGTCCTCAGCTGTTAGCTTTGGGTGAACTTGAATTCAAGAAGGCGTTTCTGTTGCTTAGCTATATTCCAGGGTATGTTTTAAGCTGCAAATTTTTCCACTTTTCTCCCTATATTTTAAGTGATTGATTTTGGTGTTGTTATAACAGGAAATCCCTAGCTGAAGTTATAAGTGCTGATGAGATCATACAATGGAAGGATTTTCCCATGGTTGCATACGAAACAGCGGTTTGGAACCGCTTGGGCCAGCGTTTTTGTTCTCCAACAGACAGAAGAGTGGTATGGCTGCTTTGCTGTTCTGTTCTAATGGGTGTTATTTATCACATTGCTTATTCTTACATGCTTATTTTTCTAGCCAATTGAATGGGATAATGGGAAGACTCATTACTATCAATGTCATGTTGCTCCCGATGGTACTTACAGATTCAAGGTTTAATCCGCTCTCTAAACACTTGTAGATTCTTTGTCCTTGTCAGTGACTTAATACACTGTTACTTGTCAATAAACAGGGCCCAATTGTAGAGAACACTGGAACACACCTGCACAAGGTTTTAGGTGATGAAAATGTTCTAACTGTCAACTTTGCGGATGTGCCAGGCGAGGAAATCTATTTTAATGATTCTTACTCTACATACAAAAGGATTGCTAAGAATGGCATCATGGTTGGTTTACGCCGTTACCAGTTTTTTGGTGGGTCTTGATTATCATTTATGTTAACTCTTTTCATTGATAAGGTCACACATAATAGATAATGTTCATACTCTTGTTTACCTTTATTGGAAAAAGTTTTCAAAGATGGTGGGAAAGAAGAGAAGAAAAAAGATTTTTCTACAACGGGAGTGAAATGTTACTTTATACGCACAGACTCAACGACTTCAAATGATATGGGAAACACCTATATCTTCTCTGGGAAGTCGATTCACGAAGCTCGTATGCATTTTATGCATGTGAATACATCTCCATCTTTGGCCAAATATATGATAAGGTACTCTAGTTTATTTTAAGTTTCTATTGGAGGCATATGAAGATATTCCTCTGTTTCATTTGTTGATGCTTCAGGTTTGCGTTAATTCTGTCAAAGACTGAAAAGCTCCAAGTTGACATGACTGGGATTAACTTCAAGCAAATCCATGATATACACTGCCATGTACTTCCATGTCTCCTTTCAGTAACTGTGTTTCTTTCTAATTGGCCCTTACTTGCATTCGCTAAGCCTCTCTTCCAATGGCAGGATCAGTTTAATAACAAAGTTCTTGATAAGGATGGGAAACCTCGTATACATTCAGATGGAACTGGCTTCATCTCTGAGGACCTTGCTCGGATGTGTCCATCAGATATTTTTAAAGGGAAATCTATTAACATCCAGGTTTTCTTCTACATCCATGAGAATTTTGATGGTTGCTCTTTTGTTCAATCTTGTTTCCTTATCATGTTTGTTCCTTATCATAGGGAACCTGTGGCCACGATCCGGTATGTAGTTTACAGTCCGTGTTTAAGCTCGATTATGTATTTTTTTCTATAACTTCAAACAATTCTTCCTTTTTCCAACAGCCTCTGCTGATCCAGTTTCGGATGTTTTATAATGGTTTTGCTGTTAAGGGAACTTTTCTCGTAAATAAGAATGTAAGTCAGACTCTCTTTTCATGTCACAAAATCAAGTTTACAAGCTAATTTGTTCTCCTTTGTTTTGCAGCTTCCTCCTCGGACTGTTCAGGTTCGACCTTCTATGATCAAGGTCGATAAAGATCCAAACTTGTCTAATTTCAGCACCTTTAACTCCCTGGAAGTAGTCAATACAAGGTAGCTGCCTTGAAGACCTTTTGTTGTCTTGAAGCTGAACTTGATGATCTTATTTGATTATCCTTGGTTGTTTCCATTTTTTCCAGTAATCCACCAAAAAGAGCGAAGCTACCAAGAACCTTGGTCGCACTACTGAGCTATGGAGGAGTCCCTAATGACTTCTTTTTGAATATATTGCGCAACACTTTGGAGAATTCTAAAACCATATTTCAAAACAAAAAGGCTGCGATTAAAGGTGCTTTAAACTCCAAAGCTTTCTGCTTATTATGCACCATTACTGTAATCATGTCCCTGAAACTACTGAGTTAACTTGTCTGTGCAGCTGCCGTTAACTATGGGGAAATGGACGATTACAATGCCGCACAAATGATCTTGGTCGGTATACCCCTTGACGAACCACACTTGAAGGATCATCTGTCTATTCTCTTAAACAAAGAGAAGAATGATCTCCTAGAAGGAAAGCTTCCTATTACCGAATCATACTATCTCATGGGCACAGTTGATCCCACCGAAAAGCTCAAGGAAAATGAAGTCTGCATCATCCTGTATGCTCTTTCACTTTGAGTTTTATCATGGAAACATAAAGAAACAGTTATTCCCTCACTGCTTTCTTTTCATGGTTTTGTAGTGAGGCTGGACAAATTTCAGGGGATGTGTTAGTTTATAGGAATCCTGGATTACATTTTGGAGACATACATGTGCTCAAGGCTACATATGTTAAGGACTTAGAAGACTATGTTGGAAATTCCAAGTATGGTATCTTCTTCCCTCAAAAAGGTCCAAGATCTTTGGGTGACGAAATTGCAGGTGGTGACTTTGATGGCGATATGTATTTCATATCCAGAAATCCCAAGGTAATGCTCTATTATTTTGAAAGTAAATTCTTCATTGTTGTGACCTGATTTCTTTGGTTTTTAGTTACTTGAATACTTCAAGCCAAGTGAACCATGGGTGAGCTCTTCTCCACCAAGTAAAAGTTACACTGGTAGAAAGCCAAGTGAATATTCACCACAAGTTTTGGAAGAATTGCTTTTCAACATGTTCTTGAAGGCAAGATTTGGTCCCAGGTACTCAATATTGAGCGATTCTTGGTTTTGTAAGACTATTCTTTGGGTTAAAATATGCTTTGTTTTCTCGGTTTACAGTAGCGTTGTAGGGGCAGCTGCAGATAGCTGGCTTGCAATAATGGACCGTTTCCTCAGTTTAGGAGATGATAAAGCTGATGAAAAGGCTAAAAGGAAGAAGAAAATGCAAAAAGCTATTGATATATACTATGATGCTCTTGATGCACCAAAAATGGGAGCTAAGGTCAGTCTCCCATTAGATCTAAAGCCCAGCAGTTTCCCGCATTACATGAAGCGGAAGAACAAATTCAACTCCACTTCTATTCTTGGATTAATGCATGACATTGTAGTATCTCACAATGCAGAGGAACTCCCACCATCTGGTACGGATCTTCTTGTTACTAGTATCAATTATCAGATCTCAAATTTGTTTTAACTTTATGTTACAATTCAGAGATCAGAAAACTCCAGTGCTTTGAAGAAGAGCCGGTCTCTGAGCATATTCTGAGGGAATATAGACAGTTGTTTGATAATTACAGACCTGCGATGAGTCAGGCGTTGAATAAAAATGACAAGGAAGCAGCCAATGAAGTTATCCAGAGATACAAGCAGGTAAGCTCCTCTATCCCAATGCAATTGATCTAATACTTTCTAAACACATTCCTCTCTCTGTATCAGGAGTTCTATGGTGCTTCAGGGTTTGAAGACAGCAAGAAGAGTCTCCAAGAGCTCTACCCGCAAGCATTGGCACTCTACAAGGTCGTTTACGATTATGCGATCACAAACAACAAAGTTCGTTATTGCGGGTTCGCCTGGAAGGTTGCGGGGCCTGTCCTGTGTAGATTCTACGTTAAGAAAATGAAGGACAAGTCCATAATAGGTTCACTCTCTACGGTTAAAGAGCTTTGGGGTTGAAGAACACAATGACTCTGTTCATGTTCTGTTGTTGTATTCATGTCTTATAAGAGCTAGTATCTGACCTTAGTAACCTAACTTATAGGTTAAGCTATGTGGTGTAGTGCCGTGCCTTTAGTTTTGTCCTTATTCAAAATTTGTCCTCTAGTGTACGATTAGTTCCGTGTATGTATTTGCTTATGAAATAATAATAAAAATGTTAAACAAAAGTTGAGGTTCTCTTTCTCTCCTCTCCTTTCCCTCTTTGACACTGTGATTCAAGCAGCAGAAGTCAACATTTTTATTATGTATAAATGCAGGCATTGGCGGACAAAAAAACAGTAACTTGGGGGGCTTATAGACACTATAAGAAGACAACCAAGTAACATATGAGCTTTTAAAACAATGTTTTTAGCCCTTGATATGTGTAATTTTAGACTTAAGAGTCAAGTGTTTCCTTTTACAATTTCTGAATCTTTGGATATTAATTTTACAGTCTCATGATTCTGTTACCGCGAGGAGTGAACATGTACTTAACAAACTGTTGCATAACAGTCTTTTTTCTTTGAGTTTCATTGTACAGCAGGAATCTCCCTCAAGAAACAACAGTTTGGTAAGTCTCATGAATCATTTTGCTTTGGGTTTTTAATTCTTGTACCCCTACAAGGTTTGTCTTATTTGCTAATGAACTTTTTGCAATTTTCTTATGTGAAAGGGATAGAGGAAACTCAAAAAAGAAGAACCAGAAAAGCATTGACTGAAGGAGATTGAGAGTATTAAATTCAGGGTTTGAGCCTGTTAAATATAAGCTCAGTTGTATTAGACCACGTCCAATGGGGGTTATTAAGGGTTTCTTAGCGTGGTTTTCTAGACAAATTTAAGAAATCCTCTCCCCAAAGTTTCTTAACTAAGAAACTTTAAGAACCCGGCTCTTCACTGTTCACGTGACGTGTCGAGCCGGGATTGATCCTTTTTTTTTCATCTGTACAAAAAAAAATTAATAATTTTTTTTTAAGAACCTCATGATGGGGTAACACCATTGTATATGCTCTTATAGTCCTAGTCCTATTTCAGTTCTGTATTTTTTTCAAAATCAGGGTTAGCTCTAAGGGTTAAATTAGCTCTGTTAAGTTTTTTTCCCAAAACAAATAAGTTAGATTAGTTAATATTCAATTTAAATAAATGAGTTTTGTATATTAATATTCTTTCTCATCTATTATTTATTTTTATTTTTAATAATATTATCATGATTTTACAGTTTTGACAGAAAAATTCGATTTGCGTTGTGCTTTTGCGGAAAATCATGATTATACGGTTTTGCGAAAAATCAAGATTTTGCGGTTTTGGCGAAAAAATTTGATTTTGCAGTTTTGGCGGAAAAATCTGAGTTTGCGGTTTTGGCAAGAAAACTTGATTTTACGGTTTTGGCGAAAAAATTTGATTTTGCAGTTTTGGCGGAAAATCTGAGTTTGCGGTTTTGGCGGGAAAATTTGATTTTACAGTTTTAGCGGGAAAACTTGATTTTGCGGTTTTTGGTGGGAAATCTCGATTTTGCGGTTTTGGCAGGAAAACTTGATTTTGCGATTTTGGCGGGAAAACTTGATTTTACGGTTTTGGCTGGAAAACTTGATTTTACGGTTTTGGCGGGAAAACTCAATTTTACGGTTTTGGCGAGGAAACTCAATTTTGCGGTTTTGGCGGGGAAACTTGATTTTGCGGTTTTGGGGGAAATCTCGATTTTGCGACTTTGGCGGGGAAACTTGATTTTTCGGTTTTAGCGGGAAATCTAATTTTGCGGTTTTGGCGGGAAAACTTGATTTTGTGGTTTGGGCAGGAAATCTAATTTTGTGGTTTTGACGGAAAAACTTGATTTTGCGGTTTTGACGATAAATCAAGATTTTATGTTTTTGGCGAAAAATCGAGATTTTACGTTTTTTTATATGAAAATTTGATATTGCATTTTCATGAAAAATAAAATATTTTGCATTTTGAAAAAAATATAACTAAACTTGCTTTTAAAATTTTATATAAATAATTGTATGATATATGGTTAACTTAACTCTGTTAATCTTAAGGGTTATAATTAGTCCAGCTTTTTTTAGTCTTGTCACAAATTACACCGTTAGAGCATGCCCAGCGAGAATCCTTAGCTGGGGTTCTTAAAAAATAAATAATTAAATATTTATGGGACCCACAGAAATAGTGTAGATACCGTATGCAAAAGTGCTTAATTAAGGATCGATTCTTACCCTGTAGCTGACACGTGGCGTAACGCCATTAGTTGTTTTTTTTTTTTAATTTTTTTTTTTTTTTTTTTTTGGTATCTGAAAAAAAAAAAAAAAAAATATTAAAAATTTTTTTTTAAGAAACTGTCGGCAGTATCGCCGATGGACATGCTCTTAGAGCTAAAAAATTTGGCGCCCAGACCCTATAACTAAAACCCGTGATAACATGTCTAGTTACATCAAACTCTCTTTTTGTATTATCTCATTTTGTCTTCAAATAATTGTGAAACGTGATTGATACATTGATTGAGAGAATACAATTAAAATTTTATAATAATGTTAAAAAGGAGAGAATGTGCTTGTACAATGAAACTCAGTATATAACGTGATTGATACATATATATAACGTGATTGATAAGTTTATCTAAAGACATGTTGCTCATATCGGTTCCCGTTAGGAGAGAATGTGCTTGAATCACAATGTCAAAAACAAGAGAATGTACTTGAATAAAGTATTCAAGATAAAATAGCCAAAAGCTCTATCACATGTGTTGAAAGCAGAACTTGATCACTTTCTCATGTACTTAAAAACTTCAGAACTTAAGTGTATGTGATGACACTTCTTAGATTTGTTTGATGAATTTGACTGTATTCTTTATTAGATTGAATGATTTCGGTACATAAAAGGATTTGAATCAATAGAAATTTGAGTGAAGCAATGGATATTTCCTGCAATGTATGTGATTGTAATTGGGTTTAAGTACAAAGAAGAGCACCATAAGCAGCTAAAATTGGAGGACAAAAATTGGAGGAAGCGCGTAAAGACTGGTTTGCTCCAGCAAAAATCAATGAAAGGAAAATAGATTAATCTCTCACTCCTCAATACATATATTTGGTTGGTATTCATTATAGACCAGAGTATTTCTAACTACAAAAAAAAAATTTTAAGAAAAATATTTTGAATAAATCTGCGGCATAGCGCGAACATGGTAGCAATTAGCCGTATACAACATGTTGAAATATTTTTCCTGTTTTTTTTTTAACATCAAATATTTTTCCTGTTTATATTCCTTTTTCTTTTCAACTTGTTTTCGATTTATAGATGAGTTCTCCACCGACGGAAGAACAGCCAAGATATGGGAGGACCCATGGATCTCAATAGAGAAACCAGAGGTGATTTATGGTCCTGCAACTGAAGAATCGTGGAACTGGAGTGTATCTGAACTATTTGTTGCAGGAACATCAGACTGGAACGCGGACATCATACGAACTCTACTGCCTGAGCGGGTAGAGGACATTCTGAGAATTCAACCCAGTACGCTTGGTGGGAAGGACAAAAGGGTCTGGCTCTTTGAGAAAAATGGACAATACACGACCAAATCTGGCTACCTTCAAGCCAGAAAACAGAAGAACACAGGAGAAGAGGATCGCAGAGAAGTAAATGATTTTGAATGGCTAAAACTCATCTGGGGTAAGAAAACATCTCCGAAGCTGCAACTGTTTCTCTGGAAAGCAAAGCAGGGAGCAATTCCGGTGGGCGAGAACCTAATGAAGAGAAGGATAACAGAGACATGACTATGTCCGAGGTGCAGTGATAAAGAGACAACGGAACATATGTTATTCCACTGTGAGTTTGCAAAAGAAGTCTGGAGGCAAGCACCGTTCAAAGAAGAGATAAACACACGCTGTTGGAGCAGTCTCGGGGAGAGTTTAAACCAGAGTAGGAACATTCAAACACTTCCTCCGACCGGCGTTCATGGAAATACCCTGTTTACATGGCTGTGCTGGAACATCTGGACAAGCAGGAATAAACTACTCTTTGAAGGAAGAAAGCTCACTGAGACAGAGGTGTGTACGAAAGCGTCTGTAGATGCAAGAGAGTGGAACAATGCACAAGCAGATGACGAGGAGGAGGAAAGACAAAGCGAGAAGGTACGGGTAAATCAGTTACAAAGTAGAGATGAAAGACGAATGGCTACCAGGGTGGTTCATACCGATGCGGCGTGGAACAAGACGACTGAAGAAGCCGGATTAGGATGGTGTATTGGAGACATGGATGACGAACCAGTGCAGAGGGGCATGGTGAAGAAAAGGCGGGTGAGATCAGCTCTCATGGCCGAGACTCTAGCTAGCAAGGTGACGGTGTTTTCGGACTCCCTTAACCTGATCCGAGCACTCTCCAAGAAAGAGATTTCAACGGAGCTTTATGGTTTGCTTCACGACATTGAGGCGATATCACTTTCCTTTGAATTTCTATGTTTTTCTTTCGTTAATCGCAAAGACAATGGGGTGGCGGATGATTTGGCAAAGATGGCCCTCTCTCTAGACTCTGTTGGTAGAGTTGTTATGTGTTAAGAGTTAGATTAATGAAGTAATTTTCAGTTCAAAAAAAAAAAATATGAGTTCTCCACCATAAACTAAACGCGTTGACTTTTCAACGCCTTTTAGATCCAAGCTAAATCAACGGTCAAGTTCATTCATCACAGATCACACGCTCTAATATTTCGCCACGTGTTAAAACCACTACAAACACAGCACTACTACCACCGACAAACGAGTGAAAAAAAAAAAAAAAAACAATTAGACAAATCTGAACTCTTGTCCTAAAGCTCAAAAAACAATTACAGTGAGTGAGAATCAAATTCGAATATCTTCATTAATGAAAACTCAGATCTTCTCTTAAAGAAAAACACTCAGATCGAAATCTCAAGGAGGAAGACGAAAGATCGGAGAAAGATGATTGACAGGTGTTTAGGTGCTTACCGGTGCCGGAAAATCCAAAGAGCATTACGACACTTAAAGGTAACGATTCTCTGTCTCGTTCTTACAGTAGTCGTCTTACGTGGCACAATCGGCGCCGGTAAATTCGGTACACCGGAGCAAGATCTCGACGAGATCCGTCAACATTTCCACATCCGTAAACGAGCTGAACCTCACCGTGTTCTCGAAGAAATCCAAACCGGAGATTCCTCAACCGGCGAGTCAACCGCCGCCGGAGGTGGAGGAAGCAACAACTACGAGACTTTCGATATCAACAAGATCTTCGTTGACGAAGGAGAAGAATCAAAACCCGACCCGAATAAGCCTTATACGCTCGGACCCAAAATATCGGATTGGGATTCACAAAGATCAGATTGGTTAGCTAAGAACCCTAGTTTCCCAAACTTCATAGGTCCAAACAAACCACATGTGCTTTTAGTAACCGGTTCAGCTCCTAAACCATGTGAGAATCCAGTAGGTGATCATTACCTCTTGAAATCAATCAAGAACAAGATCGATTACTGTAGATTACACGGAATCGAGATTTTTTACAATATGGCGCTTCTGGATGCTGAAATGGCTGGGTTTTGGGCGAAATTACCGTTGATAAGGAAGTTGTTATTGTCACATCCTGAGATTGAGTTTCTTTGGTGGATGGATAGTGATGCTATGTTTACGGATATGGCGTTTGAGCTTCCATGGGAGAGGTATAAAGAGGTGAATCTGGTGATGCATGGTTGGAATGAGATGGTTTATGATGAGAAGAATTGGATTGGTTTGAATACTGGGAGTTTCTTGCTTAGGAATAATCAGTGGGCACTTGATTTGCTTGATACTTGGGCTCCTATGGGTCCTAAAGGGAAGATTCGTGAAGAAGCTGGTAAGGTTTTGACGAGAGAGCTTAAGGGTAGACCGGTTTTCGAAGCGGATGATCAGTCTGCTATGGTTTACTTGTTGGCTACTCAAAGAGAGGCTTGGGGAAATAAGGTAAGTATAACTCAAATTTTGATTTGTTTCCATTTTGGTATCGAAATTTGAAACTTTAGATTGAGATTTCGTTGTGGTTTAGTCGTTAAACCGATAATTATAAGTCTATAACGTTTCATGGTTGCATAGAGATCATTTTTTGGATTGCTAATCACAATGTGAGTTGCATCTTCTCTGGGTTTATAACATGTCTTGATCACATAAAGATTGGATTATTATTCACAAATCACAATGTGAGTTGCATATTTCTGTTTATAGCATCTCTTCATCATATAAAGATTGAAGTTTAAGTCACAAAATCAGTGTATGGCTTGCATCTTGTCGGTTTATAACATCTCTTCATCATATAAAAATTAGATATTTATTACACAAACCACGATGTAAGTTGCATTTTGTCGGATTAAAACGTCTCTTAATCGCATAAAGACTGTATCTTTCCGTTTATAGCATATCTTTGATCACATAATCACAATGTTAAGTTGCATATTTTGGTTTATAACAGGTATACCTAGAAAGCGGATACTATCTCCATGGTTATTGGGGAATTCTTGTGGATAAATACGAAGAGATGATCGAAAACTACCACCCGGGTTTCGGCGATCACAGATGGCCATTGGTTACTCACTTTGTCGGTTGCAAACCTTGCGGGAAATTCGGCGATTATCCTGTGGAACGGTGTCTAAAACAGATGGACAGAGCATTTAACTTTGGAGATAACCAGATTCTACAAATCTATGGTTTTACTCACAAATCTTTGGCTAGTCGCAAAGTTAAGCGAGTGCGAAACGAAACTAGCAATCCACTGGAGATGAAAGATGAGCTCGGTTTGCTTCATCCAGCGTTTAAAGCGGTTAAGGTACAGCAACAACAAACCAATCAAGTTTGAGAAAATCGGATTCTGCGTTTTAGGATTTGCGTTCTGTTGCTAATTTTTAGTTTCTTTGTGTCTCTTGCTTTGTTGTTGTACTAAGATAAAGAGAGAAAAAGTGTAGAGACATCTAAGTTTATTCTTTTGTTTAATATACTCTTGTCTCGACGTTATAGAGTTTTCTATAACGATATCAAAATGTTGTCTTTCTTCCTTTGAGATTTTGCAGTTTATAGATCAATAAACAATATTAATTCAAAAACAATTTTTTTTAATGTTGTCTTTCTAGTTTTTTTTTTGTCAACTCATATATTATTAAGATAAAACTCAAAGGATTGGAATTACAAAGAAAGCCTAATACATACACAGTTATAAAAACAGAAAAGGGCCAACAATGGGTCGAGTCGCCGATCCAGTCAGCTCGAGGGGAGGGAGAACACGCCACGTGGTGATGAGAAGGGACACGCATCACCACCACCGTCGTATCGTCATGCAGCTCTGGGACGAGAGATTCTCGCCGAATCGCCGTCACTGGAGGATGAACTGTGCAGCTACGCTTCCTTTGCCGACCATCTTCCCGCTGATAGATGTGTTAGACGACACCGCAAAGAGAGAAAGTCCAGCTTTAAGCATCGCCGAAGCAACTCAGAGACCCGTGGAGATTCGCGCCGGTCGGAATCGAAGATTGATCCGCCTATTGTACCTTGGCTTCGCGGCGAACACGAACAAGGCCTAGAGCTTACGGATAATTAAATCCACCAGATCTAAGAAAAACTCAAACGAAACCAAAGAAAAACAATGAGGACTAACAAGAAGAGCAAAGGAGATGATCGAATCTGGAAACATCCCGGAAGACCAAAACCGGTAAAGAACCGGGAGACCAAAACCGACACACCGCCGGGAATATTAACAACGACTATAAACAAAAACGACCAAAAGTAACCCGACCATCGGTCATGGCAAACACGCCGGCCGATGGTCGGAAACGGAAATCACGAGTTCTTGACATTTCTAGTGAGAGGTCGGAGCGGATAGAGAAAGAAAGGAAAATTTATCGTGTTTAATGTAAGATAAAATAAACAAAAAATAATAGAAGCAGATAATAACATATTGAATAAATTTATCGTGTCAGAAGATAAATAAAAAAAACAAAATATGATTTCTTTAGATTGAGCTAACAAAAAAATGACAGTTGTTTGACAAAAAAAAGCAGCCATAATTAGTTTGAACTAATTCCTTTTCTAACAAAAAAAAAATCATTTGCTTCAATATCTTTCTTGAAGACAAATTTTTATCTCTGATTTTGAGTATGTTGAATCACTCGTCGATCGTTTCGACCTTCTTCTTCTTCATCATACAATTTTGAAAGTTTTCTCTCTGTAATTTTTTTTATTTCTCGATATATTGCGATCTTATAGGGTTCAGAATCTCGGATTGATCTCGATTTGAATTTCTTGTATGGAATTTAAGACTTTATATAATGGTCTGATTCAGTGCATCGTGCTTATCAACTAATATTCTGGTCGTTTGAGATAGAATTCTAAGACGGATTGAAATAGATATCTACGTTTTGGTTGTTTGGATCTTGTTCGATCGGGTTGAATTATCAGTGTTCTGTAGAAAATTTGCAAACGGTTTTTTGATGAAATGTTTTATTTTTATCATTTTTATTCATCCCTTAAAAAGTCAATGGCTTATTACTTATTTTTAAAACGAATAATTTATTTAACGTGTTACATCCAAATCATCGGGGTCCTGCTTACTAATCTTGTGATCATGATTTATACCTGAGAATTTTCTGTATTTTTATTTAATTATTTTAATATATACAACATTTATAAGTTGTACATAAAAAAATAAATTATTGTAAGATGAATCGGAAAATGTAAAGAAGTAAAACTTAATGTATTGAAAATTTATATTTTTAGATATTTATTATAGATGTATATTTTATAATTATGTTTTGTGTGTAGAGTTACTAAATTAAATGGGATGTAACTATACCATTTGGAATTAATAAATAATACTTCTATTACAATTTAATAAATGATGGTGCATAATATCTGGAATTTGTGACAAATTACTAATTTATAATTAAATAGTTTTTAAATGTGTAATGGAATATTAAATATAGGTAATTATAAATTAAAGTACTATAAGTTGGACACTGAAAACAATATTTAAAAAACATATAAAATATTAAAAAATTTAGAATTTTTATGCAATTTTTTGAGAAACAAATAATTTGTCAGTGTAAAATATTATATTCAAAATTTAGAAATATTTTTTTCATTATATCTACATATTTATAATTTTAAATTAAATATTTAATTAATTTTTAGTTTACTGAACTTTTGTATTGGAAATAATTAGATTTGTAAAGCATAATGTCCTATATTTAGGATGCGACAAACTAAATCTAAATATAGGTTTTTGTTCTTGCATACAAAGTTCTTACCCCAAGAATTAAGGAAAAAAGTTGACCATACATTTTGAAGCTATATTTAGAAATATACAGGATTAGAAATATTATTGAATAGAACTAATAATTGTTTGGCTGTACATTTAGGTTATGAACAAGTCATTTTGTCATTTTTAGTTATTTATCCACATTAAATAGGAAAATTTGTCTTTAGAAGGATATGATACTAGATCTTATATTTTTGTTTACATTTTTAGCTTCTTCGTATCTATCCCTAAACTTCCTTCACCATATATATTGGAGAGACAACAAATAAAGGATCAAGTTTTCACATAGAAGTTGCTTTCTCTCTCCTTTCCTCAAAACGTAATTCGATTTTCATATTCATTTCACTCGAGTTTGCTCTCTCTAATATATACCCGAATTTCTAATGATCATCTTTCTTTTTCTCTTTACAGATGACTTTAGAAGCATTCCCAAGATCAAGTTACAAAACCGTTGCCCAAATTTTAGCAGAAAGAGAGATGTAGAAACAAGACATGTAACCTTTTATATTTGGTATTTCTTAACCACAATGATAACATTTACAAACAATATCCATTTAAACAATATATACTTATCTTCAGGACATGGTTTGCGTTACTCTTGCAACCATTGTGTCATTCTATTCTGAAGATCCATGGTTTTATGTTGTGTGCATAAGCTGTTTTAAGAAAGCAAAACCTTATGTCAATCCCATAACAAATGAAGTTGAACATGACAAGCATTCTTGCGAGCATTGCAAGAGACATGTAACTAATACAAGCTTTAGGTATTTCTATTTTTTTTTGTCATTATTTCAAATTCATCTTGCCATTTGTTAATATATTTTTTTATGTTCTTTTTTTAGGTACATGGTCAAGTTCAGAGGAGCTGATCAAACTGAAACATCATCTTTCTTCATGTTTGATAGAGAAGTGTTTAACTTGCTTAAAATATCCGCCAACGACCTACGTCAGCAACAGATTCAAGCATTTTTTGTATTCGTGAGTAAAAAAAAAATACTTTAATATGTTGCTGACGTAGTTCGTTGGCGGATATTTTAAGCAAGTTAAACACTTCTCTATCAAACATGAGGAAAGATGATGTTTCAGTTTGATCAGTTCCTCAGAACTTCACCATGTACTTAAAAAAAAGAAGAACATAAACAAAAAAAATATTAACAGATGACAAGATGAATTTGAAACAATGACAAAAAAGGAGAAATATCTAAAGCTTGTAGTAGTTACATGTCTCTTGCAATGCTCGCAAGAATGTTTGTCATGTTCAACTTCATTTGTTATGGGATTGACATAAGGTGTTGTTTTCTTGAAACAACTTATGCACACAACATAAAACCATGGATCTTCAGAATAGAATGACACAATGGTTGCAAGAGTAACGCAAACCATGTCCTGAAGATTAAGTATATATTGCTAAAATGGATATTGTTTGTAAATGTTCTCATTGTGGTTAAGAAATACCAAATATAAAAGGTTACATGTTTTGTTTCTATACCTCTCTTTCTGCTAAAATTTGGGCAACGGTTTTGTAACTTGATCTTGGGAATGCGTCTAAAATATTTGTAAAGAGAGAAAGAAAGATGATCATTAGAAATTCGGGTATATATTAGAGAGACCAAACTCGAGTGAAATGGATATGAAAATCGAATTACCTTTTGAGGAAAGGAGCGAGAAAGCAACTTCTATGTGAAAACTTGATCTTTTTTTTTTTGTTGTCTCTCCAATATATATGGTGAAGGAAGTTTAGGGATAGATACGAAGAAGCCAAAAATGTAAACAAAAATATAAGATCTAGTAGCATATCCTTCTAAAAACAAATTTTCCTATTTAATGTGGATAAATAACTAAAAATGACAAAATGACTTGTTCATAACCTAAATGTACAACCAAACAATTATTAGTTCTATTCAATAATATTTCTAATCCACTATATTTCTAAATATAGCTTCAAAATGTATGGTTAAATTTTTTTCCTTACTTTGTATGCAAGAACAAAAACCTATATTTAGATTTAGTTTGTCCAATACGCATCCTAAAACATAATGTTTATTACCATTATATCTACATATTTATAAATTTAAATTAAATATTTAATTAATTTTTAGTTTACTGAACTTTTGTATTGAAAATAATTAGATTTGTAAAGCATAATGTCCTATATTTAGATTTAGTTTGTCCAATATGCATCCTAAAGCATAATGTTTATTGCATTGATTTATTCATGGCCTTGCGTACATAAGGATCAGGAATAATACCAACCATTAGATTGTGCTCAATGTTGTATCCATAAGCCCCCATGACCTGAAGAAACAATTACAATCATGACCAGCACCACGAGTTTCTAATAGTGTTATAAGTTGTCTTTATGCAATCCAAACACATGTACTTGATAACAGTCGATTAGGCTCAAATTCACATATTTATTTAGCTCAAATGCAGGATTTCTCAAAACAGATATATCTATCTTTCCATGAGGGAGAAAACACACATTAAGTGTCGAACATAACAGAGAAGTAAATCAAAGATAGCATTGAATGAGATAATGCATTAAAGAGCAACATGTTACCTTGTCGAGTTCCTCAAGAACAAAAATTGAATGATCAAAGTTACCATCAAATACATAAGCTTGGATCAGCTCCTGAAAACACATTGGATTTGATCAACTAAGAAACTTATCAACCGGTTAAAGACTATACATATCTAATTCGAATAAGCTAGTGATTCATTTGCGAGGGGAAAAGTAACAAACTTGGAACCCAAGTTAAGTTCCCTGCAAAGGGTCACTTACTTAACAACTGAGTAAGCAGCGTTGTCTTGTAATGGATTTGGATATGTCTGAAGCATCATATGACACAAATAAATCCAATTAATGAAAAGAAATCACTACAATTTGATCTAATAAAGAGAGAAAAACAGTAACTTTAAACCAACATCTCATACAGCTTCAGACTTTTGCAGAGTTCACATATTGATTATAAGAAATGGAAAAAAAAAACAGAGTGACTTACAGGTGGATTTGGGATGTAACCGGAGAAATGAGGAACGTCTTCAAGAAACCAGCGGGACCGGTGACGATCTTCTTGTCGGAGTTTAGGGCAGAAGTTGCCATCACCAACCTTGTCACTTTGTCAGAGACTCAAATCCCTGATTACCCGAAAGCAAAACAATCAAGTGGAGACTCGAATCAAAGCTCAATGATCGATATTTCCAACTGATTCTAGGGATTAAAAAACCCAAATTGATGATGATGATCGGTTTCAAATGCAGATTCAATGAAAACCAATTGAAATTCGATCCAATCATACAACTCGAGCCTGTGAAAGCGAAGTAGATGAGACGATTGAAGTGTGAGGAAAGATCTGATGAACAAATCACGTACCTTGAACGAATCGATTCAAGCAGAGAGAGAGAGAGAGAGAAAATGTGATTTATGTTAGAACTAGAAGAAGAAGAAGAATGTATGTGAACGTTTTCTTGTCGTTACACAAATAAAAACTTAAAAACTGATCTCCTACGAATGAGGAGTCTTATTGTGTAACTACAACTACTTCAAACTGAATCCTAAAAACTTGGTCTTCCTTGAGACTCGGTCAGCTTCTCTCACTCAGCTCCCTTATCTCTTTATTCTTCAATTTTGTCTGTCATTTTTTCAAACATTACCTCGTGGCTTTATAGTCTTACGAACAGCTAAATACACAGTGTTAAAATCATTTTCAATGTAAAACTCTATATTTCATTCTAAATTAGAATTAAATTTATCTATAATGTATTACTCTATTTTCTATTCTAAAAATAGAATATTCTAATTATATTTTATTTATTATTTATTACTAATAATTTTAACTTATAAATTTTACAATTTAACACTATTTATTTGTTGCAAAACTTTCAACAAATTGTAATTTTATTTAAATTAAACATAAGAAAATAACATTATATTATATAAAATAGTAAAACATAGTAAATTTTAGTTTAAATATCATCATTATTGTATTTTTCTACAAATGATTAATTAAGTAAATTTATACATAATTTTTTTAAAAAAATTATTCTAAAATGTAGTTTAAAATTTAAATGATCTTTAATAAGTAAAAATGAACTTTAAATAGAAATTATTATTATAATTATTTATTTTAGATATAAATAAAAAAATAAAAATTAAATGACTAATGTACAAATAAAAAAGTTTAACACTATAGAGTGAGAAATAGATTTACTCCAAATGTAGAAATAGTTTTTTTTTGAAGAATGTAAAATTGTATTCAATCCAAAAAAATATTTTTACATATGGTGCCACCTTATTGTTTGTATGTTATAAAAGAATGATCTACTCTAGTGTCAAAGAATAAAAAATAGATCCTAAGAATGGCTTCTAGAGCCAAACCAAATTCCCAAACCAATTGAGCACTCCATACTTCCTTCTTGTCTAATGGCCGTTAGCTTGTTCCGAACTGCTTTGTCATTGTGTCGGATCAGTACATGATGATCCTGAGGCTTGTTCCCGTGACGTCGAGACTTTCGCTCTTTCCAGATCGAGTGCACTGCCACCTCGAAAGTGTATCTAAGCAGAAACTGTTCTGTATTATGAAACTTTGGCTTTGAAGTTATTTTAGGGTGGGAAATAGAATGGAATTGGAGCAAACTTTACTCTAAAATAGAGTTTAAAGTAAGAAATAGAGTGGGCTTGAAGATGCTCTAATTCAAAAACAATTTTTGATGTTAGATTGACTGACTAATACCTTTTAATTAATATATATATATATATATATATATATATATAGATTAGATTTACCTGGATCAAATAACTAAAGTCTTAAGATAAAGGCAGTGACTAATGTCGGAATACCAGTTTTTGACCTTGTCTTGCAAAGGGCAGTGAACCATTAGCTCACTAGCACGGAGTGGATGGTGTTGTTCAATCACCATGTGTGATTTCAAGTCGTCAATCTGAGGGAGATTCCGATGAACACAGTTGGCGTCTACTGAGTTGACAACGTCTTTCATCATGATCACAACACATGACAACTTACTTCACTTGGCACGAGACTCCATCAATGGATATAGAGGGGTAGTCCTCGTCATTGTTTCCTCCTCCACCGGCTCCGCCACCTGAAGCTTTTCTAGCAATAGAAGAATACCCAACTAAAGAAGTATTCATGTCAGGTTCAGAGTAAATAGAAGGGACTTTTAAAATTTGATCAAAAAAAAAAGAAAAAAAAGAAGGGACTTTTAAAAAAGAGAGAGAAAAAAAAAAAAAACTTGTTGCTGCTCCTTCTTGTTGAAAGACATGAATGCCGTGAGAGTCACCTTACACCTGGAAGCCATGATGGATTTAAAAAAGAGCTGAGAATTCCATTATTGTTAGTATGGAGTGACTTGAGCCGAGTATTTGCTTTTATATATAAAGAAGGATAAACCCTAGAAACTCCATAATTGATATAGAAGAAGAAAATATCAACATAATAAAAAATTAACTGGAAAGATTCAGAGAGCGAGAGTCAAGAAGAAACATGTGTAAAAGGAAATAAAAATCAATTTAAAACGTTTGCATTGGAAAGACAACTACTCAGACTATTAATCATAAGTTACATATGTAAAAAAAGATAGTTTTAAAAGGAAATCGGAGTGGGATGATTGGGAAGAAGCAGAAGGTGTGCCACATAATTTTTTATATAATTACCCTTTTTATAATAATTAAAGACACGAAGAGAGCTTCGAGATGCAAAGAACGAGCTGATCCAACTTCTATTTGTTGCTTTGTTCTGCCTTTTGTGATTGTGTGAACTTTGGTTCTGTATCACCACCATAAAATAGTATTTGCCATTAATGACGATGACGGGTAGCCTTCCTCCTCATTGTTGTTTCTTGAGGGACTTGAAGATAGCTTTGACTTGAGAGTTAATGTTTGGATTGAGATTTTCAATAGATGATTTGAGTGAGATGATTTTGGAGATTTGCGTAAGGATTGGTGTTGATTCTGTCTATCACAAATCTTATAAAACAAGAATTGAGTAAAAATGAATACAATATTAACAACATGTGTCAGATTCAGAATACAAAGAAAAATAGCAAGTATATTGTAAGATCTTGTGACATGAAAGTCAATTGTTTTGCACAAAAGTTCCACATAACTTATTTAAAAAAAAAAAGAATAGAATAAGACATAGTATGTATGAAAATAAAACTTTCCATAGGGTGAAAAGCTGAAACTATATAAACTTCACACAAAACAACAATTTGCATGTATGATTATTTGAATATCTTATTACACTTGACAATATATGAATATCTCTCAGTTATGATTATGTCAAACATATGTAATATTTGAGATTGAATAAGTCAAACTAAACACAATAAAAATGTAATGGTGATGGAAAACGTTGTTTTTAACCGAACTTTATCAACGCAATACGTCCTCAAAGGCAGCGTGGTCGCTTAGCTCTGCAATCAGCTCAAATTCTTTTTGGATCAAAAATTGATCCACAACCAGAAGATACTACCACTGCAGATCAGCTATTTCATAGAAGTGAACTTTGAAACAACTATACGGTACACTGACTTTTTCAGTGTGAGTTTTAAATCTTATTTTCATTTTAACTTTTTAAAATTTCTAATTTATCATCAATTTAAAATAGCAGGGAGTTAATGTAATGGATTATTCATTACTTTTGGGAGTTGACACAGAGAATGAAGAAGTGAGATGCGGAATCATTGATTATATGATGCCTACTCATGGATTAAGAAAGTTGAGTTTGTGCGAAAATCTTCCTATTAGTCTCTAAAAGAGGACAACCCAAAGTTATCAATCCGGAAAATTACAAAAAACCAATTTGTTAGCTGCATGCAAAAAGTATTTATGGTAAATCTCTGATCTCTCCATCTTGCTGATGGTAAATCTCTGATACTCCTAAGAAAAAGAATGAGAATATCTAAATATTATCCTAAGAGTTTCACCTCGTCTATTGATACTTTAAATTTTGATCCATCACAACTTATTATTAATTTCAAATCAGATATTTTATTTGATATTACTTTTTGTTAACTACATTTTAATTTTTATGATAACTATCATACATTAATATGTACAATGGTAACTCCAGTTTGAAATCGTTTATTTTAAATTCAGTTTTTATTATTTATTTTCTTTTCCCACAAAATGATCACGAAAAAATTCATCAAACTCAATTTAATCATATATAGTTGGGGAGTTATCTACCCATTATGTTTTTTCTTTCTTTTACGTTTAGATCTTTTCCTTACATTTATGGCTATTTAAAAAAAAATTCCATTAATTCATGTCTCTTTATGATTTTAATCATTTGATTTAAAAATTTGCTTTTTAAAATTTTATGCGAATATAACTATATCTAGTTTTATTAATATTCAATCTTAATTATTATTATTTTGTTCAAAAATATACCAAATCATCTATAGTACTTGTTAGCTAGCAGCTCAATTATCCATTAAGTGGACTCCTATGTGTTCTATGTAACAGTAAGTCTCTTGTTAACTACTCCAACTGAACATGTTCACTGTCCACATACACAAGAAAAGAGAGACAATTAACGAGTTGAGTGTTGTTGAGATTGTTAAGTATATAACGAGTTAATTTTTAAGGCTAGTGACTCAAAACAGTAGGACAAAGTGACTCAAACTATTTGGAAACCTGTAAAGAATCTTAAGACCCAAACTCATGTGTATATATATATATATATATGACTCAAAATCTTAAGACCAACATTTTACACACACATGTATATATATACGGTTTTGATTACCATGATTCTGGCATATGTCCTAGCTAAAAATATATTATGGCTCAAATTTATAATATCCGATTTGAAGACAATAGGATATCTCACATAAAACTCGAAAACTAAAACAAAGAACCAAGAATTACTTTCACAAAACATGCATCTCACATATGTGGTTACTTTAGACCTATATTTTCCGTTTCCCCATCATTGAGTAAATTAATTTTCACATAAACCAATGTTATTAACGTTATAGAATTATATATGTATGTTGTTACGCAATAAAGACCAAGTGACTAGTGGGCATGTAAAGCCAACTGCTTCCTCCCGTTATTGATTCACCAATTAATGCAAAACTTTAGTCATTCAACACTACAGTATATGTATATACACAAACATTATACTATACTAACATATCGCACAAGAATCAAGTTGTCACTCTTTTTGTCGTCTGAAGAATTGACTCAATTCAATCCAACTGTCTTACCACCACACCTACTTATCTAATGCTCCAGAAGAAAGAAAAACAAAACCAAATAAACTTAAGAGAAAATCATTCCTCCAAGATTCTTAGAATTATGTTTTGCATCTCAAATGAAAATTATTTGATTAGTTGTTTTATTGTTGAAAAGAAATTTGAATTAGACACAATAAATAATATGACTAACTTTTCTGCTAAATGTATCTAGTTGTGTTGCTGGTTAAGTTAGTCTGAATTTTTAACCTAACACAATCAAAACTTTCCGTTATACCTTTAGAAATAAAAGTCATAATCCAGAAGTTAAACACCAACAAGTCACATAAAGAATTTTTAACCAATCATACAAATGGTTTGAGTCGTTTTCTGGTTAGATTGAAAGCTTAAATCAACAATTAATTATTTGTCCCATATATATTTAAGAACTGAAAAGAATTTGCAAAGTATGTGATAGATTCCGGGGTCATCTATCGGGCCAGGAATCCACGGATAGCTCGAAGGATGGTCGAGGTAGTCGAGAGGAGCTGGTGAAGGACGATCTGAACAATTTGGACAAGCTTCCCATGGTCGATAAGCCGAACAAAGCTAAGGACAGTCCGACAATTCAGATTATTGAATCAAGTTCAGACACATGATCACTGTTTGATTCATATCTTCTCAACCACGGAGATTCAATAAATGAAACTACTTGGAGAATATGCTCAGATCATTTTCAGAATATCTCCAAGAAGAATCACTTAAATCAGAGTTATGGTGAAGAAGTTACGCAACTTTCTACTCAGACCATTTCAAGCTTACGCGATTTGGACCTGCGAGCATTCAAAGGATATTTCAGAACGAACCAGAAGGACTTAAGCCATGAAACTAATTTTCCTGAATTCTTGATTCATCAGAGAGGCTGTGAGAATTGGAATCACCTCAATCCGTCCAGATGGAAAAGATATGAATTTTACAAACCAATGGTTCTGCTTGAGGTTCAATTCCGCCACTGAGCCAAAGATTGAGTCACCCAACCCAACTCAAGTACAATTTGGACCTGAAACCAATTGGAGCTTCTTCGTTGATCTCTTAGATTTCCAACGAGCCCAAGAACGGAGTAAAAGTCCAAAGGAGAAGAAAGCTGCACCTCATTTTCCGAAACGGGTCCAACTGGTGCTATACTTGGAGATTGCAAGGCCCAACTGTTTTGAGAGCTTGCAAACTTATGTTTGGCATCCATGATACTTTCCTAAGTCCAAGAGAAGCTAATTTTAGTGGCCCAACAAGACCATTTCGACCAAGCACTTCAAAGGACAAATTATTTGGTCAAAGTAGTTTAAGAGTCATTCTACATAGTTTTAATGTTTAGTCTTTGGTCAAGTCTTCTTAGTTATTGTTTTCACATTTTCTAAGTAGTTTGACTAGTCTCTTTGACTTCTAGAGTCCTATATGTACCAAACCTTTCATTTCATTTTAATATATCGATTTTCATTTTCTTTTAAGAGTTCATCTCTTTGTTCTTGGTTGAACATTCTTTCGATTCTTGGCAAGGGTTACTTCCAAGCATCAAACCTTCTTAGAATTTCGGGGTTAAGGGTTACTTCTTCGAGTTCTTTGAAGTGGGGAATACCAAAGGCCTTCCACAACCTTTGACGGTCTCCATCGATCCACCACTGATCCGTGATCAGTCTATCTTTCGATCCATCAAAGAGTCAATCCTATCCGGGAACTCATTAAGTGGTATCAGAGCCACTCTTTGTTGGTATCTTCTATCTTTTCATCTTCTCATTTCATCTACACCATTTTTTAAACACTTATTCTCTTTCTATCTTGTATTTGGGATTTGGGCCAATTCATTTCATCAAAAAAACGAAAAAAAAAACGTTTCCAATACTTGTGCTGAGGAGAAATCCAGCCGGCTGAGGAGAAATCCAGCCTGAATTGGTTAAGGCAAATCCCACCAAAAATCTTGCAACTTTCTATCTTTTCTTCTTTCCCTTGTTGATTGGGGGTACTTGCGATTTGGATTGAACTTGTTTGCCGAGAACATTGAGAGAAGGCTCGGAGTGACCAATCAAACACTTGTGTGGGCGAGTTTAAACAATTGAGAGTGAGAGTGTTTTCTTTAATCCGTTTGTCTAAGTGTTTTCAGGAAAACCATGACGAGTAGTGATGAAGATAGGAATGAAAGTCCTAGAGGCGGGATATCTAGCGTTCAAATGCGAGATCTTAATGATCAAATGATGAGAATGTTGAATGCATGTCTAGAGAGATCAATGTCTGGCTTGACAGGATTCAGGAGGATCAGCAAGGACAACCTAGACATGCCGCAAGGAGAAATATCCAGAATCAGGAAGGAGATTCCTATTCAGCATCTAGAATCTCCTTGAGAAAAATGCGATCAAATTCTAATAAGTTTGGTTTCCTCAAATCTTATTTTGTGCAGGAAAAAGCACAACCAAGGAGACCACGTGAGAAGCCTAATAGGAGCAGTAGAGAGCAATCCAGACCGGCCAGAGATAGAGCAGATCATGACTACAACCGTGAGGAGCCAAAGAGTCTTCAAGCTAGCTTACACCAAAACCGGTTGAAGAGAGAAAAGCGTTTTGATGATCTAGAAGAGAAGATCAATGATGTGTTTGAAAGGCACATGAAGAGCAACACCACCAGCTCGTGTTCTGAAGCAACTACGGTTGAACAAGAGTCATTGGAGACTGAAATCATTCCAAACATTTCAAACCGAGATAAGTGTTCTCTTATTTCTTCTTCTTCTTCTTTTGATTTTGTGAATAAAAGTGAACAAGCTTCTGAAGAACTAACTATTTTTGAACCGGAGCAACCGAGTAGACATGTCTCTGGTTCACAGGTCTTACATGAAAGCCAACAACAGGAGGAACCAAAGGAAGCACCACCGATTTATGATTTGGAACAACCTGTCCGTCTTGTACCAGAACCAGCCATTCATTCATTCCTTGAGCAAAACCACAACAAGCTTTGTAAGAAAATCAGTTTTATTAATGCAAAACCTAGCTTGTTTGTTTTGATTACTCCTGAAGAAGAAAAACAATTTGGTTTGCAAAATGTGAAAGAATTATGTGTTTCTAATTCGGTTTTTGACAAATTGATTTCAGATTTTGAAACAGCCGCTCGTGAAATGATTTTGAACCCAAAAAGTTTTCTGTTTAATGAAGTGATTGAATTTAATCTTGGTTTTAGACCATCCAAAGCATGTGATGTTTTGTGTTGTGAAACAAGCTTGACTTGCAAAGTATGTGACGCACCAAAATGTTTTCAATCTATGTCATCTAACAATATATATCTCAACACCACGTTTCTACAATGATCCATCTGTTTCTGCACTTATGAGGACTAACACACAGTAACAATTGAAAAATAACTAAAACTCAAAAGAAAAAATATATATATATATATATAGAAACTAGACATTAGATGTAGCAGAAGAATTATGAACAACCTTGTTTTGTCTCCCTGCAAGCCAAAGCATAGTCCTCCTAGCAAATGATGATGTTTTCACCTCCAAAGATGACGCATTCTCGCCCTTATGATTCTCTTCTTCACAACCACTTTGATGATTCCGTTGATTCGATAACCCGAAAGAGAATGCTCTTCCTGAAGAAGATGAAACCAATGAACCATCCTCTTTCCCTTGAACCTTACTATGTTTCTCCTTCTTACCCCTTATCCAAATTTTGCTCTCCCTTTCAACTACATTCTTCTCGGTCGCTTCTTCCGCGATCCGCACCGATCCGCTCCTCCCATTGAGATTCAATCTCCCTGTGGGATCGAAACCGCATTCGGACATAGCCGTCCTGTGGCCGGGCAAGCGATAGTTCTTGCTTGATACTTTCTTGGTTGAAATATGAACCTTAAGAGCGGTTTCTTCATCCATTATATACTCATATGATCCCATTGAAAAACACCTTCTTCCATCTAAATTACTGCTATTACCAATATTATTGTTGTTATTACTTCCTTCAACAATATCTGTGTTCCTAAATTTCCCTAGCTTAACTTCAAAAGGAACAACCTTTTCAACCGAACCACCCAGTTCACCATCTTGGTATTGATCTCTACGACCCGAATCCAAGCGGGTCGATCCAAGATCATTGTTTCCAAGCTGAGAATTGGATCGTGAATAAGCCTTATGATGCACATCGTCAGCATCATTCCTGTCTCCAACAACAATCTCTCTCGAGCTATGATCACTAGCGGACTCAAGAACGAGGAGGAAAGAGGGAGGATGATCTTGGTGATGAGAAGAGAGATCTGAGAGGAGACATGCTCTGCACAAGGGACAAGTTGAGTGAGAAAGAAGCCAAGTGTCGATACAATCCATATGAAAGGCGTGGCTACATTTCGGTAAAAGCCTGAGCTTGTCCTCTGTTTCAAACTCAGAGAGACAGACAGCGCAATCAAAAGGGTAGTTCTTGAGACCGATGATGGATTTGTAATAGAAAACTGGTAACGTGTCGATGAAGGATTGGTCGACTCCGGAATCATGGAGGTGGAATAGCTGTTGAAGCTGGCCTTGAAGAGCAGTGACGTTGTCGAAGTAATCTTCTCTGTCTCTGGTTGATGGTGTGAGGAGGAATCTAACTAAGAGATGAAGGAGACCGGAGATGAAGAAGATGATCGAGAGGATTATGATTATTAGAAGGATGCTTGGACTGATTTTACTGTTTAGATCGAAATTTGTGTTGGATGGGATAGATAATGGTGGTGGTCGTGGAAGTGATGAAGGAGAGAGGAGGTTCTGAGTTGTTTTGATTTCTGAGAAAATCCAGTTCATATTTTCCCGAGAAAATTTCATGGGTTTCAAAGAGGAGGGTTTACTTACAAAGAGTCAAGCTTTGTTGTTGGATTCAGACATGGAAGCTCTAAGACAGAGAGAGAGAAAGTTCTCTGTTTTATCTTCTTCTGAGATTTGGTTTCTACGAAGGAAAGAGAGTGATGAATAAGAGAATTAATTACAGGTTGGACCATTGATGATGACAGAAGATAAATATTTACATTTAAGATTTAACAGTTACACCTAGAAAGGGTGTGCCTCTTGAATCTGCAAGTTTTCCGAAACTATAATAAATGTAAAAATAAATTTGGATCTAATTTAATCTCAAGACATGGAAAGTCAATCAAAGATTAATTTAAGCGAGTAAACAAATCTGAGAATGAGGAAATTAATTAATTGGTTTTCCGAGAATAACATATTGTGTGATCTCACCAAATCCCATGTTCCCTAGCACTTTATGGATATTTTCAAGTATCATTTTATTGTGCTCATTAAAATTCGTTTTCATAAAATAACAGTTCATCATTTGTCTGCATATATAAATAAAATAAAAATATTTTGAAAATATCATGAACATAAAATGACTCCTACTTTTGAGCTAGACAACCAAATCCCAAGCTATTAATCCCATTTAAAGATGGAATTCCCTAGTATTTTATGCATTCTTTTTATTTTTAGAAAACATTATTAACGTTGACAAAAAAAAAATACTCCCTCCATTTCATAAAAAGTGTCATTTTGACACTTTTTTTTGTTACACAAAGAGTGTCATTCTCTAATTCCAGTACAAATTTTGACAAAATATTCCTTTTTTAACTTCAAATAAAAGTTATCTAAATTAAAATAAATTAATGACAAAAATCCAAAAGTCATGTGGTCACCAAAGGTCACTTGTCATAATCCCAATTACGTATAATTAATAATCCAATATTTTGTAAATGATTTTGTTAACAAAAAAATTCAAAGAGTCACTTTGTGGAGTATTTAGAAAGTCTCATGATCTAATTTATAAGCTTCCAAATTATTTTAGTTTTCGTTTGTCTCCCTCCACTTCTGTTTTGTTGCCTCCATTTTTTCTACTGTTCTCTAACGATTCTTAAAGCAAAAAAATTTAACAATAGATTTCCCTCCAAAAAGTTACATAAATGGTGAAACACTTTGGTCTAAATGCATTTAATTATCATAATGTCCTATTGACTCAATAATGGAGAAGTGTAAGGGTTTTGTTGATGTACGATGGTTTCAAAACTTTTATTCATAATTGTATTAAATAATTTGAAATAAATAATATAGTAATTATATCAACACTTTAAGGGTATAAAAGGGTTTTCATTTTGTTTCTTAATTTGTGTGCAGAGTGTCATTTTGACACTCTTTATGAAACAGAGGGAGTATTATTAAAATTTACCTGCTTTCGTATTATGGTGTTACTTAATTAGGATATGGTTTAAATAATACGAGCATTTATTTATTTATTTTTTCGAAGTGGGAAAAAATAAATTGTATGTTTTTCCGTAAACCACGAGGAGTTCGGGCATTGGATTTTAATCCATTCTCAGTTCCGAGATTAAGGCAAGTGTTAATACTAATGATATGGTGTAAAACATATTTCCCATTGGGAATCGAGTTAGAAACACAATAAAACCAACTCATGTGCCTAACCATTAACCAAATTATACCAACTCATGCGCCTAACCATTAACCCACTTCATCTAGTGGTAAACTAAGTTGTAGTTGAATGAAGATATTTCAATTTTTATTTTTATTTTTCGAATATATGTTAAATTTTTTTTAAACAAATCATTTTATAAAGATTGTATTGTTTTAAGAAACAAAAAAGAGTTTTTATGATTACCCTTTTTATATTAATTAAAGAAACAAAGAGAGCTCTGAGATGCAAAGAACTAGCTAGCTAATCCAACTTCTATTTGTTGTTTTGGTCGACTTTTGGTGACTATGTGAGCTTTGATTCTGGATCACCACCATAAAATAGTATTTGAAATGACCGAGTAGTCCTCCTTCTCACTGTTGTTTCTTGAGGGACTTGAAGATAACTTTGACTTGAGAGCTAAGGTTGGATTGAGATTTTCAATAGAGAATTTGAGTGAGATGAATTTTTGAGATTTGAGTAAGGATTGGCGTTGATTCCGTCTATCACAAATCTTATATAACAAGAATTGAGTATCAGATCATGAATGCAAAACTAATAACTCTAGCAGTAACAAATTTGTAACAAAGGTTTTAGGAAAACACGTTTGTGAGAATGACATTTAAAGAAAGCTTCTTGATATTTTATCTTACCTACCTTAGTGATTTTGAGGAAGGGCACACAGGTTTAAAATACGGATAAAATGTGCACAATTCCCAACAGCAAGATGCTCGTCTTTGATAAGAAATTCTTTCAAATTCTTTAGTCTCCTGCTAGATGAACCCAAGCAACTGTTTTTTTTTGCAGTCATACCATTAAATTTTTGAGCTTCATTTAGATTCTTCCTCCAAATCTCATGAATTTCATATAATGCAGACAGATCCACTTTGTCAAAATTGGCAGAAGATGAGCAATGTAAACAATGTTTCTTATCTGAAAATAAAAGAGAATTTATGTATAAGAGACATAGAGAAACTAGACAAAGAGAAACAAGGAGGAAAATGAATCCCTAACATACAAATTCATACCATACAAGATTTGAGTAAAAATGAATACAACTTTAACAACAAATGTGTTAGATTCAGAATACAAAGAAAAAACAACAAGCATATTGTAAAATCTATCTCATTATGGTATGAAAGTCAATTTTTGCACAAAAATTCCACAAACCATTTAGAAAAAGAAGAAGACATAGTATGTATGAAATTAATATTTTCATAAGGTGAAAAGCTGAAACTATATAAACCTCGCACAAAAAAACAATTTGCATGTATTATTATTTGAATAACCGATTACACCGACAAATTATTTGAAACCTGATCAGGACAATATGATGGAAAAGTTTCCATGTTTTATGGAAAAAGGGTTAGCTAATTTTCAATCTTTCATCTTTGTGTGTTCTTGTTAAGATTGTTGCAAAACTTTTTTGTCCATCGAGCTTGGTTAGGGTATGGTTCAAATAATACGAGCCGTCCGGAGGGGTTGTAGTTATTTTTTGTTTTTTCCAAATAGGAAAAAAGTACGTTGTATTTTTTTTGTAAACCACGAGGAGTTCAGGCCTTGGATTTTAATCTCTTCTTAGTCTTGAGATTAAGGCAAGTGATAATACCGATGATATGGCGGAAACATATCTCCAACTGGGAATCAAATTAGAAACACATTAAAAACCAACTTCATCTGGTGGTAAACTAAGTTGTAGTTGAATGAAGATATTTCAAAAATTTTTTGAATATATGTTAAATTTATTTTTAAAAACAAAAAAAAAAATCATTTTATAGAGATTATAAAGTTTTTAGAAACAAAACAAAACCTCCAAACTTAAACTTTTATGTGATTTGTGAATGAAACCAAATCGCCATTGCGCCGGTGAATCTTGTGACTTCCATTATCGACAGTGAGGACATGCGATTTCGAACAAGTTTTCGATCGTTTTAACTAGAGTCATGGTTGTACAAGGTTGCTCACCATGCTTTCTCGCGTTCCTTTCTCTTCAAAGTTTATGTATCAATGCTTGGAAAAGATGATGGCATAGATAAAGCTGGGTTTTATCCCGAGAGGAGTCGACCAAAGCGTCAAGAATGTCGCTCCAATTCGTTGTGTATTTGGCTCCAAACAACCTATAAACCACTTTTCTCCAATTTTCCATTGCATATGTGCATTGGAAATAAAGGTGGTAATGAGTTTGGGGATATAAGTGACAAAAGACACATGTTGGATCCAAGTGAGTAGTCCACAAAAGCATTCTCGTCCATGTATAGAGACGGCCGTGTGCTGCTTGCTAGATTGCAACAGTACTATCTTTTGGTGTATCATATATGAACCAAATGCATCTGGCCATGTGGTACCAGAGGTTGCATTGAGTTTTCATGTTTGGTGCTGAAAAATAACATGGAAGTATCCTCTCTTCTCTTCCAAAGCCTAATATTCATTGTTTAAACTTTTTATTCGAATCGGATTGAGCTAATGTTCAATCTGATTTAAAAATCCGATCGAACGATATTTTAATTTTTTTAGCAATATTTTTATTTGTTCATGAGCATTGAATGCAATATTTTTATTCATTTTTAACAAAAAAAAAAAAAAAGAATTATTTGTTTGTGAACAGTGAACAATTTTTTTTTACATTGCTGTATATAAATAGTTTCATAAAAAATGGAAAAATTGGGGAACGGAAACATAGGAGAAGAGGACACGGATGTCAGAAGCCGAGCAACTCTGTTTGTCGAGATTTAGCGGGGCCCAGCTTATTAAGTCAAACCAGAAGAGAACACTTTCCTTAAAAAAACAAGATATTGTTTTATATATTTACACAAAAGTCAAAACCCTATTTCAATTTATTTACACAAAACCCGATTTCAAATTATTTACACGAAATTCTCAAAAGGCTATTCTAACTACTACAAGTCTATAAATATACTACTACTGCTACAATATTGACATTATTTTTTGGGTCACTGGATCAACATGGATCAACAATATTAACTTTGCTGAAAAAGGAGTGAGATGAGGGACCAAACAAGAAATCAGCATTATAAGAAGGTTCGATATGTTTGACACTAACTCAAAAAGGGTCGATGCCTTTACTATGCACTTTGGATTAGTTTTATTATTCAGCAATAAACATATTCAATTCCCCAACACAGTTCAAAAGAAAATACAATCCTTATCAAAATTGAGGTAAGCACACACAACGGAAACTACAACGGAAATAAATTTCCAAAATTTAAATCAATTACAATGGAAGCATCAACCAGAATTTTAAAACCAATAATATAGAGCTCTTGATAATATCGGAAGAGTCAGAACACAAATCATTGTCGAGTGGATTTGACACCGCAAACGGAGGAGATCTGAAGATAGAGAAACCACAACGGACAAGACTAAAACAATATGACTACCATGGTGATATGATGAAACCAAAGTTGCATGTAACCATCAGCCGCCATGATCTCATGTGTTGCAGGAGAGATGTCCATCGTAAGTGTGATATATGTGAAACTGTTTGTCGTTGATCGAGTGTTGCATGGGGGAGTTGAACCTAGCTCTTGATGCGATATGCGAGCGTCTGGTTTCTTCTCTGTGTACAGAAGGGACTTACCTTGTACGTGAAGGTGACTTAATCACAGAGATGTGTTTTTCATCAGAGGTAGACTCGAGAGTTCCAAAACTAATGGAGGCAGAACGGGTTTCTTCAACTCAGACCGGGAGATTTCGGTGGGGAAGAGCTTCTTTCTTGGACTTTGCTTCCAGCATCAACCTTGAATTTACCGTCTTCCACAAGAACAGTTAGGGCCTCAGTTGAAGTGGAAGCATTCGCTCTTCGAGCTGAAGATTTGAAGTTTGTTGCGAATCAGTTTAGGAGGAATTGGGCTGCTTGCTTTAGTGGGATATTATCTTCTGTAGAAGCATCCCGTACTTTTACATGATTGTGTCCTGTGTCCGAGACTTGAGTTTTCCTTTGCAACCTTATAAAAGTTCTTGTAGAGTTTCAAATGCTTCCGGTGTATAGACGTTTAGCTGTCCAACATCAATACAGAAGCCCAACAAGCCTCAGCATCAGTCCAAGATCAAAGACGAAAGCCCACCAAGCCCAATCTTCAGTCAAAGATTCATAAACCTGCAACGGCTCCATTGACGGCCGAAAGCAGAACAGCTCGTCCTCATCCATCCATCCAGCTCCAAAACTGTTACGCTCTAGATTCATCCTTTGTATTGTATAAATAAAGAACAATATTGTAATAGCTAGGGTTTTATCAATGAAAGTTTGAAATCGTTATTCATCACAAAGCTCTCTTTCTCTTTAAACACATTTCTTGTCTTGCTTTCAAGCTGTTTGAACTATAAAGTTTTGAAATTCTACGCATATATAGAAGAGTTGCATGCATACATTTTTTTCCGACAAGAAGAGTAGCATATTGTTATGTCGTGGTTCTTTTAGCGTCGAGAAACAAAATGCAAGATACGAAACAATAGGTTATTTTCTTAGCATGTTTTGCATATTGGTATTGGAACAAAATTCTTATAAAAATATAAAGGTCTAGCTATTGACATAATCCATAGACATAGCACAAATGATGAGTTTGGTCCATGGGAAAAGTTAGAATGTTTAATTTCATTTTCTATTGACTGAGATGTGGGATCAAATCATAATCTATATTACAGTATAGTATTACATACATATATATATGGCTTTTCTTTTCATAATGGCAATAGGACCTGCTCAATGTAATCATGGTCTCGGAGCAGGCGATTTTAAAGAAATATATCTTTGAATTACACTTCTCCTATAAATTAGTCTAAATTTTCCCCAAAAAAATAGGATTTATCTTGAGTTATAAAAAATTTAATATGATTGTTAAAGATATATATATCTTGGCATATGCATGTATATATATATATATATATACATGCATATGCCAAGATATGCCAGAACAGTTGTACCTTAGTGTGTAGTTGCTCACTAAAGAAGTTAAGTTCATGTCCCCTTTCCAAAAAGCTCAAATTCAACATTAGGTTTCAATCATGTAAGGTGGAGATCTGTGACCCCTTTTAGCTATAAGATAATACATACTTATATTCGTAAATTATTATCTTCACATCCTTTTCATGGTTTAAATCAAAATAAATAAATAATGATTAGAAAATATATTAAATACGAAACATGTCTTTGAGTAAAATTGCAGCATTTGCTGCATTATTTTATTTTCCACTTGAAGATTTTTCAATTACACTTTCACATTGCTGTGATTATGAGTTTCTTTTTGTCACTTCAATATCAAGTATTGGCATAGTGTATGATGAATCTTTTGTGTGAGATAAACTGAATCTAGTTTAATATTTAAGAATTTTCAATACTATAATGTATAATGCCTTAATCTTTATTACTTTTGGCTGATGATATGTTTAACTATGAAATGAGGAGACATAATGCGAATCCACCAAAAAGGTAGCGAGACCATAAGGTCCATTTATATAACTAAATATAATCGGATGATATAAAGGCATGTTTTGTTTGTCTTCTACTTGTTCTAGTGCTTCTCTTTGGCTAAAACCCCTTTTCTTTGAAATTAATATTAAAGTATGTCTATCTGTTGTCAATAATTAGGTTAAGGCCTGCTTTATTTCAAACAAATCCATATTATTATAATATCGAAAATGTCTTGGATATGCTTTTAATTATGTATAAACTAAGTAACCACAATACTTCAGCCTTATCTTCCATTCACAAATATTACTATTTTATTGTAACTAGGTTTTAGCGCAGGTACGTATTCATAATTTTACTTATTATATTTTTCTAAATTAGTTTAAATTCAATAGTAATAAAATTAATAATTTTATTATTGTTTTTCGATTTTACTATTATATTATAAATGTATTCGTAATTTTACTTATTATTATTTTTTTAATTAGTTTAAATTCAATATTAATAAAGTTTTTTGAAAAAGGTTTTGTTATTAAAATACTGAAAGGAAAATACAAAGATATGACTGTAAAGTCATATAGTTTAAGAAAGTTCATAAACAACATACAATCAAGTAGAGGTTATTAAGAAAAAGATAGAAGAGAAAACACTCTTAACAATCTACTGAGATCCACGGCCTCCACGACGATTTCCACGCCCACGGAATGTGGTCCACTGCATTTCTTGTAACTTTTGTGAAGGTTTTATTTGCCTTCCTCCACGAGTTGTATGAAGAGAAGAAGCATCTCCTATCTCATATCTAGAAGCTCCCGGTTCAAAGGCAGAAAATTGATTGCTAACAACAACCCCTTGCACAGTCTCTGAACCTGTGTGAATGAAAGGAGTCGAGACATTTACCATATCAGAAGGTGGACCAAATGAAAATGGAGTGATGGGAGCCAAATTGCTCATGACATGAATAGAGGAAGCATCCTCTGCAATAGGAGCCTTGCTTAAGACTAAAGGTTCTGAACTGGTGACTGTTGGAAGTGTATTTTCCACTTCAATACATGTTTCAGTTGTTGAAATTCGAGACTCATCTATCTGATAAGCAGAAGGTGAAGTGACTTCTACACCGGGAGTGTCCAACACAAATGAAGTAGCCACAACATCGACAGCTACGGCACGAGGAATCTCATTAACAACATCATTAGTGATAGGATCAACAACAATCGGAGATACCTCTATAGCAGCATTATCATCAACAACTTGAACAACACTAGCAACAACAGAATTTGGTGTAGCTGGACCCTTCAACAAACATCTAGATTCTTTGTGTCCTAGTTGGCCACATTTTTTACATTTGTTTGGTAGCCAAGAGTATTCAACATCCACCCAAGAAACATGACCTCTCTTATCTTCAGCCAATATTCTTTCCGGAAAACCTTTTTCCAATTCAATCTCAACCATAAGCTTTGCTTCACCCATAATGAAGGATCCAACCATGGTTTATTAGTCAGCATGGGCTCGCCTAAACCTGAAGCTATCCAGCTAATACCAACATGCGAGTAGCTGATACTAGGTATTTATCGGATTAAAGAGGTATCAATTCTCTTACTTATCGCGTAGTAAGAGGATCGAACCAATCCGGGACAGGACTAAACCAACAAGAATGCACAAAACCCTATTAGATAAGCTATTTTCAATTCAAAAGGCAATCCTAATAGTTCTAAGCGCAAATAACCAAGACAAAACAACTAAATAAGCAAGAGTGAACTAATCAAAGTTAAGGCAAAGACAATCAAATGTAAAAGACAAGGCTTATGGGCTAAGGTCAATGACTAAGACTATCTAGAGCTAACAAGGATGTCTAAACAATCAATCAAGAAGCAAATCCCAAGGAAGGAACATTAACAATTGACTAATCCAATTTCTTGGTACTAATCACTTTCCCTAATCACATTTCAAGATCAAATTCTCATTTGTGAAATTAGACAAGGCAAGCATTAACAATCAAGTTCCATAAGCTAATAATCATTCTAAACATTCATTCCCATGAGCTAGAGTATGAAAATCCCCTAATAGATCATAGCTTGCATTTCATCAAACACTTGGTGGGCAATAAAAGCCTAAGGATCTAGATTAACTTGATCATGGATAACCTAGCATTAAGAACATCTAGAAGGGTGAGATCAATCATAAATAAGCTTTAAACATCCTTGATTCACTCTAAATAGCCCTAATCTACCTAACCCATAATCCTTGAATGAGACTACTCACAAATCATGCTTAGCCCAACAAAATCCATAAGAAAGATGTTAAGCATGATGATTTGTGAATGATTAAAGAGAAGAGAAGAAGAATCAAAACAAAACAAGTCTTAGATTAAGAAAAGATTAAACTTTTGTCTTACAAGAACTTAGAACAAAAACAAGCTTAAGATTCTCCAAAAATTAGGTTTTAGACTTAAATAGTGAACAGTGTTCGGAACCGGGTCAACCCGGGACAAACCGGGTATTGACCCGGATCCATGGGTCTAAACTGGTCAAAATCATGCAGGTCAACGGTTTTGGTGAGGCTCGCGGTTTGGACCCAACCGCTACACCAACCGCGAGTCGTATCGGATGAAATCTGGGTAGCTGTCGCGGTTTGCCCTCGTCCGCAACACCGACCGCAAGTCATATCGCACGGCAATGGGCAGGTCCTCGCGGTCCACCTCCCGACCGTGACTACAACCGCGATGCTCTTGCTTTTTGATCTGGGTTGCTCTCGCGGTTTGTCACCAACCGCGAGCTAAGCCGCAAGTCTTGACGTATGAATCCATAAGGCTCCTCGCGGTTAGCTTCACGACCGCGAGGCCAACCGCAACCATCTCCTCTTCGAACATCCCTTGTACTCCTCCACACCTCATCATCTCCAAATGCTCCAAGCTCCCACAACAACTCCTTTTTCACCTAAAAACAATCTAGAACACACCAAAACAAACCAAAACACAAACTCCTAGTCCTAGATGCCTAAACTCTAAATGCAACACAAAGAAACAACAAAGGAAGAAAGAATGAAAGGAAAAGAAGATAAATCAAGAACAAACACTATCCTAAATGCATGAAAATATAGACATATCAGTAGCAACGACTAGGAATGTTTTTTAAAGTAACCCAAACAGGAACTGATGAGATTTCAGGGAGAGCTAAAGTGGCATCATGAGTCCAAGGAGCAACAAACATAATACAATCATCTATATGCCATAATCCACGTTCAAGTACCCAACTTCTAGTCGATGCATCCGGGATATGAAAAAGATAAGAGAACTCACTAAGTTTGCGAGAGAAAATTTTGCACTTTTTTCCCCAGATGCGATTTGCCATTGCGTGAATGAGGCCTCCTGAAGGAGTGCGACAACGGTAGAACTGACCAATGACGTACTGCTTTGGTTTTCTATCCCCTGCAACAACACATGGTTTGGGATATGAACCTTAGGGGTTCCGTCTTCCATATAGCTTGGAGTTGTGGTCCGATGGAGATTTCGAATGGAGGAGTCCATCTTAGCAGCCCATGGAAACCTCAATTGAACATCTGGTTTTAGAGCAGGAGAAAGAAATCCTAATTTCCCTTTGTTTGAAGTTTCAGGTGACTGAGGAGTTTGGTGATTGTTATCAACCTCTGGTAAAATCTTCAAAGGCTTTGCCCAAGAGCCTAGCGAAGGAGTGAACACGGGAGGAGGAGCAACTGGTTCAACGACAATGTCGACGGTTTTCGTTGAAGTTGAAATTGGCTCAGTTGGTTTCACGGGCAAAGTTGGATCCATGGAGAAAACAGATGAAGCTAAAGGGGGAAGACAAAGATGACTCACACCGTAGAAGGGACGCACACCGGAGATTCCGGCGAATCAGCGACGGCAGCTCGGAGAAAGTCGGAGCCGCCGAGGAATATGTCGTCAACGAGGGTTAGGTTTGTGTTGTCGCCTGTTCGAGAGAGTTTTTTGGGGGCGCGTATACGTCACGCGCGTATTTTAATCACAGTTTAACGGCGTCAATATTTTATAAAAGAATATTTTTCGATTAGGATTTCTTATTAATAAAGTTAATAATTTTATTATTGTTTTTTCGATTTTACTATTATATTATAAAAGAATATTTTTATTCATAGTAGCATATCGATTAGCAGATATGAATACGTGGATAACAATGCCCTACATTATTTTGTTAAATTTATAAGTAGTTGTGTTAACTAAATATTGAATAGATGATATATTAATAAATTTGCAAATACCTTTTGATCAATGAGAAGAAGTTCAAGACCCATAAATAAACTTCATTTTTTTATGTTTCGTGCCTCCCAGAAGTGAATAACTCTAACCAAAACTTATTTCTTGTTAAAACCTTTCTAAAGCTAGTTCAAAAACAAAAAAAGCAAGTGGTTAGTTAGAAAAATAATTGGTCATTGCTTTATCAAGTTATCTTTACCTTTTAAGAAATACTAGATTCTGACCCGTGCTTAGCACGAGTGATATTTAATTATTAAGGTAAAATTTGAAAATATTTTTAACAACATATTTAGGTTTTTCTGTTTTTATAACAGTTTTGAATAATTAAATTCCAATTGTAACATACAATTTGGTTATATTTGGAAGGGGTTAATATTTTGTTTAGATTTTTCATTTTTTATTTGTTTAAATATAAGTTTTCTAAATTTTTTACCTCGTACTAATTAGTATTATATATTATCGAGTTTGTTATTTAAATATCATAAGTTTGTAAACAGTGTGCAAGAGTGTTGAATAGTGGATATTGTTTTTTTGTCGTTGTTTGTTTAATTTTTAATAATATTATTTTGTTTCCAGACATTTATAAATACAAAAATCTGTGTTGTGGTTGAATATTATTACTTTATTTATTTTAAATCTTCTTCTTATAATTTTTAAGAATAAAAATAGTTTATGTTTATAAATTTATATTAAAATTAAATAATATTAGATTGAGTTTATATATAGTCATAGTTTTATATTATAGTATATATATCTACATATAAAAAGTCGTTTAATATTTTTAGATTGACACAACTACTTCAAAATAATAATAACAATACATTGTAACATTTCTTGTAATAAAATAAAGAAGTATTAATAGAATATGTTAAATAATTGGTCATTGTTTTATCAAGTTATCTTTACCTTTCAAGAAATATTTTTGATTTAGAAATTTATGTAAGTTATTGGAATTTGAGTAGCTTATTTATAATCAACTGCTAAATTTTTTTTTAAAAAAAACTTCCAATTCTAAAAAAGAAACTAATTTCCTTTTTTATAATAGTTGAAATTATGTTAATCAAGGAAAATGTAAATCATTTACGTAATATTTAATTATATTTTTTAAATTTATAAAAAAAAAATCGAACATCAGTAAGTACATTATTAAATTAAATAATACTTATTTGACATTTTGTTCTTTTTATAACAATTTATGTATGTTTCTTATTTCCATTTTTATGTTAGCTTTCCTATTTATAAAATTGTGTTTCTTATTACATTATGTTTTTATGACAATTTATGGTTATTTTTTATTTCTATTTCTATGTAAGTTTTACTTGACATTTTGTTATTTTTATGACAATTATGTATGTTTCTTATTTCCATTTTTATGTTAGTTTTCCTATTTATAAAATTATTATTCTTATTACATTATGTTTTTATGACAATTTATGGATGTTTTTTTGTTTTCATTTCTATGTAAATTTTACTATTTATAAAATTTAAAATTTGTAAATTTGTCAATTTTGAATGATGAAGTGGATCAATGATATTGAGTTTTTTAAATCCTATGTGGACATTCTCAAACGACTATAGCTTCAACTTTTATATTATATATGATTTCTATTTCTATGTAAGTTTTACTTGACATTTTGTTATTTTTATGACAATTATGTATGTTTCTTATTTCCATTTTTATGTTAGTTTTCCTATTTATAAAATTGTGTTTCTTATTACATTATGTTTTTATGACAATTTATGGATGTTTTTTGTTTCCATTTCTATGTAAATTTTACTATTTATAAAATTTAAAATTTGTAAATTTGTCAATTTTGAATGATGAAGTGGATCAATAATATTGAGTTTTTTAAATCCTATGTAGACATTCTTAAACGCCTATAGTTTCAACTTTTATATTATATATGATATCTAATGGGCAAAGAAAAAGAAAAGCAGTTTTGAAGGCTTTGTTTTTAAGTGTCTAGCAGGAACCAGAGTTATTTGACGTATAGAAGCCAAAAATAATTCATGACTATTGCAGCAAAAGAAAGATTTTTCAAGAGTAATATTCAGAAAATATCATATTTTGTGTACTTAGTAAGTAAGACTTTTAAACAAACAAAATGCCATTACATATATGCACTCTGGACAGAAGATCCATTTCATTAGTATTCAAAATGAAAAAGTGAAATTTTTATGGCGGACAAGTTAGAAGTTAGAACCGATAGACCAAATTGGTGGATAATTCATCAATTGGGATTATTATCGTTGCCACTATTAGAGAGAAATTTTCGTATTTTAATTTAGTTTATATTGGCCGTAGTGAAAATGTAATTGCCGACACTCTTGCTAAAAGGACTAGGACACAGGGTCGAAAGTTTTCACTTGTAAATCATAACCTGTCGAATTTCAGAATTTCACAAGAAAACCGAAATATGCAGTCTAGTTTGATTTAGATTAAAAGCGTAGACGATTAAAAAAAAAAGATTATCGACGATTTTGTTTGTCAATTTTCGCGTGTTTTTTGTGATGAAATTCAGTAAAAATATAATAGACATACATATTGACCATGTTAACTCATTTGGCATGCACGTCGTTGTTAAGTGGTAGATTTAGTTATAAATGTCAAGTACATAAGAATCAACTTATATGAAAGAGATTGTAACTACTCCTTTCATGACAGATTGACAGCTATAAAAAAGTATTCGGTAGACTTAAAAATAGTTCTTGATCAACTATCGATGTGTGACTTATGTCCCTAATACGTTTTTTCGAGATAATTCTTTGACCATTAATTTCAGAATGTTCGGGTTTGGATCGACGGCACCAATTTAGGCATGAGTTGTCGATGAGTGGACCAACTTTAGGTCGGATCGGGTTGAATTGATGTAGATCGGACTCTGATACCATATTAAGATCTATTGGCTTCTAATCTAAAATCAATTGGTGATAAGTGCAGTGGCCCATATCACTTACAGTAGTGGAGGGAGAACATATTTTCATGGGAGGCATATTTGAATTTTCTTAAAGAACTAAACATAAAATTACAAAAAAAAATAGTTGATATTATAAAATTTATATGGAAATTATATGCAAGTTCTTAAAAGCATTGGGAGCATATGCCCCCCTCTCAATCAATGTGGCTCCGCCACTGATCGCTTATATATTATGTGAGATCCTTTCAACTACCGATGTAGGACTTATGTCCCTAATATATCTAACGTAATTTTAAATTATATCTAGCGGTCTAAATTCAACATGGAAAGCCATGGCGGCGTCATGTAGTTTAGATCACTAGATCAAGTGTCTTAGTCCTTTTATTTTTATCATTCGTTGGTTAGGTTTAAATTTATTATCGATGGTTGTTGACCGGTTTGTAGGTTGAGGCTTTGATTCAATGGTCATAAATGATAAATCAATGATGACCTCAAGAGCACAAAAATGACCGATCACAATACGAGTGGTCCGACCGACCCCTTTACATTTTGAATTTTGAACACGTTTTTGTCAAAGCCGGTTTGGTAGTGTTCAACTTTGTTTTGAAGTCTCACTCTCTTAATCGCGTATTGAGCAAATGAAACTAAGAGACGAGTTACCCTCCAATGAAATTTGAATCCGAATGTCAAGATGTTACTCAAAAATCAAAATCCTAATTAAACTCAGTGAACTATATTAAACATGTAAAGTGTAAATCTTGTTGTCAGTATTCACTAGAAAATCCTAATTAAAATTTTCCATAGAAATATAGGAGTATATAATTAATTAAATGCATAAAAAGAGTATAGTATTTTTTTTTTTCGCTAGAAGATTTTCATTAGATTAACAAGGACGGATACAATTTTGGGATGCGTTTTTGAGATACAACCATAACAAACTAAAGCCGGCTATCAAAGAGCGATACCGGAGCCAAAAGCCCTCAAAAGGGAGACAACCAAGACACCAACTAAAAACCATAAAGCATAAAATCGATAGGCAAAACCCAGTAGCAACGGCAAATAGATAGTTGAGGTCATATCGAGACACCAGCAGCCAAGGCAACGAAGAGGTAGCGACCACCAAACACCGAGAGAGAGAAGGAGCGTAACATCTGAAGCCGAGAATTATTAAGAGGTTGATCCACCGACACTCATTATACTGCACCACCAGAAGATGCCACGAGCAAGTCGTATGCAGACCACACCAAGGAAGACGAAGGAGCAAACCGTTAACCATCCGCCACCGAACGACTTGATGCGAGACCGAAGTCACAATTCCTTAAGGTTGGGCCGGAGCACCCTTGCCAAAAGTAGAAGACCTAAGGCAGAAGATAAGGAGAAAAACCGCATGAACTATACCGATGCAACCAACGGAAAGGAAAAGCACACTCCCAAAGAAAGTAAGAACACTACTCGAAGCCTACTAAACCTAGAAAACTACAGCAAAACCGAAGAAGGCCTAACTCCGAGCTAACAACAAGATCGCAAGGAGAACCCAAACCACGGAAATGAAACTCTTGCAGAGGATAAGACCACGTCTAACATACACCAACACTAACAAGCTTGCCCAATCGATTTTACCGGAACACACCTCCTAACCAGAAATCTAACAAACCAAAACCTAAAGATAACCCGAAGACTAACCAACAGTCAATCGGGAACAAACACCAACCCGATATTAAGGATATAGCAAAATCACGGCACAGAGCCCCTAATCTACCCTTCCATAAACTAAACACCACGACCCAAAATCCATTAGTTTCACCGGACAGAGACGAGAGAAAAAGCTCAGATCCACGAACCTGCCGAGTCACTGACCACCACACGCCGGAATCAAAGACCATGACACGCCGGAGAGACACCAACCAACAGATCCGGCGAACCCAGTGTTGGAATTGTGTCCAGTAATCTCGGTACTGTCTCTAGAAAGTAAGAGTATGTCAATGATCAGACATAAGTCATATAATACTGGGGGTCATGATGGCTTGCTAGAGTCCGCTCATGATCTATAAGTCTTGGACTTATTGCCTTTATTATATGATCCCATATGGGTCACACGCCTAAGCTAACAGGAAAATGTGTAGGAACGGTTTAGCAGAAGTACGGTAAAAGTGCTAGGCATTTACTGTACTTAGAGAGAATAAAACGGTTTAGCCACTGTGTGTCGATCGATACACAAGGTGTGTCGGTCGACACAGTGCGCGAATGCCGTCGAGTTAATTGGTGTTTGGGCCAAATGGCCCAAACGGAACCGGACAAGTTTTATGAGATAAAACTCGAGTTCAGAACAATTAACCTAGTTCCTTAGCCGAAAACTCTCTCTGCCTCTGCGCCGAGTTCCTTGTGGTCTAGCAGCCGTTTTCTGTGATCGCGTGTGTGAACCTTTGGAGGATTCATCTCTCGGTGTTTCTCTGATCTCTGACCTGTTCTATCTCATTCCGCTGCAACAAACAGGTAAAAGGTGAGATCATCAATTGTTTCTATTCGAGAAGAACCTAGATCAGCATGTTTAGGATGATATGAATCAGAGAATTGAATCAGGATCAACTAAACATTCCTTCAGTGGTATCAGAGACTTTGGTTCTGGTTTTTCTTGTTTAGATTCAAGTTTAGGATTGTTTTTCTTGTTTAAAAGTGTTTTGAATCAACTACTGATAAGAGAAATCACTTAAGTAACAAGAATTGAAACCTAAACATATGAAAAAATCGCATGATCAAGCTATATGATTTGGTATGCGATCTGATCCGAGAGAGTCAGTATCGACTGCGATCGCATGGATCGATCGATACGATCGCATGGATCGGTCGATACAGACTCTCGGCAAAACCTGTTAACGCGTGAAAGCATCGATCGATGCAGGATTGATGCAGGTTCGATGTTGGTGCATCGACCGATGCGGTTGGTGCATCGATCGACACGGTTAGGGTTTTGGCTCGGTTCCGTGCATGCAAAAGAGCATCGATCGATACAGGATCGATGCAGGATCGATGCTGAGAGCATCGACCGATGTGGTTGATGGATCGATCGACACGGTTGGTTCATCGATCGACATGGTTGGTTTAAGGCTCGGTTTAATTTTTGAATAAAATTAATTCGTCCTGGTTTAATAAACAGATTTAATAATTTTATTAAGTCTGGTTAAACCGGGACAAGAAATCCAATGTCGAAAGAATTATTGGATTTAGTGCCTAAACCAGGATTTTCTAATTTGATTTGGTTGGACCAAATAAATTGAGAAAATCCGGTTTAGTAAATAACCGGTTGACAATTGTGGTCATCGTAGTAATTAAAATTTGGTTAGACCAATTTTAATGAACCAGACCGGTTATGTCATTTAATTGGACAATTGGGTCATGTCTTGGACATGGACCAATTCTTGGGCCTCGGGCCAAGAAGTTAAAACAATTGGGCCAATTATTTGAGTCTTTCTTCAGATTAATTTAAAATTTATTTTATAAAGAATATAAATCGATTTTAAATTAAAGTTTCCGATATTTTGAAATTAGAAAGTTTCTTAATTTATAGAAGTTTCTAGATTTGCATGATTCGGATTTTAAGAAATTTCTAAAGTTAGAAAGTTTCCTTTTTTAGAAAGTTTCCAATTTTAGAAAGTTTCCAAAAATAGTAGGTTTCCAAAAATGGAAAGTTTCCCGAAATAGTAATCTTCTATTTTGGGAATGAATTTTTAAATAAACCTACGAACCTCAAATAATATCAAGCGTTGGATGTCTTGTCCATTCTATGTCAGCTGTCGAAGCCCATTCAATTGTATTCATGGCCTTACAGTGTGAGGGTGTCTGCTTTTGCGTGGATAAGACGGTTTGTGTTTCATAAATGTCATTGGGAGTCCCAGACATTAATGATTACATGACTGTATAGTCTGGTTTTCTTGACTGGGCCATCGGGAGTCCCGGGCCTTGAGACATCAGAGTGGATTGGGCCTCGGGCCCAGATTCACAACCAAGAGTTATATCACGGATATAATTAGCCGATATAGGGCTTACCGATATAAGCTAAGGTTTGGTGACGGCCAGTGGCCCACTTTAATCTTAGTTATATGTGGATCTTGGAATCATTATATTCTATTGAGGGTAACTTATGTTATTGAATATAATGCGTGATTAATCATATTAAATTTAATACGAGATTAATCATATTGAACATTTTAACTAATAACCTTTTATCTATATATTTCAGCTATGACTACTACAAGCGCACAAAACACATTCTCGATCCGGTCTGTTCTCGAGAAGGAGAAGCTGACTGGAACGAACTTCCTGACGTGGTCAAGGAACTTGAGGCTAGTCCTCAAGCAGGAGAAGAAGGATTATGTCCTTCGTGATCCTCTCCCCGAGAGGCCTCCTGCCAATGCCGCCAGGACTCTGCATAATGCTTGGGAAAAGCATTCGTCAGATGAAAATGATGCCTATTGCCTGATGTTGATGACAATGACTCCTGAGCTGCAAAAACAGTTCGAAAGTGTATTGTCACCCATCGAGATAATGGCAAGCCTGAAATCGTTTTTTCAGGAGCAGGCTAGGACTGAGAGGTTTCAAACAGTTAAGAACCTCTTGGACTGCAAGTTGGCTGCGAATGCGGCAGTGAGTCCTCATGTCTTGAAGATGATGGGTTATCTCGATCATCTTCAGAAACTCGACTGCCCAATCAGCCAGGAACTTGCCTGCGACATCATTCTGCAGTCATTACCTGCAAGCTATGATCAGTTCATTCTGAACTTTAACATGCATGGCTTGAGTAAGACATTGCCTGAGCTTCACGGAATGCTCAAGACTGCGGAGCCCAATTTGAGGAAAACCGCCAAGGACCCCAATGTGCTTATGGTGCAGAAGGGCAAGGGGTTTAAGAAATCCTCTGCTAAGGATAAGGGAAAGGCCAAGGCTGTCCAAGTCGCGGACAAGGACACGCCAAAGCCCAAGCCCAAGTCCAAGGCTGGGCCAACTGACATATGCGGGTTCTGTAAAGAACCAGGGCATTGGAGGAGAGAATGTAAGAAATTCCAGGAAGGTCTAAAGGAATTGAAGAAGAAGACTTTTGAGACTTCTTCAACAGGTATTTTTGTTATAGAAGTTAATACAACTACTTCTGATAATACCTCATGGGTTATGGATACTGGTTGTGGGGCTCATATTTGTACCAATATGCAGGCACTCAGCAACAGTAGAAGGCTGAAGCAAGGACAAGTGGAGCTACGAGTTGGGAATGGAGCGAAAGTTCCAGCGCTAGCTGTAGGCACTTACTTGTTGTCTTTACCTTCGGGATTGATTTTAGAACTCAATAATTGTTATTTTGTACCTGCTATAAGCAGAAATATTATTTCAATTTCTTTGTTGGATTTGGAAGGTTATGATTTTTCAGTTAAGAATAAATTATGTTCCTTCAATCGCAACAATTTGTTCTATGGTTCTGCCCCTCTTATGAATGGGCTTTACATACTCGATCAATCCGCGCCAATTTATAACATTAATACCAAACGGTTCAAACCTAATGAGGAGAACCGAACGTTTCTATGGCATTGTCGTTTAGGGCACATCAGCGAGAAACGCATCAAGAGGCTCCATTCGAATGGACTTCTTGGCTCATTTGACTTTGAGTCATGTGAGAAATGCGAATCCTGCATGATGGGAAAAATGACACGGGCCCCCTTTAATAAACCTAACGAGAGGGCCAGTGACGTATTGGGCCTGATACACACTGATGTGTGTGGCCCAATGTCCACAAATGCAAGAGGAAACTATCAGTACTTCATTACCTTTACTGATGATTTCAGTAGGTATGGATATGTTTATTTAATGAAACATAAGTCTGAATCTTTTGAGAAGTTCAGAGAATTCCAGAATGAAGTACAGAACCAACTTGGCAAAAGCATTAAGGCTCTTCGGTCCGACCGAGGAGGAGAATACTTAAGCCAAGAATTCAGTGATCATCTGAGAGAGTGTGGGATCGTATCCCAACTCACTCCTCCTGGAACACCTCAATGGAATGGTGTGTCTGAAAGGAGAAATCGGACCTTATTGGATATGGTTCGATCTATGATGAGTCACACAGACCTTCCAATATCCCTTTGGGGATATGCTCTGCTAACAGCAGTGTTCACTCTAAATAGAGCGCCATCGAAAGCAGTAGCAAAGACACCATATGAATTATGGACTGGAGAAGCTCCAGTGCTGTCTTATCTCAGAATTTGGGGTTGTGAAGCCTATGTCAAGAGATTGATCTCAGACAAGCTTACACCAAAATCTGACAAATGCTACTTCATTGGTTATCCACGGGAAACCAAGGCTTATTACTTCTATCTACGTTCCGAGAACAAGATCTTTGTTGCCCGGGATTGTAACTTTCTTGAGAGGGAGTTTCTCTCTAAGAAAGACAGTGGGAGTAAGGTACTGCTTGAAGAAATTCAAGATGAACAGGATACTGCTCAACCTAATGAGGAAGAGCAGCAGGAGGACCTACAAGAAATTGTAGAGCCTGAACCTGTAGTACCTGAAGTTCGAAGATCCGGGAGGATCCGTCACGAACCTGAGAGATATCAAGGATTCCTCGTGACTGACTGTCATGATCTTCTGATCATTGATGGTGATGAACCATCGAACTTTAATCAAGCCATGATGGGCCCAGATTCCTCTAAGTGGCGCAAGGCCACTGATTCCGAAATGGACTCCATGTCGGTCAACCAAGTGTTTTCGTTGGTTGACTTACCCGCTGGTGTAAAAGCCATCGAGTGCAAATGGATCTTCAAGAAGAAGATTGACGTGGATGGAAATGTCCAGATTTATAAAGCCAGGTTGGTGGCAAAAGGTTTCAGACAAGTTCACGGTGTGGATTACGATGAAACCTATTCACCAGTGGCTATGATGAAATCTATTCGGATTCTACTAGCAACTGCAGCTTTTCATGATTATGAAATTTGGCAGATGGACGTGAAAACCGCATTCCTGAATGGTATTCTGGAAGAGGATGTGTATATGACACAACCTGACGGTTACATAGATCCAAAGAATGCTGGAAAAGTATGCAAGCTTCATAAATCCATTTATGGATTGAAGCAAGCATCGAGGAACTGGAATCTTCGTTTTGATGAAGCGATCAAGCAATTTGACTTCATCAGAAACGAAGAAGAACAATGCGTGTATAAGAAATCTAGTGGGAGCAAGATTGTATTTCTTATTCTGTATGTCGATGACATACTGCTTCTCGGAAACGACGTTCCAATGCTGAAGTCCGTAAAGGACTGGCTTGGAAGTTGTTTTTCCATGAAAGACATGGGTGAAGCCGCATACGTTCTTGGAATCAGGATCTACCGGGATAGATCTAGAAGGCTGATAGGCTTGTGTCAAGATTCATACATTGACAAAGTCCTACAAAGATTCAGCATGAAGGATTCCAAGAAGGGCTTCACGCCAATGGTACATGGCACAACGCTAAGCAAGAAGCATAGCCCTACGACGGCTGCTGAGCTTGAGCGCATGAAGAATATTCCTTATGCATCTGCAATAGGATCTGTCATGTATGCCATGATCTGTACTCGTCCTGATGTTGCTTATGCATTGAGCATGACGAGTAGATACCAGTCAAATCCAGGTGAAAACCATTGGATTGCCGTAAAGAATATCTTGAAGTATCTAAGACATACTAAGGATAAGTTCTTAGTGTACGGTGGAAGTGATGTGCTTAAAGTCAGTGGATTCACGGACGCAAGTTTCCAGACAGACCAAGATGATTTCCGGTCACAGTCCGGTTATATCTTTTGTCTGAATGGCGGTGCAATCAGTTGGAGAAGCTCCAAGCAAGACACCGTTGCAGATTCCACTACAGAAGCTGAATATATCGCCGCCTCAGAAGCTGCGAAGGAAGCTGTTTGGATACGAAAGTTCATTATTGAACTAGGTGTGATACCAGATGCGGCTGAGCCTCTGGCACTGTTTTGTGACAACAATGGTGCTATAGCTCAGGCAAAGGAACCAAGATCACACCAGAAATCCAAGCATGTTCTAAGAAGATTTCACTTGATACGTGACATCATTAATAGAAAGGAAGTCAAGATCAGCCGAGTTCAGACTGATGATAACGTCGCTGATCCGTTGACAAAGCCACTCCCAAGGCCTAAGCTCGAGTTTCTGACTGAAGCTGTAGGCATTAGAGACATTGAAATGTAATCTAAATTTGAGTGGGAGTTTGAGGGCTTTTATTTAGTTATTTGATATGTTCTTGTAAAACATTCTTATGTTTAATGAAATTATTATTTCAAGATTATTTTAACTGTGATGAAATAATCGTTCCAAAATGATATGAACCATTTTATAGGTCATCGAAGTAAATGATTTGATCTTGAGTCATCGAAGTCATTTAGCTTGATCATGAGACCCTATATTTGATAGATGTTTTATATCATCCCGTCCCTAGTCGAAGGTTGTTGAAATTGGAACACCAACAACCGTGTGAGACTGGATTGGTACGTGACTTATGACAAAGTCTCAGTGTGTCATAGATGCGCGGCATCAAAGTCAGTACATAGGTGTATGTTTGGGAACATACGACCGGACAAGACCCGCTTATAAGAACTCTTCAGGATATTTATATCTGTGTCATAAGAGATTCTTACTACGACTATAGAGTATAGTCCTTAGACCTGAGTTTGCATGCATGTGACTGCACATGGACTGATGCACTTTGATCATTGTCTAACGCTATCGTTCTGCGATAGTTATAAGGACCTTGTTTGGGTACATTATGAAATGAGTAGTTTACAGTGATGGAACAAGACGGAATTTGTCCCTCCAATATAAATGGAGTGAATATCTCTAGGCCAATCGGAGATTTGAATACTGGAAAATGCATGGCCATGCTCAAACGGACTGTCCCGAGTCGTTTGGATTGTCAGTATCGAATCAGAGTCCGATGAACAAGATTAGGCTTTATAAGGATGACACCAATCTTGCCTTATGACTAATCGAGATATTGTGACAAAAGGATTATGAATACAGAGATTCCAGTACAAGTGGGAGATTGTTGGAATTGTGTCCAGTAATCTCGGTACTGTCTCTAGAAAGTAAGAGTATGTCAATGATCAGACATAAGTCATATAATACTGGGGGTCATGATGGCTTGCTAGAGTCCGCTCATGATCTATAAGTCTTGGACTTATTGCCTTTATTATATGATCCCATATGGGTCACACGCCTAAGCTAACAGGAAAATGTGTAGGAACGGTTTAGCAGAAGTACGGTAAAAGTGCTAGGCATTTACTGTACTTAGAGAGAATAAAACGGTTTAGCCACTGTGTGTCGATCGATACACAAGGTGTGTCGGTCGACACAGTGCGCGAATGCCGTCGAGTTAATTGGTGTTTGGGCCAAATGGCCCAAACGGAACCGGACAAGTTTTATGAGATAAAACTCGAGTTCAGAACAATTAACCTAGTTCCTTAGCCGAAAACTCTCTCTGCCTCTGCGCCGAGTTCCTTGTGGTCTAGCAGCCGTTTTCTGTGATCGCGTGTGTGAACCTTTGGAGGATTCATCTCTCGGTGTTTCTCTGATCTCTAACCTGTTCTATCTCATTCCGCTGCAACAAACAGGTAAAAGGTGAGATCATCAATTGTTTCTATTCGAGAAGAACCTAGATCAGCATGTTTAGGATGATATGAATCAGAGAATTGAATCAGGATCAACTAAACATTCCTTCACCCAGAACAACTAACGAACAGCTCAACTCATTCCAGGACAACGAAGAACCGAGGACGCGTCAGGCCAACTGACGGCAAAAATCCGGCACCCATCTCCGCCTGCACCGCAGAAAAACGGCCGACGGAGCAACGCCGAACACGCCATCGCTATAAGGAGGAAGATGGAGACTCTCGAACGTAACTCTTCCCAGCAACCGGTGGTGCGCCGATACTAAAGCAAAACTACAGAAGCTCTCCTCCCCGGTGGCGAAGGCGCCGGCCACCGGGGAAGAAACCGGAGATTGCGGGGCGGTTCTTCGAAGTGCGCGTCAGAGAGAAAAGAGGTAGGGCGAACCGTTGTTTCCTGAGTATAGTAGTTATTAAGTCTGATATTGCAGAGTTTTTAATAAAATATTTGGTCTTTTAGAGTGGTTGGACAAAAAATTTCCATTTTAGGAAAATTGTTTGTTTGTTCGCCCTAATTCTCTCCCAAGCCCAACTCCCGAGGTGCCGCCGGAAGTCTAATTTGCGTTCGAGTTTTAAGCTCCCCGGTGACCGGAGTCCTTTGCCGGTGCCGGGGAGGGATGTTTTGCTTTGCTTTCTTTGTTCGGCAACGAGATTACCATCTATGCTCCTCTGTAGCTCGGTGACGGTGGTTTCGAGCTCCCCTCCGGTGGTTGTGAACGGTGGATAGCGGTTCGAGCTAGAGTGATGGTTGCTTTCTCTCTAGCCGGCGATTGGGTCGTGGAATGGTCGGTTGTTTATCTTCGGATCTCCTTGGTGACGCTCCTCTGCTCAGATCTCCCAGTGGGTTGCAGGTCCGAGGGTGGTTGGTAAGGGTTCCGGTGAGGTCCGTGGTCTGTGGTGAGTGGTGAGTTGTCTCCTTTTTGGGTCGATTGAGCTCAGATTTGTTATGAAAATGGGTCTCGAGTAGATTTTGTTTTAGATCTGTTTCAAGTGGCTTGGTCTTGAACTTGCGGCTTGGTCTTGAAGTGGATTTAGTCATGAACATTTCTCGATCTCCTATCACAGCCTACCGTGTGACTAGCTGTGCCGGATTAGAGAGGCGGATGTTTTCCCGTGTTAGTCCGGTCTAGCTCGTTTTTGTGCTTCTTGTTATGGCTGTTTTATGATTCTCTATGTCTGCTTCTCTTGGAACTATTGCTGCGGTTTGGGAGAGGTTTCGTTCTATATTTGGTTGCTTCGGCTGCTGGTTATATAGGATTTGCTGTTTCGGTTCTCTTCGCATCTGTCCGTCGGTCGTCGAATGGCTAAAGTTACTCCTTCGTCTTCCTCGGTTTATCTGCATACGGTTCTCGTGGCTTCTATGATGGAGGCAATATAATGAGTTCAGGTGGTTTAAACCCAATAAAGTTCGGTGTTGATGCTGCTCTCTTCTCCTCTCTCGGCTCGTGGTGGTGGCTCCATGTTGGGTGTCTTGCTTTTAGGGTCTTGATATGTTCTTTGCTAGTTCCTAATTCTGACTTAGTTGCGTTTATTGTGTATTATGCGTAGTTTCTGAGGATTTCCTTTAAATCCGTCAGCCTTTGTCTCTGGGGGTTGTTCCGTTATACCCGCCGGCTTTCGTCTTGATCCGTTGTAATGTCTTGGAACTCTTGGAATGAAATATAATTCTTCAGTGAAAAAAAAAAAAAAGAGTGGTTGGATTTGCTGCTTTCATTCTGAAAAGGTGAAATAAAGACAAGCTACATACTAGCCGAACCGACCTAATATTTTAAAAGTCTAACTTTCTACTGAAATAAATGTCCTCTGAATATACAAAATATACAATATAGTTTTTCTAAGATTCGATCTGCTAAGAGACTATAATATATTCCATTAAACTCCAAGAAGAAACATACGAAAGAATAATCAAATATAACGTTGAATAGTTTTTTATTAAAAAAAAAAATCCACTATGTTCCCTATAAGATCTCTATTTGTTTTAACTAATTTCTTATTTATTTTCTCATATGTTTATATCTCTGGAGGATTCCTCCTTTTCGTTTTGTGGAAGTATCAACATTCAAATTTAATATAAAGATCATATAACGCCTGTGAATTATTCTCAGCCGTTGATTTTCTATAACAAAAACGTTAATCTCTCTAATCTCTTTCATAACTCTTTTCAACTTTTACCGAACTTTTTCCCACCCGCCAAAGACGGTTTGGAAAATATAATATTTATTTTGATAAAAAAGGAAAATATAATATTTACATCTTTTCCCCTCACCAATTCTCATAATTACGAATCAACCCCTCACCGGGATAACAAAAAAAACTCAAACAATCACCGTTCTTATCATACTCGGAAGATAACCTCCGGAGAGTCGATCACTCACATCATCTTCAAGCTCAATCCTAACCACAGAATCTTCCGATGAAGATACTTGAGACTTAACACTATTCAAGCTCGAACCCATTGCTTCCTCAACCCATTCCTCTAAGCTAATCTTGCTCAGCCAAACCGCACCCGCGATTCTCTCCAGAGCATCGTCTTCAATCTCCACCGTTAATCCATCAGAAAAACGTTTCTTCAAAGATTCTGCGGTCTTGCTCTTGATGGAACCAAAATCAACAGGTCTAAAGACTATAGCTTCGTCTGCTAAAGCCATTAGCTTGTGGACGAAGTTACTATTGTCTTCTTGATCATGCTCCACCGTTACATCACTGGACGAATCAAACTCAACCGCTTCGTTCAGATCAAAACATATCTCTTTCCTCTGTTCATTTTCTGTATAAAGCCAGTTTGGTTTTCGTTTTCGGGTTTTAGAAACAGAGAGCCTTAGTTTCCATCCTTGGCTCACAAGACTCTCTAGTCTTGCTTCATCGATAGGAACAACGTTGTCAGCAAAACCGAGCGATGAGTTAGCGGTAAGGATTATAATAACGTTTCCAAGACTAACCTCTCGACCATACGAATCACAGATTCTCCCTCGTTCCATCGCTAGCTTCACGTTATTACGTAACAACAAATCAGCTTCATCGATGTCTTCCATTACAATAACCGCAAACGGGTTTCTCCTAACCGTTTCCGCTAATCTATCCAACGCAGTTTTACCACGGAGGTTTAAACCATCATCCGTTCTTGAACCAGAACCGAGGCTGATGGTTATCGGTTGGCTTCCCGAGACAAGATCCGATAACGCAGACGCCATTTTGGTTTTCCCGACTCTGTCTGGACCTGTGAACATCAACCAAATATCTCCCTTGGATTTCCCGTTTCCGTGTTTGCATTCTGTGATTGCTGATGCTACTGAAGAGGCAGCGTCGTGCTGCCACCAAACGCTTTTAGCTAAGCCCTTTAGTAGCTTCTTGAATAAATCGATATCGAATGAATCTCCTAGCTTTCCGGTACGTGCTTCTCGGGTCTTCTTATCCGGTGAGGATAGACCTCTGTTGGGTCGTCCAAGAACCAAATCTGTACCGACAGGACTCCCTGGTGGAGTTATGTCGGATCTTGAGTTTGATTTCAACATAGACAACGACGGAGGAGATGTTCTGTTGGAGACAGATGGATTCGGATGTAAACGCAAACATAATTCGTTCCATTTCTTCTGCAACTCCACAATCTGTTGATCTTTTGTCTACGGGGGGAAATTAAATTAAATTAAATTTTCATATTCTTACTTATGTTGGAAGCATTTATATATACATAAAAAGCTTACAAGTTTCTTGTCACCTACGTCGTCAGCTTTAGCGTTCTGCAGCCACCGTGGCAAGACCGACCGGTTATTTTCGGTTGAGGATTTCTCCAACTTCGCGGCGTCGTTTTCGTAACTCTGCAAACACCGAGAGCAGCAGCTCATATTTCCCGTCGGAATCTGAAAGCTTCTTGTCGGAGATATCGATTCAGTTGAGATGATGTTACTACTTAACAACATAGCGTTGTTGTTGCTCTCAAGCCTGGGCAAAACAAAACATAAAAATTGAGACTTTGATCCAATTATGAACCGAGAAATTCAATTAAAAAAAGACCCACCTGTGAAACATCGTCGGAGGAGGCGATTTGGCGGTGATCGGAATAGCTTGAAGATCGCAATCGTTCTCCATTGAAGGGTAATAAACTTGACAACGTAGATAAGTCTCACAAGTGGCTGTACCAATGAAGCATAACCTTCCTTTGTATCTCTCCAAAAGCTTCCGCATCTCGGCCACAGCTCCTCCTCCGCCACCTGGATGTTCCGCTAACCATTTCAAATCGCCGAGATCGAGAACAACACCACCGGTTAACTCCGGGTTTTCAATCCGGGTCTCCACCAACCCGGAGATTTCACCAAACCTAGTCGCCATTTGTGCTTTTTCGTTCGACGAAGCTAATTCCTTTTCCAATCGGATCACCTGGAAATTACGAAGCGGTCCGTCGGAGAATTCGCCGTTCTCGATCTTCCCCAGAATCTCTTTCACAAGAATTTGAGGCTCTGAATCGCCGACAAGAACCGGATTTCTCTTCCGGGTCCGGATCATTATCTCCATGACCCGTGTAGCTTCGTCTGTCTTCTGCATCATTCCACCAGGCCCGGAGCAGCCGTTTTGTTGTAACCGGGGATTCAGGTAAGGATTCCGGTTAACCGGTACCGGTACGGATCGATAACCAAACCCAATTGCAGATGTGTTAATGATTCCGGGTGATCCGGGTTGTCTTGAGTTAACGGAATTACTAAAAACCGACTGTTCGATCGCGGATTTCACGGCGGGGCTAGAGAAGCTAGCCTCTCGCATGACCCGGCTCACACTCGGGTCATCAAGAATCGAAATGATAAGCTGCTCGAGCTCAACTTTAACGGCCAAAAGTGGTTGCTGCTGCTGCTCCGGACAACCACGCCGCTGATGAGCCTGAGCGCGTTTTAAAGCCGCGGTCAAAGCGTTTGAAAGCAGAGGCTCTTGCGTTTGCGATGGAGAAGTGGTGGTAGTAGGGAGACGTTCTAGGGCGACGCTGAAACAAAGCTCAAGAGCTCGACACTGGAGTGGGTGAGAGGAGTTTGGGTGGGATTTGATGCAAGCTTGTCGGAGAAAACCAGAGGAAGAAGATAAGAGAGTTGCCGCCACGTGGAGAGGCGTCGTGTGGCCATGATTGCGACGAGTTGCCTCTGCTATCGACTGGTTAAGAACAGTCGCTGCTTCCGGCGTCAGCGTTTGCTGTATTGTAATCAAATCTGCTCTCATCTCAAAAGAACTAAAAATTCTCAACAAACAACAAGAAGAAAAATGAAGTCCTATTTGTTGTTCTTGGTTTTCTTATTTAGAAGAAACCTTTGCATAAAGAGCTTTTTGGACCGGCCCAAGATATTAAATTTAAAGAAGAAAAAAATGCAGAAAGTTTTGGCAGATAAAATTGTGAATCAGGTAAAAAGGATGAACACAAAAGATGGCTTTTTGCAGAAAAACAAAAGTGATCAACAGAAAGGTAAAAATGGAAGCTTTTTTAGTTCTATCTCTGTCTCTCTCTTGGTGAATTACTGTGGATTTGCAGTGTATCTGTTTGTGTGTGTGTGAGCGCGTGGGGGGAAAGAAGAAAATTGGTGAAGAAAAGGAAAGATCGGATCATCTGCTTCACAAGAACTTCATAACTTTCTCATAGCTTTTCAATGTCTTATCTATTTGAAATTGTACTGCTTTCAAATTACGACGGTGCCCTTTTGTGTCTGCAGTTATATAAGGCCTCAAAGTCATTAAGTTGAGTTTGAAAATTGTATAGTTTCTTCCTTTTTGGACCATAATAAACATCCAACTAACTTTTTCGTCTAAATTATCATTATAAAACTTTCATGTTTAGAAAACCAAAAATAAAGTCGGAACAAACCGGAATCATAACCCGAGATTTTTACGAGAAACTAAGACGGCAATATACAAACCCCTTGACCTCTAAAAGGAAAAAACCGCCACCTAAGACCTCCAGCTCTTACATGCGGACACTCGTCGTCCCGAACCCGACCATCTACCGACCAAAGCGCGGTGACATCCTCGCAAGAGAAGAATTAAAAGACTGAACCATTGCGACGCTGAGAACCCAACTCAAACAAACCAAAAAACAGAGTGGGTGATATAGATACTCCCGCAATAGAACCACATCCAGAAAGCGGACCCCAAAACGAAACTTAGACTGCCTTCGACCAAATAAACTTCAGAAGAGCAATGGAAACGAGCCAATCGATAGTCTCAAAGCAATGCCATCACCAATGGCAAAAATTGAGGAACACACCAAGGTCGGAAAGTAAGACCCTGTCCATACATCCTGTTGCCAAAGGAATCCTCAGCTCTAAAACCACAGTAAGGACCTTACCACTAAAACAGCCACAAGCAAAAGACCCGAGGGATTAACCACCTAAAACCAAGTTAAACCAGCAGATCGGAATTGAAAGAGAATCGGCCAGAGACTCACGCCTCACCACCCGACCAAGCAGCCTTCGACCCACACGACTATCGGAACCTAATCGACCACAACAACTAAAGATCTGACCAGATCTGGGCTAAAACAGGACACATAGCTCCAAAAGCTTGAATCGAAAACATCGACCCAAACCGAACGAGATGGAATCCCGAGCCACCGAGACGACGACACACTAAACATTACCGGAAATAAACCTTCACGCCGGAGACGGGGAGCACGAGACTCAAAAGACCGCCGTCGCACATAATCAGCTACCGCCGAGAGCAACAAAGCCAAAAGAGAGAAAGATTTGTACACAGGGGAGACGCCAAACTCACTACACCACGCCGACTAGGAACCAGACGCAGTTTAAGAGCTTGCCGCCGGATGAGAAAGAGAAGAGGTCGGCGGTTAAAGAGATGAGAGAGTTTTTAAAAATAGGGCGAACCCTAATTCTTTTAACCCTAAACATCCAACTAACTAATATTCGTAATTTATAAGAATAAAATATTGTTGTTCAATATGTGATTTAAAGTTATAGAAACAATCCATTGTTATTCAATTAGTGATAAATCATACTTTGAAATTTAATGTTATTAAATCTTTTAATTTAAAATTACACCTAAAAGAATTTAAATTTAGTTTTATTCAATTAATATTTTAAATATTCTTTTAAAATCTATTTTTATTCAAAACTAAATATTTTTTAAAAAATTATATATAGAATCATTTGAAATGAATTTTAATGAAATTTCATGAATAAATGAATAAATTAAAATATAATTTATATTGTATAGATTTTAGAATCTACACACAAATATTCTTAAAATTAGTATCAAGTTTTAAAATCTTGAAACTTAAAATATATATAAAAATTAGTTTAAATACGATTGAATAACATCTCCTAACTATTTATTTTGACAGAGAAAATAAATCAAACTACGTGCTAATTATCCGTTTTCACCTTTTAGTTTTATCTTTCCAAATTTTAAAGAAAAAAAATCATTGGACCAAATATAAAAATGGAATCAAAGTAATTATTTCTTTTGTGTTATTAATGATTTACTGATTTTAAGAATAATAATCATTTTAATACTTGTATCAACTAGTTCATCTAGAAGATAGATTATTATCTTTGTAATTTGCTATATGGTTAAGAACTAACTTTTTATGGAAAATATTAGAATTGATATTTGATGTTACTAATTAAACATTATGTGTGGAAAATAATTAATTACTTCTTTCATATGAATGTGGACAAACAAAAAAGGTACAACTAATAAAGTTTTGATGACGCAACAAAAAGTTGAATCTAGTCAGAGTTATGAGACAAATCAATTCACGCGTTTAAAAGTAGCGCGTGTACGACCTCACTTGCGTGCGTTTGTGGTCGTGATCGTGTAACGGACGCGCTAATGTATACGTGTGAATGAAAAAGAACTTCTTTTTTCTTTTATTTCTTTTTTTTTTTTTTTACCTTTTAAAACAAAATATCGAGAAGACGCAAGTGGTCCCGTGGTTGTGGTCCACCTCTGCGTCCATCTCATCTGGAGTTCGACTCCACCTTCCTTCCTCCTGCTAGAAGGACTGGGTCAGTGGACCGGCCCGTTGTGGCCCATACAGCGTTAAAAAAAAAAAAAAAAAACGAAATATCTATTTTTCACACGCAATCCCTACAAAAGGAATCACCATAAAAAGCTTTTGCCTTTTTCGTATTTTGCAACTAATGTAATAAATAATCTATTTATAGTTAGCTTTAAAAAATATATTTGAATATGTTTAATATTTGTTATTTTAAAATTTAGTTTAATACTTATATTTAGTAATTATTTTTAATAAAATTTAGTGGCTAATATTTTAGATTACTTTATTTAAAATGAATTTTCGCGCAATTTCGTATGGATTCCAATTCTAGTAATAATAATAAAAAAAAAAATTCAGTTTAATAATGTTGGTTTTATTTTAAACACCATGCACACAATATTTTTTTGACAACTTCCAAGTTCAGACTTAGACCTTAATCTCTAGGAATCTGAATGCAGTCTTTAACTATTCACTTTGGAAATAATTTTCCTTCCAAAATGAATTGAACCTAGGGCAAAATAAATCCAATTTCTTTTGCTAATTATAACATCCATGATGCACACAACTTCAAAACTTAAAACTATATATACTTATATTTTATTAAGAGTTAAAATAAAAAATGCCACCAATGTGGATGGTCGTCTTAAGTCTCTTAAACTTAAAACAAGTGACTCTTGGAATTATAATTTAATTCATAATTTGATAGGTTTGAAAAAAAATTAAATAATCAAAAAATAAATATTGCATTGATATTATACAATACCTCTTTTTGAACCAGAGAATACCTCTTTGAAAATAGGAAAGAAAACTTACATAAATTAATATCGAGGCAAAGCGTATTCAATGTATGTAGTTAGATTGATAGATCAGATTTTATTGATAATTTGCAATGAAATTCAATTAAAATTCGCGCAATGAAAGGATATTATATAACCTAACTTTGAAGAAAAATAAAGAAAACGAGCAAAATGATGAAAATATACACAGGAATGAGTTGATATTTTTGACTTGAAGATCATCATGCTGATTTAATGTCTATGACACAATCTATTGTATTATAAATTTGAAAGAAGAAGAAAAAAAACAAGAGAATTAGACTACAAGTTTTTGGTCAATTATGGCTTCAACTATAATAGCTTGTGTTTTTAACGTACCATGTGCCAATCTCACTTTTAGATTTTGATTTTTTATATAATCCAAAGTGTCACAATCATTTTGAAAGAGCATATAACTTTAATATCGATAGAACGAGAAAAAGATGAAAGAATCGTCACATAAGTTGTTACAACCTTACCAACTGAGTCGTGGAATAATTGATATTAAGTAGGTTTTATAAAAGCTATATTCCCATTTGGGAAAAGCTATTTCACCTTTTTGTCAATAAAGTACGAATCTAAGGGAAAAAAAAATCTAAAGTAATTAACATTTACATGGATAGTTAAGAATTTATGTGGACAATTTGTAACAGTTGAATATAAACATTATTTATGTATTATCCACATTTTTGGTGGGAAATATAAGGATTTTGGCTTAGAAATATTTAAATTATATTTTTGTATATTATCTGTTGTTTTCTTAAACCAAGAAAACATAACCAAACTGATAAAGGCAAAATAGCCTCTAAACCAATTTGATATAGACTTCAAATTATACCGAATTAATTCGGTAACGAAATGCTAGGAGACATCTTGACATACTTTTGGAACAAGGAAAGAAATGTACAAAGATCATAACATTGATTTTGTTACCGACTCAACAATAGTAATACTAATTCGTTTTTTTCGTTATTTGGATAGAGAATATTAAATGTAGAGACAAGAATGGTAAGGTCATCGCATGTGAAGATGTGCGAACCAATTAAATTTAAGATGACTACGTATAGCTTATATAAATTTAATACTGTTAAGATTTAATAGTCAGAAATCAGAACCAATTATGCATTAGCCTATTACACAGTACTGACACAATGAAAATTTAAATACTGATTTACCATGATATCCATGAATTATAGATGAATAAATTAGTTTTTTTTTTTATCAAGAATAAATCAGTTGTTAACAACTTCAAAACGGGCTAGAATAACCGAAAGTATTTTATTCGTTATGCATATACATCGAGTAGCTTTAAGAATGGCGTAATAATTTTTCGTCCTCTCAGCACTATCATTTTTTATAGATAGAAACGAAAGTATAAAAGATAAAAATAATAATTAGGATAAGAGTATAGATACCAAAAGTTCTTCTTTAAGATATCTAAGTTTTTTATTTAGTTCAAAAAAAAAATAATAGTAATAATTAGGATAAGAGTAACGCACGCTTTGCCTTTAGGGTTACGCGTTTATCGAGTTCACTCACTTTTTAACCAACTAACTACTCCTTTGCAGCCTTTTGACACCAAACTTTTCTCTGTTATACTCTCTCTCCTTTCAATTTTCGAATATTTCATTTACAAACCTTATATCACCAATATTATATGATTAGTACTAAATAATATATAAGGACATGATATATTCCGATTTTGAATGGTTAGTGCAATCGCAGCAGACTAAATCAACTGCGAACAAAACTATCTTATTTTTGGGGCATACTGTATCTGATGCGGATTAATTTTATTTCTTCATGAAACTAGTATGTATTTGGTTCGGAACAGATTTCTTTGATTTATTTTTGTTCGCACTGCAATTAAACAAAAATTATGAATGATACAAAAAATTGTAGTGATCGCTCGCGAACTAATCTGCCCCAACTGTAGTACTACTAAACCCTCCATATTGACAAAAACGAAAAGTTAACAAGGTAGTCATCTTCAATATATATTTTAGATAATTTTTTATTTTTATCTCAAATCTTTTAGATGTACTCGTTCTTTAGTAGATGTTGTGGCATCATATAATACTTATATAGAGTGTTAGGGCATCTCCAACTTTAACATTATATTTGGTGTTAAAATAATATCAAAATTTATGTCATAGTGTCCAATTTTATTACCGCAACTTTTTATTATTTTATTATTACACTAAAAATTATCTATATTATTTAATAATTTTAATAATCAATAATTAATTTATATAATTAAATAACTAAATAAATACAATAAAAATTTTACATGACGATATAATAGTTACAATTAAAAATTCATATAACTAAAATTTTACAATACAAAATAATTGTATTATATTTAATTTGGTTATAAATTTTAGTCAATTAAACTATATTATAATATAACTAATATCTAAATCAACAAATTTAAATTAATTAATATACAATAATAGTTATATTTTAAAAGAAAAAAAATATTTTAATGTGCTACGATGGAGTGATTTTGACACTAAATATAGTGAAATAGTGTTAACGTTGGAAATAGTGAAATAGTGTTACGTTGGAAATTACCTTAGTAAATTTGAAATATAATCGTTGTTGTTTAGTACCGACTCTTTTTGTATCTGCCCCAAGTATCATACACGCTCCTAAAATGGAGCCTATAGAACTATCATTTCAAATAGATTCTTTTTCATAAATCAAACTATATTCAGAAGTTTTTTTTTTTTAGATACGTGGTATTCTATCGGTTTTCTAGGCCTCAAGACTACAGTCCACGTGCGCGTTCTGTTTCATCCGGAGTTCTTTGGAGTAACCAAGTGAAGAATGTAGAGCAGGTGGATCGAACCCTCAATGTGGTGCATCCATGACCCGTTTTCTTACCACTACACCAAAAATACACCAAAAACACTTGGTTTATATTGAGAAGATTGGTAGACTTATTTATTATATGTGATATCAAAAGAACAAATTATATACATAATTGGACAATTCATAGTGGTAAATAGGAAGGGTACACAAACTAAAATGAGATAAGAGTTAGAACAATGGAGGTTCTAAGGTGGAATCCTTAGAAAAAAAATTATATAATATTATGTGGGTCCTACAGCACAGTTAACATACAAGTCTTTAAAATCCTTGTATAAGGACCGATCCTTACATTGTTCACGCCACGTGTCGTTTTGTGATTGGTCCGTTATTTTTTTTTTAATTTTTTTTTTAGGATCCAAAAAAAAATATTAATTTTTTTTTTTAAAGAACCCCAAGGGGGTTACACCATTGGGCATGCTCTAAGTAAAATGAGTTTGAGATCTAAAAGTAAAAAGATGTTAAATCAAGATTTGGACTATCTTCGGATATCCTAGTGTTCCGGTTTATATTATAAAACCGAATTATCTGTACATACAATCGGGTATTCGGGCATATCGGATCCAAAATAATGGTCTCCGATAAAACGGAAATTGTCGTGTAATGATGGAAAGAAAAAGGAAAAGAAAAAAGCTGACGCAAACAAGAGAATAGTTTTACGCAAAGACGGATAAACAAAAAAGTGCGAGTTTGAAAAGGAGTTAAGAGTTTCAGCTTTCTGCATTTATTACAACTTCACGTACAACTCTTGTCGACCTACTGTTTTTATTTCAATTACCATTTTGCCCTTAATCTATGTCTTCTCAGAATTGTATAGAAAGTAGACAAACGAAAATAGTAATTTTGTGAACTTCACAATTTTTTTGCTAGGAACTCTATAACATATTCCACAGTTAATTAAATATGGAAAGATATATAAATAACACTGGCTGTTATATTTTTGGTTACTTAGGTGAAATCTATTGACTGTTGTTCTATTTTCCTTCTAGATTTTGCTAATATTCAGATTAATTTGTTTTTTACAATAATATTGTAGGCCAATAAAAAGGTACCGACTAAGTTATGCAATCAATGCATTCATCATGATAAAGTTGAATTCTCTTTGACGCGTTAGGGATCTCCCCAAAAAGGTCTACTTTTTTCATTTTAAAGGAGCAACAATTTTTAAATGCGATTCCTTTTTTCATAAGGTATCTATGATCATGGACATATGAAAAAGCCTTCCACAAAGGCTATTTATTAAAATTTTATAAGATTAGACGGTGCATTTTAGTTTTTGGCTCCGGTTGGTGACCACTAAAATGAACCAAAGGAATTGGACAAAATGTCATTTGAGGAATTGAATTAACAAAAAAATAGGAATGTAGATGAATTTTTATTCATATTTTGTTCCTCATCAAATTTACAGGGGAATTTTTTTGTTCATTCATTCCTTAAACATGAGGAAAAATATGAAATATTGTGGGACCCATATGTCTGAATTTTGACAAAAAAATTCCTTTTAATTGATAAAAATTTTGAGGAATTAAAATTTCATCATAATTCTTTTCCTAAACTATGGTCACCAATTGGTCATTTGTGAAAAGTTTATGATTCATAAATTCACCAAATATTCAAATATCCGAATAGTAATGAAATAGATCGTGAACAGCAATACAATTTTAGTCAACATATAACGTTTTTGTTTTGTTTTTCTTAAAAATCTTGTTTCTGGGATAATTTTGTTGTGTTGAGAAATGTAATTACACATTTTTCAAAAAAAAAAAATTACACATTTTTCACATGCATATGTAACACAATTCAAATGCTTCAACATTAATAGAATCGACCAGATCACCATCATTATGGTTTAAACTATAAAGCACTGGTCACCCAGACGTAATTTTTATTTGTGTTAAGAAATGTATGCACTATTAAAGTGGTTAAGTTAAGATTAAAACAAATGTTTTATAAACCCTTTAATTTAATTGGTATGCCGAAAAAATATTCTTAATTGATCGTATGATTTTATATATATATATATATATATATATATATATATATATAGCTGAATATACATATATAAATATATTAATATTGCGATTGGTAGATAAATATAACTAATAGCTTGTTGGTTTTTTTTTTTTTTTTTTTTTCGGTTCAAAAAAAAAAAAAAGCTTGTTGGTTTTTATTTCGTGCGAGTTAACAATTTAGTGTGAACTTTCAACAAGAATTATCGACCACTGAAACATTTATATCATGGAATCTTTTTTGTTCAGCTATTTTAGACATTTTGGAGAGTCCATAGGAACACCTTAAAAAATAAGAAGAAGAAGTCCCCAGGTTACATAGTTTTTTTTTTTTTTTTTTTGCAAATCCCCACGTTACATAGTTAAAGAACAAAACTATCACTGTTCCAAACCCCATTGGCTCTTCCACGACGGTGGCAAAACAGAAACCTAAATTTTCTTCGACAAAACATATTTGTTCAAAAAAGATGAAAATAATTTAATACTCCCTCCGTTCCATTATATAAGGGGTTTTAGCTAAAAGCACGAAGATTAAGAAATTTACTTTTCTACAAAAAATATTACTAAATAAATAAACTAAAAACAATTCAGCCAATGACAATAAAAAATGTAAAATATAATTGGTCACACAGTTTTCATTAAAGTTAAAGTTGTCTAAAAATATAGAAACCTCTTACATTTTGGAACAAAAAAAAACCTCTAAAACCCCTTATAATTTGAAACGGAGGGAGTATGAAATAATGATTGTATAAGCGAGGGATTGCTAACGTCGATAAGAGGCACAGTAAATAATACAATGATGATTATATCGCATACATATTGATTTAAAAGGCCTCTCTCCTAGAAAATATTTGATGCTCCAATGATCATAGCCAAATCAAAATATGTAATGACTGATTTTTTAAAAAAATAGAGAAGAAATTAACATGTCACTAAGCTATAAACCCCGTTTAAAAAATATCAACTAAACCCACTAAGTTCATTATTGGTAGGCCTATTAGCATTGATGGCTCACTTTTCTTTCTTATAGTAAATACAAAATATTAGGTGTACTTTGAGTGATTCAAGTATCACATGATGCCACACTGATTTGTTTCAAAACATCCTTAGTTACAATATTTTATTTCATACATTTTAACATATGAATCAAAGTGAATATTCGATCTTTTAAATAAATAATTGTTATTTACTTTGCTTTTATTGATATTATGTTTTATTATTAGTTTTGCTTTTGAATTTTACAGTTTAGTTTTTCGAATTGTATCAAAACGAATATCAAATTGAATCGGATTTAACGGATATTTTGTCCATGCCAATATTCGGCAGTCTTCCAATTTCCATTTTTATCATTATATGCTTTTTATTTTTCCTAAACACTATATATATATCACTTTTAGGGTTAAAAAACATTTATATCACTATATGCCGATCCACACATTTATATATTTTCCACTAAAGATCCAAACTAAAATTAATTTTAAAGATACCAAATTTTATTTATGGTGGGAAAATGATGTGTAACCAATAACAATAATGATTTTAATAAGCATATTGATTTTATTAAAATCTTGAAATTATTATGTTGCTTGAAGACAGAAAACTAAATTAATTCATTGCAACATCACCATCGTATATAATTGAAGTCTAGAAAAGTTTAATGTGAATTTTGTTTGGTTATGCATGCATATGGGTCTACTTTTCCGGATTTAGAAACTTTACGTCGTAAATTTGTATGTAGGAAGAGCGTTGCATGGTGAAACTGTTATTCAAAGAATTATTTATACATGTACTTAAATTCGATGAATTATAACAGAATTAGAATAAACCACACAAAAATTGACGAGAATTTGTGGAAGTTTGGGCATCTACATCAGTATTGGACTATAAACCATATACCCATATGCTCTTGTGGGCTTTAGAAAGAGGAGATAATTATCATATATGATCCAAAAATCTGCCCAAATTATGAGATTTGTATATAATTAGTTAGTCTTATCAACCACAAAAGAAATGGCCCTCACATAACAGCGGCGAGACGGGGTGAATCTCTTACTAAAAAAAATATTAAAATAATATGGATCCTATGTGGGGTTCACAATTTTTTTAAGAAACTGTCTCTTAAATCTCTTATTTAAGAGACGTATCTTGCACTGTTCTCGACACGTGTTGGGCTCCTGTTGGTCGATTTTTTTTTTTTCGCCTTTAAAAAAAAAATTAATAAAAAATTGAAATAAGAAACTTACCTCAGTCTCGCCGCTGGAGCTGCTCTAAGAAAACGTCCGAAAACAAACGTTGTGTGGTTTTCCCGATCGTACGTTAAACTTGAACCAATAAAAGAATAACATTGTATACAAAAATAAAAGAGTTAAAAACGCAAGAACAATCTCTTTTGGTATGACTTTCTTTTTTTGAAATATACAAATATATCATATTTAATAAGGCCTCCTACCAAGAAAATTCCCCGGTGGATCGTAACTGCAAATCAAGAACACGCCGCCTCCGCCATTGCAGATCACGTGAGCGCAGCCAATCCTCTCTGTGCTCTTCCACACAATCTGCGTGTAATGGCCACACATCTCGGCATTGCACGAGTTAGAGTTATAGTTATAGCTTCTTGCTTCCGACAACCATCCATTGGCGGCTTGAGCCGGGCTCCAACTATTGCCTGAACCCCAGAATAGATTCTCACCGTATGGTCCATTCGAATGTGTCAAGGCGCAGTCACCGCGTCTCTGGTTGGCCCACCATTGCGCGTAACGGGCTAGTTTGTCGTCCCAGTTTAGCGATTTGAGATTTAAACGAGCTCTTGCTGCGTTTTGTGGAGCCATGAATTGTTGTTGGTAGTTTGCATCAACGCAATGACAACATGCTAGTATGAGAGTCAAAATTGCAACCAAAACACCATTAATGTATTTAGGAGGAGCCATTGCGGGTTAAGCTTGAACTATAGGTGTTTGCTTGGTTTTATATAAGCTTCAAATCGTGAAGATATAATTGTTTTTATGATTCTTTTTAGTGATAATAATTAACCAAAAAAAAAAAAATCTTTTAGTGACACTTATAATATAAAGTAAAATAAGATATTAGAGACGAAAATGTCAACTCTATGATTAGTGGTGTACATGTTCGATTATGATAGCCACACTTGAATTTGTTCTGAGTTCTTACATTTTGTAAATAATCAGTAGTTTTGTAAAATAAGATATTAATTATATATATAATTGCAAAATGTCTCTCCAGAAACATGACACCTCAGCATGAGGAGAGATTCTGGAGGCGACAAATCATTTACTGAAAAAATGTATACACCAATTAAAATAAAACATTCGTCCACGTAATTATCCAGCCTTATAAATGTTTTTGCTCGATATATCAAAATCTTATAATTTACCAAACAAAAACCTACCTCTTTAACCCTAGCCTTCTCCTCCTTCACGCTGCTAAATTTCTAAGAGAAAAACCAGGATGTTGCTCCGTAATCGACTCTTCCGATACTCCGCAATCCATCCGCGATCCATCTCCGTATGTATTCTTCTCGATAATCGACTTTCTGATAATCGATCTCTCTCATGAAGCTTTGCCATTTCCTCAACACCGATCAGTCGTACTACGCCTCCACCGATTTAGGACTCGAGTTTGATAAGACCGATCTCTACTCATAAACTGGTTCCGTCCACTCCGATTCTCCCGATTTTCGCCGGAAAATCTCTGCATCTGGCAAATCTGAAAAAACGGCTAATCGGCCGTCCTTATGGGCTGCTTCCTCCGCCGTAGCGGCACCGTCGCTCCCAATGAACGTGCTGGACTGGTCTAAAATTTTCCAAGGGGAGCACCGTGATAATCACCGGAGAAGCGTCAAGGATGACGACGTAGATTACGAAGACGGAGGCGATTGGTTGGACGTTAACGGCGGAAGGCTGCTACCGCACGAGTTCTTGGCGAGGGAGGACATTGAAAGGAAGAGATCTGAGTAGGGTCAGAACTGCAATATTTGAAAAAATGGATACGAGGATTAATATTTGGGATAACGTGCGTGGCTCTGTGCATATGTCCTTTTTTATCTCTTTGGCAATTATTGATTGTGTTAGTTGTTTGCAGTTAAATCTAATGAGGATTGCATTCAGATTGTTGAAACAAGGTGGTACTCATGTATACATCACCTGCAAGTAGAATACAATAAGATATGTCTCTGTGTTTAACCATTTTTTATCTTTTAACATGAACAAGTGATCTAGGTTGTGTAATTATCAGCTTGACGGTTGCCCAAAACAAAGATATGGTGGATCAGTTCCTTGCTGAAAGCTCCTCTGCAGGTACGTAAAGTATAGTTTTGAACAAATCAACAAAACATTAGTGTATATTATCCGTCAATAATGTGTCATTCAGGAAAAAATAACTGAACTTTTTGAGATCTCTGCAGGTGAGATTATATTTGAATCTTGGATTTGTTTATGATGATGCAGAGCTGCATGAGATTTAAAGGGCCAAGGAATGGCAGTGGAGAAGTGTCCGCATTCCAAAAGAAGCAGAGAAGTGTCTGCTGCCACTGCGGTCAGGCAGACCCACCTCACTTATTAAGGTAATTCGAACAAATTTTCTTCTCAGATTTCTGGCTTTAAGAGTTTTGATTATTTTTTTTGAGTAGAACTTGTCTTGCAATGTTTTATTGTCCGATTGTAACTGGGAATTCTCATGCCACTGCGATCATTAGTGTTATCTACAGGTTCATCTAACTGGTCAAGTTGATTTGGTTTACCTTATATAATAATTAAAAACTGAGGAGAACTTTAGTTTGTATTGTACGTTAAATATAATAATATCATGAAAGAAGTATCTTTATACCCAGAATAAAACTATATTCTTCACACCCATTATATCATTCACAGTTCATGTTGTTATTATAAGTGTGCTTTTTTTTTGGTTAACTACTTCGATGATAATCTGTCTTATATATGACAAATCGTTCAGAAATGTTCCTTATGTCAACAACACTATATGCATACTATCTCACTTATGTATTAACTGATACATGTATTAACTGTTACACTGTGTTTTTGGCCTTGCCAAACTAATCTCTACATTTTGTTTTACAGCATTCGTTTCTAAATACGAACAATAGAGCTGTCAAGGATAACTTTCTGCGCCCTCATGTCTTGGACAATTAACCATGGCTAATAACTCAGGGTGGAGTTAATCGTCTAGAGTGAAGATAGAGTTCTAGAGTTTTGTGTGGAAATTAATATTACGCTTCTTATTATGGCTTTTTATCAATAAATTGGTTAACTCCAGTATTACATCAATAAATTATGTTATTAAGATGCTTGAGTTTATATTCATTTGAGTTTGCATATTTAGCATCTGTTTTATCATTAGTTTGTAATATATTTCTCCTCCAATTATCAAAACTATTTAATTGTAATATTTAAGAATTTCTCTTAAACATATCGGTAACACTTGTAAACGAATAACAGTTTAGAGTAAGCAGAAAAATCCTATTTTATTGCATACTTTGGACATTACAGAAACCTTCAAACAAGATTCCTGAACAATGCTAATATTAGGAAACAAAAGGCATGCGGGAAAATGACAGGCTCTACTTCAAACAATAATAACTCATGTAAAAAATATCAAAGCATTCAAACAATGATTCACATATCCAAGTTGTTTGTGATTTCTATGGCTATATATCGACCATAATCTGCATTTCTTCTAAGAAGCAATTACCTAAGTCTAAAAATATGCAAAACATCACCATAAATTTGGAAACTGAACTCTTTAGTACCTCTTTAGTTAGTTGACAATTTTGATAACGTTCAACATCAATATTAATTACTTTGATAACTTTGATATCTTAAATAAATTGGAAAAACACAGCATTCCTCACGTATTTCAAAAAGGCAATTACTCCTATTTTAGAATATTCCAACTACAGCCGTAATCAAATACTCCCTCCGTTTCATAATGTTTCATGTTTTAGAAAACAAATTTGTTTCATAAAGATTTATGTTTTAGCTTTTCTATGCAATTTTTACTAATTAATGTTTATAAACTGTGAGTTCCAAAATCTATATTGAATTATTATTGGTTAATAGTTATTGGAAAGTGTTTTTATGAAAGAGAAATATGCATTTATAGTTAGATATTAATTATTTCTTAATTTGTGTGAAATGTCTAAAACATAAAATATTATGAAACGGAGGGAGTAGTAATACAAAGGATAAGGTATATTTTTAAGTATTATATTAATGTAGTTTGAAAAATTTAAGCTCATTATGTGATGAATTTTACATATAAAAAAAAGGTTACACAAAAAACCCGCAGTGTAGCGCGGGTACGTTCCTAGTCAACACAATAATGGAGCTAGTGCCTCACAAGGTGTTGCCACCTCAGCCCCCTTAAACTCTCTGGTGTTGCCATGTCAATAAATAAAAAAGTTGAAAACCCAATCAAAACATTTCCTGAAGCCACGTATTAATCCATCTGTCTTGATTTTTTTCCCCATTGAATATTATGTTTAATCTATCGTCGTGAAGGCCTTGTTTACTCCTCACTCTGATATTCATATTTTCCATATCTCTCAATTAATCTACTCTTCCTAATCGACTCTTTGGCGAATATAGATCGAGGGTTCGTCGTAACATTCTCCTTTTCTATTCGATTGATCTGCAGATCGGCCATATTATTTTCTCCAACTGAATCGATCCAGAGTCTCCGGTTCCAATCGTTCACGCTGACCTCGGGATGGGATCCACGACTCGGAGATCCATAGATATCGGTAAGCATGAGGGTAAAGCATGTCATCCATTCTCTTCCGCGTCTGAGAAAACGGGTTTAGGGTTCATGATTGTCTACTAATCATCTCCGGACATAAAACCTGCGCCGTCAGATCTTCGATCTATCGTCTCCGCTCACTGGCTAAGGTGATTTAGCTATACACTCCGTCGTATTAATCTTCTATTGTTCACGAAATTGATAAATTTTACTTTCAATGGTTTCTGCTTTCAGGTTATTATGACGAGCCAAAGAACCTCACTAACAGTCAGGATATAAAGCGAGGTGATTCAATTACCCTTTTCATATAAATCTTTAGTTTGTCGTACGATTGTGACTTATAGATTTATGCTTTTTTCTCTCCAGCTTGTGAACAACAGAGGATCGTGATTCCAAACAGCAACAACGAGAAGCTCGAAGGTCTGGTTCACAAAACTGGATCAAGAGAAATTGTGGTCTTGTGTCATGGATTTCGATCAAACAAGGTTTGGTTGGTTTTGTGATTTATGCTTTCTTTTCAACCTTAATTGAAATATGAATTTGGAATCTTGGTGGAGTCAATATGAATGTTGTTTTATGTTTTATGTGTAACAAGCCAATAGAGAGGATTTAGCAGAGATAGCTGGTGGAGAGGTTGCCCATACAAACCTAAACTACAAGGGTAAGAATTTTGGTTTCAGATTAAACACACCATTCTCAGTGGGAAAAACAAAGGTACTGACAGTTCAAGATTCTTTCGCTTCAGGTGTTCTTTGTCACAAAACTGCAGCCATGGGGTATGTCTAGCACAACTTATGTTTGATGTGGATTGCTCTTATAACAGAGTTAAGTCTGACATGGTTTGTATTCTGACGTATATTTGTTTTTCATCCAGGTTCATAACTAGAAGCAAACGCTCGCCTCAAGTTTGCTTATTTTCCAATCAACTTTAGAAAAAAGTGAACTTGAACCTTAGCACTTCAAGCTCTGAAACTTTGCATATTGTAGGGAAAGGAGAGCATTGATATGATTTTGTAAAGCTTAGAGAAAGAAGGGAACAAAGCTTCGGAAAGCTTCCAAACTTAAGTCATGTTTCCGTAAGAAGGCTTGGTCGTCTACTACCAGAAGTCCCTTGTTTATTCTTCTTTAGTCACCATTATCTGGTCTTGCTGGAGGTTTTCATAGTTTTGTTGTCAGACAACGTTTTTACGTTTTTACTGATATTTGTCAAGGATTTGAAAATTTTATGATACCAATTACCAAATAACTTTGGGTAGGAATCAATTCCATTTATGGAAAGAGGAGCAAGAGCCACAACTTTACAAAAATGTTGTCAAGAGTGATATGCTTTGTTGGTTTAAACTTGATTATAAGCAAATCAAATAGAGAGACTTTAAATTAACTAATATGGAGAGTGTCATATATAAATTTTGATAATTTTAGTTCCAATTTTACATAGTTTAATTTAGTTTAATTCGAAATTGGTTAGTTTAGTATATAAATGTCGATTCTTTCTTATTTCTAATCTTGGTTTAGTTTGGGTTTGAAAAATTTGGATCCGGAAGCTTTTCGGATTTATATAGTATATCCAATTCATAATTAAAAAAAAATTGTTCAATTTGGTTGTATTTCTTCGGTTTAATATTTTTCAAGTTCTAAGAAATAAACTTCATTTGGGATTAAATTATATTTTATTTTGGATTTTAAAAAAGTAATAATAAAAACATATAATTTACAAAGATAATTTATATTACAGGATTTAAATATTATTTCAATATTTATAATTAAAATATTAGTTTTAAATGAATCATGACCAATTTAATTTTTATATAGTTTGGTTTAGTTCAAATATATTAATTTAATGTATAAATTTTATTCTACTTGGGTTATTTTATAATTCAGTACTTTGGTTTAAGTTTGTAAAATTTGGTTTAAATTCATGATTTTTGGTTCAGTTTATGAATTTTGCAAAGTCCTAATCAAGCTTATGACATTTTGATTTTGTTTTTAAAATCAAAGAAATTGATAAATGCAACAATGACAGTAACTAAAATCCTTAATTAGTAATGGTAATAATAACTCGAACAATGACATTCATTAAAATCCTCAATTAGTCATGGAGACAACAAAAAATATTCATTAATCTGATGAAATTTCGGAAAATAGTAATAAGTATAAGAATATTGTAAAACAAACTTAAGAACATCAATAAAAATAATAAATTTGGATAAGGTAAATCAATTCTATTTAATAAATATAAAAATATAACATAATATACAAGAGAAGATTTTAAAAGTTAAAATGACAAATTACAAAACTGAAAGAAAAACAATAACATTCTTTTATTTTGAAAGATAACGGTTATACACAAATTAGACTAATCATAAAGTTTGAGACGACATGAAAAATAATAAAACATGTATTTGATCATGTTATTAAAACACATAATTATTTTTATTTACATTATAATTTTATCTATTTCTAAATAGTTTTTTTTTTCAAATGTTAAATACCACATCATCATCATGAGTGCTTATTTTTATTGGTTTTTATTGTAAAATATGACACCAATATAATAATTAAAAAAGAAGAAGATATAAAAAATAAATTATATTTCAATAAATATATTATATCATAAAATAAAATTTTAATAAAAACAACCCGTAGAAAAACCAACTAGGAAAAGAAAACCAGAAGGACAACCAAAAATGACGTAAATAGAGAGGAGCGGAGCACAAAGAAAAAGAAGAAGCAAATAAGAAGCGAAAAAATCGAGTAAATCATAAAATACATTTGGATGAGACTTTTATTTTTATTTTTATTTTAAAATAACATTGTAGACAATATTGGTTTAGTTTTTATTTCTAAGATATTCTACTATTCAAGAATTTTTTTGTCAAATATTTTATGAAATCATTATCTGGTATGCATAAATTATAACATTTCTGCAATAAATATTCAAAAGAAGACTAACAAAATTTTATTTTATAAATACACATTTTTAAAAGAAATATTTACAACAAATCCGCGGCGTAGCGCGGGTATCTACCTAGTACTATAGAGTGGATATTGATTTAAAATAAAGAAATTTTCGCTCATAATATAATATTATTATTTAAATAGACGATATTTGTTATTCTTTTTGGAACGAAGTCATCCAGCAATATTTAGAAAATAGAGTTATTTTTAATTTATTATTACCATTTGATATCTTTATATAACTGATACTAATTTTCATATTATTATTTCTTTTTGCTGGTATACGAGCGAAGTTTTATAAAAGCAAATTTTATTATTGTATAAGTAGCAACGAAAGATGAATAGTATACATATTATGTCGATCAGGACACTACGTAAGAGCTTGGGAGATGATGGAACGATGAGACAATAGCTTTTCGTAGAGTTCACGGAAGATACGGTATTTTGCATCGTGATACTTCTTGATCTTAGGGTTTGAGACAATCAATGTATGAATTGGGTACAAAAGCATTGGATTTAGATAAGCATATATACTTGTCCAGCTGCGTTCAGAGCTTTCATGGCATCATGGAGAACATATAAGTTCTTGGCAGCAACCACTCCACGAATTGCTGCTCCCAAAAGAACACACTCGCTTTCTCGGAGAAGAATAATGGGACAACCTGCCAAATTCGCCAGCCAATACTCATCCTTTTTAAGTTGGGTCCGCAAAAGGGGGAGGAAACAGAGCAGCGATTTCTATTTTATTCACCTTTTTCGTGAAAGATGTTGTTTGTTTCGCGGTCGCTAGAACAGCGACAGTCATTGTGTTACTCGTTTTAGAGTCGTTGTGACTGTCGATGTGTTGTTTGTTTTAGAGTCGCTGCGACTATCGATGACTTTTTAAAAAAAAAAAAAAAATCGCCGTATAATTGTCGTTAAAATCAGCAACCAGATTTTAAGTCGTTAAATGCTAATTTGGAGTCGCTGTCACGACTATCAAATGAACATGTTTAGAATCGTTGCGACAGTCGTTTAAACGAACAAGGCCAAAATCAAGAAAGATATGCATGTCTGAGGTAAGGGCAGCTATAAATGGAGAACTTGTATTATTATTTTTTTGATAAATATGTTAATATCATTAATGAAAATGAATTGTTAAGTGTTACAACATACATAAACAAATTGCTAGACTTAAAAGAAGAACTTGTATCTTGCGCCACAGATTTTAAAATGTTGTTCAGCAGGTCAAACACAAAAAACTTCTGTGAACGACCAAGAAAAATAGCATTCAGCCAATGTTTTGATACTCAGGGAAGCAGCATGATTCGCAAGACGGGGAAAATCAACATGGTTTTCTATTATGTAATCAAGTAAAGCTCCAGTGGCACTTTGTACTCCTTCGATTAGCCAATACTCTGGAACCATAGCTACAGTAGTTGTTTTGTTTTTGAGAATCAGGACAGGAGTGAAAATTTGATATATCAAATAGAAAGTTTAGAGACCATATGTGTATGTATGATACTAGCAGTAGTTTCAGAAGGTTAAAAGGGTTAGTAACGATTTGTCAAGTTGCAAAAGTAACCATAGGTATTGTAACCATAGTTTAATTAGGTTATCTACTTTTTATCTATATATTAGCTGAGAGGGTTGGGAGAGTTCTTTATCACATATGAAAGTGATCATGCCATGGGGAGGTAAAAGATTCCATTAACATTTTCTCAAACTTGTAACTGATATCATCTATCATCAAGAGATTCAAGACAATCTACTTTTCTAGCTTTTCTATCTCAATCCGTATCAATGTACCTAACCAGAAAGGCCCCCCACACGCTAGGAATAAACAGCTTTTCACGGGAAACAGCCATATAGCACGTTGATGTGCCACATACCAAAACTTCGAGTGCATAAGGTGTCCACATCTGATTCTAAAATATACCGATTCTTATAGACTAATATACCATACCAAAAGAATACCTTTCTTTAGAACATCTGCATATTGGTTAAGTTATTCTTATAGAGTTCTTAAAAATTTAATATTATTTTTTTATAAAATTAAATTATTAAATTAAAATCTGCTTTAAAAAACAATTGAACCAATCACATTTGTAATATGAGGTTTTTATTAAGATATTTAGAGTTCTTATATGAGATGTTTGAGGTTTTTAATTAAAATCCATTTCATTATCTCTTACTGTCTCTTTTCATTGTTTTTTATTTTTTATAATAGTAAGAACCTTATTAAAAAAACTATGAATGAAAGTGCGCTTAGGGAGTCTGAATCTAATTTACTCTCCATGGCCCCAACAACCCCGGCCTGAGCATCAATGAGTGAAGTCCCCACATGAATTCCAGCGAACAGACCGAGTTCCTGAGAATTATGAAAACGATCGATAGGATTAGAAAGAAATTTGTAATGGAATGAAAGTAAAGACCTAACACCATCATGTTTAAGAACTCCTCATAGGATTTTTAACAATAAAATATTAATATTTTTAATTTTTATTTAGTTAAAAAATTTAAAATTTAGTTTAAAAATATATTAAACCATTAACATGGTGACACATGTTACATGAGTCTCTTAATTAAGAATTCTAAAGTTCTAGATAAGAATCTCTCATCTATCTCTCTTATATTTTTTTATTTTTTTATTCATTTTAATGTTAAGAATACTAATTTTTTTGTTGTTGTTGAGGATGTTGTAAGAAGTAAACATGCTCTAAGGCCAAGTACATCGTCGGCTCTTAGAGGGTTTTTAAGCCCGTTTCTTAGCAATTTGGATTTAAAAAAAAATGAAAAAGGCCGAGTTTTCTAAGGATCGGTCCTTAGATTGGATATTTAGTATACCGTCTCTTATCGCCGTGGCATCCTCGCATTGGCTCATTTTTTTTTGTCTTTTTGCGTCCAAAGCCTCAGTTTCATTCGGAAGGTTCTCGATACGCATTTCTATCGAGTAGTGAGAAAGAGAGAGTCGGTGTTCTTGAGAGTGCGATTTTTTAGGCGATTAGGGTTCTTCGAAAATCAGGTTTTCAATCGAATTTGTTGTAGTGATTCATGGGGTTTTGTATACTATACGGCATATAGTGGTTCGATCTAGGGTTTTTTCACCGATGTAGGAATCGTTTTGGGGTTAGGGTTTGGAATCGGGTTTGAATTAGGGTTCGTTAGCGATTCAATAATCGATTTAGGGCTTCGATACGGCTTCTTGTTATTGTTGATAAACGTTATTATACTGTTAAGGGTTTCTATTAGGGTTCGATTTTGGATTTCATTTACGGTTCTTTGTAGTCTTATTATACTGATAAACCCTTATTATACTGTTAAGGGTTTCTATTAGGGTTCTTTGGATTTCATTTCTATTAGTCTCATTTACGGTTATCAATCGTTGTGTTTTGTGTGTTATTATACGTTGTGATCTAATTTGCTATTAAGGTTTCTATTGTTGTCGAATTGTTCTCTGTTATTAGATAAGATGGTCTAACTTGGTGTTGCATCTGTTATCTGTTAATACCAGTTTCGTGATGAATTTCTATGTTGTATGCTGTTACATTGGTTGGAGTAATGGTTTTGTTGACCGGTCAAGTGTTTAGTGATTCTTTCATTTAGTTATCTGTAGGATTAGTTATTTGAGCAATGATTTGTGTTTATATATATCACCGATAGTGATTTGTGCCTTGTGTGTGATCTGGTAATCTGTTTAGGATCAGTTTAGGCGGCAATATGTCTAAAGGCCAAAAACAACTTGACATGGACCATCCTATTTACACTATGGCAGAAGATTATGACCCCCGTGGTATGGTTTAAGTTTTTTTCCTTATGAGATGGCATTGGTAAATTAAAGCGGAAAACATTACTGATTGAGCTTAGTTGGTTTGCAGATTTACGTAAGTATGGCTTGGTTCTTGGGAGTCTTACAGTCCTTGAAGAACTTTTGTCAGAAGAGGAGCTTAATGTTTTAAAGCAAAATGCAGTAGATGCTCAGAAAGTCATGGAAGCAAATAAAGTACTAAAACTGGGAGAACAACTAAATGGAGGACCAGTTGGTGTGGAGGTGCAGCTAGAGGTGGAGCAAGAGTTTACAAAACTCAGAAGAGAACATGAGAACTTGAAGGTTGGTCAATCCTGCTCTAAAAACCGAATCCTTTACTGAACATATCGTATTATTAACGCTTTTCAATTGTAATTGTCCAGGAATTGGTGGGGAGGCTTAATGCGAGGGTGGCTAAGCTTGAGAAGAATAAGTGAGGTCAGTTTCTAACTTAAGCTTTGAAGAACTCAATATTTATTCTAGTAACAGATTGAATAAGAACTAAGCTTTAAAACATTAACTATACTCTAACTATAAGCTTTAAAACATTAACTATACTCTAACTATAAGCTTTAAAACATTAACTATACTCTAACAATAAGCTTTAAAACATTAACTACACTCTAACTATAAGCTTTTAAACATTAACTATACTCAAACTATAAGCTTTCAAACCGATGGACTAAGAACTATAAATTAACTTTTTCTCTGAAAATACTTTTGTCAAACCAACTGTTTTGACAAGATGGTTCTTTAATGGTTACTAAACTGTATGAACTAGGATTTGATGTTCTTTAACTCCTCGGTGGTTAGGAGTAGGCATCATATTAAGTGTTTCATTGATTGCTAAATCACTTAATAAATATACTAAGAACACTTAACAATCACAAAGAACAAAACACTTTTAAAACTCTGAAACACACTAGCGAATGGAATATTCAAGCACTTATTCCTTAGACTCACCAGGATTCGTTAGCCTCTTAGCTAGCCAAACTATTGACCTAGATTCAACGGAAATTCCTAGGTTTAGCAGCCAGACTTCCGATGAATCTAGTGTTAAGGAGAGGAGAAAGTGGTCACCAAAAGAGGATATTATCCTCATTGGTGCTTGGCTCAACACCAGCAAGGACCCGATAGTGGGCAATGAGCAGAAGGCTGGTGCATTCTGGAAGAGGATTCAGGAATACTACAATTCGAATCCTTTGCTGGCTGGGACACAAGTTAGGGAAGCTGGTCAATGTAAGCAGAGATGGCAACGACTTAATGACCAAGTGTGTAAGTTCGTGGGATCTTATGATGCTGCTATGAAGGGGCAATCTAGCGGGCAAAATGAAAACGATGTCATGAAAGCTGCACTTGATATCTTCTTCAATGATCACCACAGCAAATTTACTTTGGAACACGCCTGGAGGGAGCTTAGACATGACCAGAAGTGGTGCTCCACGGTATTGGCTAAAGACAGTGGAAAGGACAAACGCAAAAGCATTGTTGATGTTGATGTGGAAGAGGATGTTAGACCACCAGGTGTTAAGGCTGCAAAAGCTGCTAAACGGAAGAAAGGTGGAAAAGATGAGAAAATGGATCTGTTGCAGAGCATGTTGGAACTTAAAGAGAAGTTGAACAAACAACAACTTCTAGACAGACTACTATCTAAGAATGAACCACTGTCTGAGATAGAACTAACTCTTAAAAATAAACTAATCAATGACATGTTGGGAACTAACTAGGTAGAGCATTATACCTAACTGAAATATTAGTTTGGTAACTTTGTTGATATTTCTGTGTTTTGTGGCTAACTTTGTTGTTCTTTTCTGTTGCAGGTAAAGTCCAGATGCATGTGACCAAGGAGAAGACGCCGGATGTAAGCTTTGGTGACGATGCTGGATGTAATCTTTGTTGTTTTATGTCATATGTTTTGTTGTGTACCATAACTAGTGAGTCACGGGTAATGCTTTTTTTGGTTGTGTACCATAACTAAGGAGTCACGGGTAATGCTTGTTTTGTTGTGTACCATAACTAGTCACGGGTTATGTTTGTTGTCTAATAATGTATTGTCCAATATCATCTATTTAAGCACTAGTCTATTGTATTCCTTTGAATCATGTACTCTGCACTTTCAGGTTGTCTTAATAGCTTCCTATCTCTTCATTAACGTTTTCTCACAACCACTCAAACACTCCTATCTTAAAAATCTGTTCTCAAACACTCCTATCTTAAAAATCTGTTCTCAACACATACCAAAAATGTCTTCATCAATGCCTAATGATCTTGATTATCATTTAGATGAAGCTTTTAAAGACGTCTTCGATGAACAATTTGAAGATATGTTCAACTACGTTTTGGAGGATCAAGCAACAAAGCCGAAAAAGCGAGCATATATTGAAAGGAATCGAGAAGAAGGCCATATTCGTCTGTGGAACGACTATTTCAGTGAAGAACCTACGTATCCGCCTCGTATATTCAGACGTCGTTTCCGAATGAACAAGTCATTATTCAGTCGGATTGTTGCTCGGCTGTCTAATGAAGTACCGTACTTTCAACAAAGAAGAGATGGAGGCGGAAGGCTCGGGCTAACCGGACTACAAAAGTGTACAGCAGCAATCCGTATCTTGGCTTATGGTTGCGCGGCGGACGGGTGTGACGAATATCTCCGTCTAGGTGCAACAACTGCGTTGTTATGTTTGGATAAATTCACCGAAGCAATAATAGAGTTGTTTGGAGAAGAGTATCTACGGAGGCCGACACGAGATGATCTTCAACGACTACTCGATATAGGAGAGATACGAGGGTTTCCTGGTATGATAGGAAGCATCGATTGTATGCATTGGGAGTGGAAAAATTGTCCAACCGCTTGGAAGGGGCAATATACGCGAGGTTCGGGAAAACCGACGATTGTCTTAGAGGCTGTAGCATCACAAGATCTATGGATATGGCACGCATTTTTTGGGCCACCAGGAACTTTAAACGATATTAATGTTCTTGATCGGTCACCTGTTTTCGATGACATATTACAAGGTCGAGCACCAAAAGTGGAATACAAGGTCAACGGGAACAAGTATCATTTGGCGTACTATCTCACCGACGGAATATATCCACAATGGGCAACCTTTATCCAATCTATAACATTGCCTCAAGGTCCCAAAGCAAAGTTATTTGCTGAACGTCAAGAAGCCGTCCGAAAAGATGTCGAACGTGCTTTTGGAGTATTGCAAGCTCGTTTTGCAATTGTAAAAAATCCGGCTCTTATTTATGACAAGACCAAGATCGGGAAAATTATGAGAGCATGTATCATACTACACAACATGGTAGTAGAAGACGAACGAGATGGATACACTCAATATGATACATCTGAATTCGAACAGGGAGAATCAAGCCGAAGTTCAGAAGTAGATTTTACGTATTCTACAGACATGCCTACAAACATCGGCAACATGATGGGCATTCGGAATCAACTTCGTGATAAACGAATACATCAACAATTGAAAGCCGATTTAATCGAAAATATATGGAACAAATTTGGTAATCTAGAATTATAATTATTGTAAGTTATATTTTAATATTATAATAAATAAAAATTTCTATTAATCAAATTTTCAAAATAATTTTTTAAAAATGTTAAGAAACCCACTTAGGGGTTCATCAATGTATGAACTACAAGCTAATGAGTTCTTAACTATTACAAACATAATAAAAAAACATTAAAATATTATTAAGAACCCCATGTTGGGGTTCATTGGTGTGCTTGCCCTAAGAGCACCTCCAATGGGAGGTTCTCTATGGATATCTTAACATAAAATAATTAAATGAAATTAGAAAATAAGAGAGAAAGGGGAGGGGTTCTTAGAGCACCCACATCAATGGATTTAAGCAAGGTTTTTTAAGGTAAAAATAATAAAATAATCGTGGGATCCACGTGAATAGTTAAGATACGGGTCCCAAAAGTTCCTAATTAAGAACCTGTATCTTAACTATTCATGCGTATGTGTCACACACTCATTCGTCTCTTTTTTTTTTTTTGACTTTTCGTTTTTTTTTCCCAAACTTTTCAAAACAAAAAATATATTATAAAATGTTTTAAGAACCCCAAGAGGGGTTCCATTGATGTACATGCTCTTATTAAAGAACCCACGAGTTCTTCCTTAGATACTCACATGGTGTCAACATACAATTAGTTGAAGAATTTTTCAAAACTAAATTTTAATTATATAAAAGAAATAAACTAAAAATATTAATTAAATATTGTTAAAAACCCCATCTGTAGAATCCCATTGATGAAGATGCTCTAATAAGACCTACATAAGAAATATCCTTGCCCTTATATTTAAACACCTCTGCTTTAAAAAGGTTGATGAATATTTTTGTATATAAATCTAATTTCCTTGCAGCATTTTATTAGTCATGTGATCTATATATATGTATCCACCTTGAGGCAAGAAAACTTCAAGTTACGTTCAGTTTCAATTTAAATTTCAATGTGCGAGCGTATTTAATCTGATTCAAGCAATAACTTTCAGATTCTCTCAAGGTCGACATCAAGAGAGAAACAGAATTGTAAAATATCTTCATTCAAATGTAAAAGAGATACAAACCAAAGCTTATATACAAGTAAAGTAAACCAAGATAATTAACCAACTAAACCAGAGATATCATCTCTAATACTCCCCCTCAAGATGGAAGTTCTTCCATCTTGGACTTGAAGACCTTATGTGCAATCCACTGAAATGGGAGATTCTTGGGGAAGTAAGTGATACAAGTGGAGGATCATAGATTGGGTAAAACAGTGAGAAGTTCTGCTCCAACTTGTTGCTGCAACATGGAAAACACCATGTGCTTGTGACCTCTAAAAATCTTCTCCAAGAGAAGCATCCACATGAACTGAGAGGCATGAAATAAGCTTCTGGTGGTCTTGTTAATGACCCAAAGATGAATGTGGTTAGACAACGAAAACCATCCACAAGCTTCAGTCCAATAATGCTGACACCTTCACAGACTTGATCAGAAGATACATGAAGCAATAAGGTATGGTGTCTCTGTGAAATCCAGTCCACAATTAGCACTATTAACTCCCTTTGTCGTGTAACATATTTCTCATTAGAAGCTAGCCAACATGAGAAAGAAGACGTCTCCTCTTTCATCCGTGACAAGAACTTGAGAAACCAAATCACCAATTGATCCATAACAGCAACTGTTTTAAAACTCTTATCTGTTCTTCTCAACACACGAGCATTTAACTTGGTAGGGCTTGAGAAATAGCATTTCTCAGATTTCATCTTCTTAACAAATCCAGTGAGCCATTCAAACAAATGCCTAACGCTCAGAATGTAGACCATATCAACACACAACACATCATGAAATGTGTGTGGATAATCCAAGTGAAGCAATCTCTTAGCATCTGAAACTAATACTGCTGCAATGTTTTGGACAAATGAACCAGCAATATGAAGATATATAGCTCTTGATCCTTTCAAAATCTTCATTATCATATCAGATTCTTCACAAGCGGTGGATACCAAAAAGATAAGCGCACAGCAATCTTCAAGAATGAGTGGTATTGTTGCAGTGATTCCTAGTGAAGAGGCTATTGTAGCTATACGGCATAATTCAGGAAGATCAAACATATATATCATACCAACTTCAGCCAGTTCATGATTCTGTCTAAAATGTTCTAACCGAAGCTCCCCCTTTCCATGTATGTATCTGGATTCCTCATTGTGACAGAACTCAACAATAGCAGCACTATATACTCTAAATTTCAGAGTTCCAGAGACTAAATGTTTGATACTCAGAGGTTGTAGCCATGAACATACCGTATTAGTGGATCTTCTCCACGAAAATAAGTTGGAATCATGCTCTGGTGGTCGCGACAGAGAGCCAAAGATCAACTGTTGTAAAGCGCCGCCAATTTCCACTTCAACAACAACATGATCACGAACGGAATACGAACTCATCACAGATATGTGACTGCAACAGAATCCAACTCAAGAAATCTTGAAAATCACGGACTGGCTACGATAAAACGCGATCAACTCTGATCGGAAAGAAAAAAGAAAGCGATCAACTCTGATCGGAGACGGAACTCAGCCGTAAACGAAATCAACCGGAATCGAAGCAAAATCTAGCTCGCCCGGAAATAAAACGCAATCGATTTTGGATTGAAAAACGCGATCGAATGATTGAATCAATCGGAAGAAGAACAAGTGCGATCGGATAGATCGGAAAGAAAAAAAAAAAAATCAGCTGGATCACAATCGGAATGAAACGCGATTGGATGAATCGGATCAGAGTTCAAATCAGCTGGATTTGAGCTTATAACAGCTCAAACAAAGAAGAAACAAAGAGAAAGACGTGATCGGAGAAGAGAATCGATCACTGAAGAAAACTGAGAACGAGAAACGATGTGAAGATGACTCAATAAAGATCAAGGAGAATCGAATCAAGTTCGTGAGAATTTGCGGAAGAGGAATGAAGATTCATGGAAAGCTCTGATACCATTTCAGATTCTCTCAAGGTCGACATCAAGAGAGAAACAGAATTGTAAAATATCTTCATTCAAGTGTAAAAGAGATACAAACCAAAGCTTATATACAAGTAAAATAAACCAAGATAATTAACCAACTAAACCAGAGATATCATCTCTAATAATAACCATAGAACATATTGGATGAGGTCATTTTTTATAACTATACTTCGTCTTTAGAGCAATGCTCAAGTGTTGGGCCTGACTCTGGTTTTGTCCATAAAGTGTTGGGCCTGAATCTGGTGGGCTCAGTTTGAAATTAAAGAGAAAACACGGACGAATTTCTCTTTAGGCGGTGCTCGACAGTCGAGACCGTGTTGACATACCAAAACATTGGGACCAGCCAGTCTGATACAAATGTCCAAACATTATTTCGGTTTGTCACACTAAAGAAATATTAAAATTAATATTTTAAAATTTGATTCGCCTTGGAACAGCCAACAACGTATCAAATAATCTATACTGATAATACATTAATAATATAAAGCTGTGACCCAACGAGACGAAAGCACATGCACCCATCAATGATCAACCCCATGAAACTTCCATCTCTATCTCTTTCCCTTTCCTTTTCATCACCTATATAAACTAATGTCACATACCTTAATTTCCATCAACAATATACATCTGAGATCTACAAATAAAAATGAAGTCTTCTTGCGGTACAAGGTTCGCGTTCTTTGTTCTCTTTCTCTTTGCGGTACAATCAGTGTGCGTCTATGCGGGTAGCTTCCACAAAGATGTGAAGATACATTGGGGTGATGGCCGTGGAAAGATTCACGACAACGAAGGAAAACTTCTTTCTCTTTCGCTTGACAAATCATCTGGTTCCGGTTTTCAATCCAATCAAGAGTTTCTTTATGGCAAAGCTGAGGTTCAAATGAAGCTTGTTCCTGGTAACTCTGCTGGAACAGTCACAACTTTCTATGTAAGTAACATATGATTACAAAGCACTTATGTCATTTTTTCCTTATTCGCTAGTATTAGTTATTGAATGTGTTGGTGACTCTGTGTAGCTCAAATCGCCGGGAACTACGTGGGATGAGATCGACTTCGAGTTCTTGGGAAACATTAGTGGTCATCCCTATACTCTCCATACTAATGTTTACACAAAAGGTTCAGGAGACAAAGAACAGCAGTTTCACTTATGGTTCGACCCAACCGTTGGCTTTCACACTTACTGCATCACATGGAACCCCCAAAGGATTATGTAAGCTCATCCTTTGACCCCTTGTATACATCATATCTTTTGAGGCTTTGTGTTCAAGAATCAAGATTCTCACTTTTTTCTTCCTTGTTCAGCTTTACAGTTGATGGCATTCCTATTAGAGAGTTCAAGAACTCCGAGTCTATTGGGATTCCATTCCCAAAGAACCAACCAATGAGACTCTACGCGAGCCTTTGGGAAGCTGAACATTGGGCTACAAGGGGAGGATTAGAGAAAACAGATTGGTCAAAAGCTCCTTTTACTGCTTTCTACAGAAACTACAATGTGGAAGGATGTGTTTGGGCTAATGGAAAATCATCTTGCCCGGCGAACTCACCATGGTTCACTCAGAAACTTGACCAGAGAGGCATGAATAGAGTGAAATGGGCGCAGAGCAAGTACATGGTCTATAACTATTGCACCGATAAGAAAAGGTTCCCTCAAGGTGTTCCCTCAGTGTGCACTTAAACTATTTGATTCTTTGATTCGTTAATAAGTTACTTGGCATTGTCTTTGTAACTCACATGAGTTTTATTTTACTATTTTCATTCATTGTTGCTCACATATGTGTGTTGTGTTATTGTGTATGTGTAAGACTTTTAAACTAATACTCCCTTCACTTCATTATATAAGATGTTTTTATTTGTTCCATCTTATTTGATTTTTTTCTAAGTTTTTATGCAAATTTATACTTAGTTAATATATTAAAACTATTAATATTTTGTAGTGTTTTCAACTATTGGTTAGAATTTTTAACTAAATGTTAAATAACAACTTTTATATAAAACTAAAAACATTTATAATTTCTTAATTATTATATTTTTTAGCCAAACTATCAATTAAAATGGGAAAGAGAAAGTAGGAAACAGGAGTAGTCTCTAGTAAAAGAAAAACTTAATTGGCTCCACTTGAGTTGTGAAATTTATAAATTATTGAGGTCACTGAGAAATTAATTACTAAAACTACACAACAATTCTTGAGAGATGAGCCGGCAGGGCCGCCCAAGACTCCAAGTTTCAACCTATATTTTTGTTTCCACTCGGAAAAGATATTGACATGTGTTATTGAACATGTTGTGCGATGTAATTTGATTTCTATGGAGTAGAAACAAAACAATTTAGCAAGAAATCATGTGTCTCTTAAGTCTTAACGTGTGTGGAAGGTGATGACTTTATAGACTCGACGTTGTTGGATACAGTGTCGTCTCAGCCTTGTGGGTTAGCTGATGCGAGCTGGGCCAGCTAACGTCTTAGCCCAAAATTGTTTGGTTCAATATTGGTCTGGTTTGATCAAAGGGTTTAAGTGGTTTTAAAAGCTTATCCGAGAGGTCGTTACAAAAAGGTTGTTATCGTCTTCAAAACAGAGTAACGACTAACAGAAGAGAGAGAGAGAATTGCAGAGAAGAGAGAGAATCTTCGGTGGTGCATCTCGGCGATCCTCAACGGTGGAATCAACGGTTGCGACGGCGTTTGTTGTGAGAGGAGCTTGGCTTGGCCTTGCTTGATTCTACATGGATCTTTCTTCCGGTTTCTTCCGATAGCTTGATCTTCATATATCTGTAAAAGATCAAGGTCAAGTTGTTAATCGGATTGTACTAGTGGTGACTGAAATCTAGTGCAAGCATGAGAATTTTGTTCTCTCCCCAGAGATGTAGCCACATCGGTGAAGTCTGGGTTACCAATTCTTGTGTCAATTTCTTTAAGTTCTAAGCTCAAATCGCATTCAAAGAATTACAAATAGTTCAATCTCCAAATCGGCTAAGTCTCAAACTCATAAAGGATCAGGACCTCTTGATCCTTAACAAGTGGTACCAGAGCCTCTGGTTAATCTTAGTGGTGCTCAGAATCTTCGGTTTCAGAAGGGTTGGATCATCACGGCTAGAGGAAGTTTGGTGAATCAAGGTCAGTGATTCACGTTGCTAAGTTTCGGTATAATCTTGGACTGAAAGTTTCTTAGGTTATCATCATCAAGAAGATAACCATGGAGTCCGTGAACACCAAGTTTGTGATGGAAAAGTTCGATGTACAAGGTGATTTTGGTATGTGGAAATTCAAGAAGCTTATGCAACTGGAGCTTCAGGGACTTGGTAAGATCATCAAGCAAGATCAAGATAAGGACGCTGAAGAAGATAGTGAACAGTTTAAAGTTGAAGCAGATGTGAAGAAAGATCCTTTGGCTAAGGAAAAGGATACACGAGCTAGAAATCTTATTTGTTCAAGCTTGACTAACATGGTTCTTAGGAAGGTCATGAAGGAGACCACAACAAATGGAGTTTGGAAGGCTCTGGAAGGTGATTACCAAACCAAGACTCTTCCAAATCGCATATACTTAAAGCAAAGCTTTGCGAGTTACAAGATGTCTGAGAGTAAAAGCATTGAAGAGAATCTGGATACTTTCTTGAAGTTAGTGGATGATCTAGCAAGCCTAAACATTAATGTTTCAGATGAAGATCATGCAATACAGATACTTACAAGCCTACCCCCATTGTATGACTCATTAGTTCATACTTTGAAGTATGGAAATGGTAAGGAGACTCTAACTGTTAAGGAAGTCACCACTTCAACCTATGCTAAGGAAGCAGAACTCCGAGAAAAGGGCTTACTGGGAAAGTCTAAATCAGCATCTGAAGGGCTTATTGTAACTCGAGGTAGATCACAAAAGAGGTCTGGAGGAAATGGAAAGAACCGCAGTAAAAGCAAGGACAACAAGTCAGACAGACGTTCCAAGTCTAAGTCTAGAGATCAATCTAAGGCGAGAGAATGTTGGACTTGTGGGAAAGAGGGACACTTCAAGAGAGAATGTCCTGAAAGGAAAGATCATAAGGGAAACAACTCATCAAACATAGCTCAGGACAAAGAGGAGCCAATGATTTTAACAGCCAGTATTCTAGACACCAAGGATGAGTGGGTCCTTGACTCTGGCTGTACCTTCCACATCACACCTAACAAAGAAGTTTTATTTGACTTAGAAGAAATTGATGGTGGAAAGGTCCTAATGGGCAACAACACTGTCAGTAAAGTTAAAGGAATTGGTAAGCTGAAGATTGTTAACCCTGACAACTCATCAGTCATTCTTACTGAAGTAAGATACATGCCCACTATGGGCAGAAACTTAATCTCCTATGGTCAAATGGAGAAGCATGGATGCAACTATGTAGGTGGAGACTACAAGGTTACTTTCTACAATCAGGGTAAGAAAGTCATCTCTGGAAACTATAGAGATGGATTGTATTATCTCCATGGAAAGGTGGTGAAGGCAGAAGCCACAGTGGCAAGGCCTGAGGTTAACTGGACAACAAGATGGCATTCAAGGTTGGGTCATATGAGCCTGAAAAATATAAATTTGCTAGTATCTAAAGGATACTTGGATAAGGGACAAGTGCACACATTAGAGTTTTGTGAGGATTGTGTGTTAGGAAAATCTCACAAACAAGCCTTCCCCACTGCAAAGCACTCATCAAAGGAAATCCTAGATTACATCCACAGTGATCTCTGGGGATCAGCATCAAAAGAAGAAAGCTTGTCAGGATGCAAATATTTCCTTACACTCATTGATGATCATTCTAAGAAAGTCTGGATCCAATTTTTGAAGAATAAGGATGAAGTGTTTGGACATTTTGCAGAATGGAAACAACTAGTATAGACACAAACCGGAAAGAAGGTTAAATGCTTAAGGATAGACAATGGTCTGGAGTTTTGCAACAACCATATGGACACATTGTGTAAAGATGCAGGGATCAAGCGACACAGAACGTGTACTTACACACCCCAACAAAACGGGGTGTCAGAGAGGATGAACATGACAATTGCAGACAAGGTGAGATGCATGTTAATTGAAGCTGGATTGGAGAAGAAATTCTGGGCTGAAGCTGCTTCCACTGCTGTGTACTTAATCAATAGAACTCCTAACTCATCTATTGAATTTAAGATACCAGAGGAAGTTTGGTCCGGAAGCAAAGTCAACTACAGTCATCTCAGAAGGTTTGGATGTACATCATATGTTCACACTGTACAGGATAAGATGAGTCCTAGGGCAGTGAAAGGTATCTTCATGGGTTATCTGCAAGGGACTAAGGGCTACAGGATTTGGTTACCTGAAGAAGGTAAGTCAACTATCAACAGAAATGTGGTATTTGATGAAGACATTTTCTACATGAAGCCAGCTTTAAAGGAAAACCCCAAGGGAAGAACAAAGAAAAGGGTCACTTTCAGTCCAAACTTGATACAAGGATCAAACAGGTTTTCACAGGATCAGAATGGTTCAGGGTCTACTGATGAAGGTGGAGCCAGTTCAGACAGTAGTAGCTCAGATTCAGAATCAGACAATGATCAAAAAGAAGATCAAGAAGATGAACCAACTGAGGAAGAAGCTCAACAGGAAATGTCTATGGATGAATATCTCTTGGTAAGAGATAGAGTTAAAAGGATCTCCAAACTACCAAAGATGTTCACAAGTGGTGAGTTTGTAGCGTATGCTCTAGCATGTGCAGAAGATTTGAAACTGGATGAACCTAAGTCAGTATCAAAAGCTAAACGAAGCAATGATTGGACTAAATGGCGTGGAGCCATGACAGAGGAGATGAAATCTTTAGAAAAGAACAAGACTTGGGAGATTGTTAACAGGCCACCAAAGAAAAGGATAGTGGGATCCAAATGGATCTTCAAACTAAAAGATGGAATCCCTGGGGTTGAGAAACCAAGATTCAAAGCTCGGTTAGTAGCTAAGGGATTCACTCAAGTTGAAGGAATAGACTACAACGAGATATTTGCCCCTTGTGGTAAAACATGTATCCATAAGGACCATGCTCTCAGCTGTAGTCTATGGAGACATGGAACTAGAACAGTTAGATGTTAAAACATCGTTCCTCCATGGAAAACTAGATGAAACTATCTACATGGAACAACCAGAGGAGTTCATCAAAAAGGGAGAAGAAAACAAGGTTTGTCTGTTAAGGAAGTCTCTGTATGGACTTAAAAAATCCCCAAGGCAATGGAATCAAAGATTTGATTCATTCATCAGATCTCAAGGATTCAACAGATGTGTGAAAGATCACTGTGTTTATCACAAAGGATCATCACAAGGTGATGGAGTCTACTTACTGCTATATATTGATGACATGTTGATAGCAGCTAAGGACAAGGACAAAATCAGAAGGTTAAAAGATCAGTTGAGATCAGAGTTTGATATGAAAGATTTGGGGCAAGCTACAAGGATTTTGGGAATGGACATTATCAGAGATAGGGAGAAAGGTATACTTCAGCTATCTCAAGGAAGATATATCAAGAAGGTTTTGGAAACTTTCAACATGAAGGACTGCAAACCAGTGATTGCACCAGTAAGCTCTCAGACAAAACTCAAGAGTTTAACTGATGCAGAATGGAAAGAAGAAGCACCATATGTTGATAAAATACCATACACCAGTGCTGTAAGAAGCCTGATGTATGCTATGGTAGGATCTCACCCTGATCTAGCTTTTACAGTGGGCTTGGTTAGTCGGTTTATGGCTAAACCTAGTAGAGAACACTGGGGAGCTGTCAAATGGATTCTTCGGTACCCACAGGGAGCTTCAGACATCAATTTGACATTCACAAGGTCAGACCATTTTAGAGTCGAAGGATACTGCGACTCTGACTATGCTACTGACCTTGACATGCGAAGGTCAATTACAGGTTATGTGTTCCAGGTTGGAGGAAACACTGTGAGCTGGAGATCATCACTCCAACATGTGGTTGCTTTATCAACCACAGAGGCTGAATACATGGCAATGTCAGAGGCTACAAAGGAAAGGTTTTGGTTAAGAGAATTTTGCAGTGAGTTGGGATTCAGGTCAGAATACTTCAAGCTATACAGTGATTCTCAAAGTGCTATCTGTCTAGTTAAGAATGCAGTTCATCACGATCGTACAAAACACGTAGCTACCAAGATACATTTCATCAGAGACATCATTGAGGAAGGACTGGTACAAGTTCTTAAAGTTCATACTACTCTAAATCCTGCAGACATGTTGACAAAAGTTTTACCTGGTAATTCTTTTGAGAAGTGCCTCGAAAGCTGAAAGTCGGTTCCTGACTTGCTCAGGATGAACTCCGAGACTATTCTGTCGATGGTGGTCTCGTCAAGTCATGAAAAGGGGAGAGCAAAAGGTCAGATTTTACTCGGTAACCCATGTTAAGCATCGACAAAGGTAAAAGACAGGAGAGATTATGTTACCTTGGATCTAGAGGTAAGGCATCGTACTCTTTTATTTCTTCTGGAGCTGGTAAAAGCGTTAGAAGGATCAGAGATTTGTTCAGGTCTTGCATGTTGTTAAAGGAAAGAATTTTGAGTAATTTCAGTCCAGATCAGTGACATGCATTCAGTTCAGGAGCTAGGATAAAGTTCAGGGAACTCACATGGGTTAGAATCGAAGTCGATCTGCTCAGGGATGAAAGGCGGAACCAAGGTCGGAGATTGAGGTTGCTCGAGTTTGTAGATCATCGGAACCTACTGTTCTAAAGGCGGAGCTATATCGTTGTAAAACATTGGGCGCAAAACCATTCTGTCAGAAGTGGTCTCAACAAGGTTCAGGTTTTGAGCTTGCTCATGTGCTTGAGTGAATCGGAGTTAGCTCACTCACAGTCTGCAAACGACAAGGTGTAGTTTGTTGGATACGGTGTCGTCTCAGCCTTGTGGGCTAGCTGATGCGAGCTGGGCCGGCTAACGTCTTAGCCCAAAATTGTTTGGTTCAATATTGGTCCGGTTTGATCAAAGGGTTTAAGTGGTTTTAAAAGCTTATCCGAGAGTTCGTTACAAAAAGGTTGTTATCGTCTTCAAAACAGAGTAACGACTAACAGAAGAGAGAGAGAGAGTTGCAGAGAAGAGAGAGAATCTTCGGTGGTGCATCTCGGCGATCCTCAACGGTGGAATTAACGGTTGCGACGGCGGATCTTGGCTTGGCCTTGCTTGATTCCACAAGGATCTTTCTTTCGGTTTCTTCCGATAGCTTGATTTTCATATACCTGTAAAAGATCAAAGTCAAGTTGTTAATCGGATTGTACTAGTGGTGATTGAAATCTAGTGCAAGCATGAGAGTTTTGTTCTCTCCCCAGAGATGTAGCCACATCGGTGAAGTCTGGGTTACCAATTCTTGTGTCAATTTCTTTTAAGTTCTAAGCTCAAATCGCATTCAAAAAATTACAAATAGTTCAATCTCCAAATCGACTAAGTCTCAAACTCATAAAAGACCTCCTGATCCTTAACAGACGTCAAAAACGGGTCATGAGCTTTCGTGTTGTATATATTGGCCAGTCTACAATGTGTGTACTGTACATGATTGTTGTTTGTAAATGACCATGATCTTGAAAATGGATCGCTCTTGGTTTCTTAATCTCATAATTAACTAATTGTTTGGTATGGTAGTCTAAGTTTCCTAGGGACTAATGAATCAAACTAAATCTCAAAATATACTAACTTAATTACTCGTCCAAGCTTATGTTAAAAAACATCAGGTAATTATATATACTAGGAATCTTACCCCGCGCACGCGCGGGGGACTTGCTTGTGTTTTTTCTTTTAATCTTTTGTTTTATAATTGTCTGTCGTTATTGATCTTTACATATTTTGTTTGCCAAACTGGTAAAGCATTTTTAAGCTTTGTTATAGGCTTTGGTAGAGAAAAGTTTCTAACAATTTAGGTTTACAATTCATTTGTTTCAGTTCCTAACAATAACAGTTTTCAACTGAGGAAAATATTTTTGTTTTCTTTTGTGATTAATATGGAGTGTTGTATGAAGAGTTCGGTCAGGCCACATAAGCCCATTAAGACAGAAGTTCAAATTATTAGGCTGGTCACCAAAGTCCCTTCCATAAGACAAACGCTTAATGCCATCTGACCCCAACTTCAATAGACCTTTAATGACAGAAGAAGACTAATGGTTAAACATGAATAAACAACAACAAAAAAGTGTTTTTTTTGTAAAATTTTGCATGGCTTTGGCTGACCATATATGCTGCTGAAGTGGCCGGGTACATATATAATCTTACCAAAGATCTACTTTATCTTAATGTTACGTGAATAACAACTTTCAAATCATTATAAACAAAAGATTAACATGTTTTAAGTAACTTGTTAGGAGGCATTCATGTATAACGAATCAGCTTATACTGAAATTCAAGAAATGAACTTGGTCAACCCAGTCCTATATGAAGCCTCCTTGCATGCCAAAGGTATTGTCAATTGCCTCACAATACACGTTTATATTCCCGTTTCTATTACCCATAGCATGCGAACTGAATACCTGCATTTTATTGAGAAGTAAATCTCTCAAGCAAACACTAAAGAACATGAATCTAAACAATGATGCAATACATTGTCACCATATGATGAGAAAACGATTCAGGAGAAAGTGAAGGGCAAGTTTGAGGAAACTGATCAGACATACTCGCATAATATCAATGGCCGTGATTCATTTTTATCAATTGCAATCTTGACCGTGTCCCAAACCCGCATCTACATAGGGCAGACTAAGTAGAAGTTGTTCTGGAACCACCACCTTTATAGTGCACCAACCGTGAGGGGTCCTTTTCTATGATCCAGCCTGCTGCAGAATTAGAACAAAAATAGTTGTAAGATAAAAATTGATAGAGCTGGAAAATACATGCAAACACGAAGGAATTCTAACTTTTAAGTGCCCAGAATGGTAGGCGCACATATCTTTACTCAATCGTGCTATCCTAGACGTTCACTTATATTATAATTTCAACAAATATATAATGTCGTTGAGCTCTTCGGTTTCTTAGGAGTCAACAATGAATATCTTACTTCCCAAGGCCGAGTAGAAATCCAACGCTCTTTCCAGCCCCAACCCCAGTTCGTATTGCCCAACTCATAACCCCCTAGCCACTGAGTCTTACCATCGGCTTTCCGCTGCGCATGGTTTCAGGTTTAAAACTTTCATTACTTCACATTCAACGTAGCAAAAAAAGGAAACAAAAAAGGTCTTTACATACGTGATGAGAGAATGCATATGCCAAGGCTCTTTCCCGCTTGATCGTCGCTTCTTCCTTTGAACTACTCCCCTTGAGATTTCATCTTTTGCTTTCAACCCACCATTTGATTCAATCTGCAATTGTATCACTTTGATGTTATTTTGTTTTACGCATGATCAAACTCAGCCTGAGCTTAATATAGCACAAGAGAGTTTGTGGAACAACAATTTGAAGCAAAATGTGTCTTCAAGACTACAGTATCTCAAGGCTGAGATTGTTTTAAACACTAAATATTACGTTTGATTTCACGAATCCATGTTGATAAGGGCGTTACGAAATTGATAACCGACGTTATATCCAACTAACTGATTCCGGACAATCAAACCTACTTCCTATATACGAAACACAAAGCATGTAAAACTATCAGAAACTTACAGCGTAGATCCTCGCGTATCTCGTAGGGTTCCACTTCCTGCAGAAAAGGAAATTCCCAACTATGAAACACCGATAAAAAACCGAAGAAATCCAAAAAACCGATAAAACGATTCTGATGACTAAAATTTTGATTGATTTAGCAAAGGAGAAGTTCGGAAATTTTACCAATTCCTTTATCTGACAAACATAGCAATTCATATTTCACCAAAGCAAAAACAATAATCCAGTCGGGGAAACTGGGAATCATGGAGAAAAAGACAGTGATTGATTTGTCAAGATTTCTGATCTTCGAAACATGGAATAAACTCCAAACCCTAAGAGAAATTACTAAAAGTAATACGATCAAGGGAGGTGAGAAAAGACTTACATGGTTTTGTGAATCCATCAAGAGGACCTGATGAGAATCGATCACAGTGGAATAGGCGACCCTTTAGAATTCGGGAAGTAGAGAGAGAGAGATTAAATGAGGAAAGTGAAACGCTAGATGAAGAAGTTGGTGAGGCAATTTAAGTTTTGTTTAGTTAAGGTCGAAAAGGGTGCCACGGAGGATGAGAGATTTTGCTGAGCTGGCGCGTTGAGAGGAGAGTAAAATAGTCTCTAATTATATATATGATTACACCTAGCGTTCGTCCAAGCTTTTGTTATTATTTTTACCCGAACAAAGTGAATATCTTTTTGTTATTTAGTTTAGCTAGTGGTTTCACTAAGATAGTGAAATGAATCATCCGTCTCAAAACATATTTTTATGCAACAGTTTAAATGTGGATTATTCCATGTTTTTTGTAATCATGATGAAATAATAATATGATCAGGACAAATGAAAGTAATATGACCAGGGGTTATTTGAGCGTAACCGTATTGGGAAGAGTTTAGTGGAGCTAATTTCAGTTTTTACTTGTCGGGTTATGAAATTTGGGTTATTTGGATCTAAGAATGTGTTTCTTAGTGGTTGTTAAGAAAGTAGATGTTATCGTTCGGTGGATCATAAACAACATCGATAAATCTCGCTCAAAAATCTTCGGAGGTATTTTGGATTGCAAGTTCGATTTGTCATTTTTTAGTTTTGGGCTGTCATCGATTTTTTTTGCTCATTTTAGTTGTAGCCTTTAATTTCTTTTCATAATTCTGAATTTTTTTTATTATTTTATATCGATTTATGTTTTTCAGGATATTCCGTTAATTTGCAGTCTTAGCTTTCCTATTTTGTGTTTAGTTTCTAGAAATTCTTCCTTCTTTTGCTGATCTTTGTAATTCACCATACCATTCCATCAATGTATAGTTTCACGTGAAAAAATATTGGAAAAGATAATTAAAATCCAGATATTTAAATATTCGAATCCTCTATGCGGCGGGGAGGGTTTGCGCTCAGGTCAAAAGTCTAGGCCGTGTTGACAAAGTGACCTCATACTTTTAAGGCGCGGGACCAGCATGTGATGATACAAATTGTCCATATACATTATTTTCTCTGTTTTATAACAATAAACGAGTAATGAAATTATATTTTATTGAATTCTTTCTGTAACAACCAACAAGAGGGGTCGAATGAGCCAACTAGAATACAGCACACTATCAATAATCAAACCCATGAAACTTCCTTCTCTTTTTCCTTTGCCATATTCAAGCAGCTATATAAACTCATATCACTTAACTCAATTTCCATCAACAAATACAACTGAGATACCAATACTAGAGAGATCTATAACAAAAAATGAAGGTTTCTTGCGGTACAAGATTTGCATTCTTGGTTCTCTTTCTCTTTGCAGCACAATCTGTTGCAGTCTATGCGGGTAGCTTCCATAAAGACGTTCAGATACATTGGGGTGATGGCCGGGGAAAGGTTCGTGACAGAGATGGAAAGCTTCTTTCTCTCTCACTCGACAAATCCTCTGGTTCAGGTTTTCAGTCCTACCAGGAGTTTCTCTATGGCAAAGCCGAGGTTCAAATGAAACTTGTCCCTGGTAACTCTGCTGGAACAGTCACAACATTCTACGTAAGTAACATATAATTTCGAAAAATCTTTGGTCATCTTTCCCCATTCACTAGTATTATATAGTTACTGAGTGTGTTGGTGTTTTATGATGACTTTTTGTAGCTTAAATCGCCGGGAACTACGTGGGATGAGATCGACTTCGAGTTCTTGGGAAACATAAGTGGTCATCCGTATACTCTCCATACTAATGTTTACACTAAAGGTTCTGGAGACAAAGAACAACAGTTTCATCTATGGTTCGATCCGACCAAAAACTTTCACACTTACTGCATCACATGGAACCCCCAAAGGATTATGTAAGCACATCTTTCGATCTCTTGTACATTAATCTTATATTTTCTTGGCTATATATAATCTCATGAACATATAGCTTTGTTAAGGTTCATGAACTTCTAATTCAGACCAATGGACAATAGTGAACTGTCACGTGTCTCTTAGAGCACCTCCATCGCTGAGTTTCTGCACGAACTCCTAGGAAAAAAAATAATTAAAAATTGTTTTCTCACGTGTACAGTTAAGAGGCAAGCTCTAAAAATCCTTAGTTAAGAACCCGGTTCGTCACTGTTCATGTGACGTGGCGAGCCGGGATTGGTTTTTTTTTTTTAAGTTTCAGAAAGAAAAAAAAATTAAATTCCTTAAGAAACTTTTGTGAGAGGTCCACGAATGGACATGCTCTTAGATGTTTATTTAGATTTCAATACAATTTTTTTAATATCGTGAAAATTCCGGGTCTTAGGCCCATAATGTTCCATGAACCTAGAATAAAATTTTAGATATTCCGATTTAAACAATCTTTTACATTTTGATGTAGGATTTCTAATAGTTCTCATTTGTTCCTCTCTTTCAGTTTTACAGTTGATGGCATTCCTATTAGAGAGTTTAAGAACTCTGAGTCGATGGGAGTTCCATTCCCAAAGAACCAACCAATGAGGCTTTACGCGAGTCTTTGGGAAGCCGAGCATTGGGCCACAAGGGGAGGATTGGAGAAAACAGATTGGTCAAAAGCTCCTTTCACTGCTTTCTACAGAAACTACAATGTGGAAGGATGTGTTTGGGCTAACGGAAAATCATCTTGCCCAGCCAACTCACCATGGTTCACTCAAAAAGTTGATCTTGAAGGCGAGAAGAAAATGAAATGGGCACAGAATAAGTACATGGTCTACAACTATTGCACCGATAAAAGAAGGTTTCCTCAAGGTGTTCCTGCTGTGTGCACTTAAATTATTGATTCTTGATATAAGTTACTTGGCATTGTCTTTGTAACTCGAATGAGTTTTATCTATTATTTTCTATTCATTTGTTGCTCATATTATGTGTACGTGGTGTTTGTGTAAGATTATTTTAAGTAATAAGAAATAATAATAAATTATGGAAACAAGAGTTTTCGTTACTCAAACTTTATGAAGACTTACTTGATTTCACAAGAGTTGAGAGGTTCATTAATAAATCTACAAGGATGACTGGAAAGAAGTCTGAACCATTCTATAGATTTGAGATATCCGAGGTTAATAAAAAAAAAAGTGACTGGGAAGAAGATAAATAACACCCTTACAAACAGATGAACAGAAGCATCTAAGTTTCAGCAAAGATTTTTTCCAAGTATTTTATTGCTCACAAAAAAACTTAGAGCATTTTCTCATACTCAACAACAAAAAATATTAAAAATTGTAAATAAGAGAGAATAAGAGCATGTGTATTAGAGCATGTCCACTCGTGGCCTCCATTTTGGAGTCCTTAACCTTTTTTTATTAATATATGTTGTTGATTTGATTTGTTAAGAACCTCTCCTTCATTTTGGCCTCTATTGGTATTATCCGTTTTGGATTTCTTAAAAAAAAAAAAATTCCCAATTTTTTAAAAAGTATCCATTACACAAGAATCCATGAATGTCAATCTTGAGGAGTTGCCAAGCCAACCAACACAACACAAAAGTATCCATAAGCTCTTTTATTTAAACTTCCAGCATCCTTACAACCAAATTCGAACATCAAGACACAAGGTTCAATAACCCTTATAACCAAATTCAAACATCAAAGGACACAAACTTAAGCAAGAACAGACACAGTGCAACAAAACCAATTCAACACATCATCATTTTCTTGAAGCTATGAATTTCATCCGAACATTTTTTTATTGCTCCCTCACAGTTGGCCACTACGGTTTTCAAATCTTCGATTTGTCCATGGTAACCACGAACCACAGATTTCAAATCTTCCAACTCTCTTTTAAGCTCGCTTATCACTGATTTGAAATCTTCAATCTCTTCCACCACACATTCATCAGTCCATTTGAACAAATGTAATTTGTCCTTCAAGAAAATCGAAACCCAAAGTGTTAATTGAAAGCTTGCAATCTATATGTATCAAGAACAGTCCGGTTTTTACTTACCCCCTCAGAACCGTTTGGACAACAATGGAAGAGTCTCCCTGGATTTTTAACAGTGCCAGATGTTCTTATCACTGACCCTTTGCCACACCTGCAAGTTCGGGGCATCCCTCTTTCTCCTTCACCGACATTTTTGCCTCTAAAATTTCCTGCAATTAGACACAGAAACAAACTCAGTCGATGAGTCTAATTAGACAATTTCTCATAGGAATGAAATACCTGACGCTGATGACGAGACTGAGTTGGATGAAGCAGACATTTTTTCTCCAAAGGATGAACCCTAGAATGTACTGATACACGATATAAAGAGGAAGAAGACGATGATGTGTTCTTAATTTTTCCCCAAATGTAAACGACATCATAATGTGTAACTTACACAAGAATGAACTAATGGATTAACATCACAGACGAGACAACAAGAAGGATACGATTCATGAACCACATTATGATGTTCACAATTGTCAACAGAGATTCTGAGAGTTTAATTACCAATACAGAATCACAAAACAAAACAGTGTATACTACATCATAATGTGTACATCATAAGCTAACATTCATATACACAAGATAGTGTATCACAGAGGCAATAAAGTATCACAAATAGTCGCCAATTTCATCTCACCAACCAATTATGAACAAAGAATCAAATTAACCTTACTCTAACAAGAATCACAACACACAAAACACTGTTAAGAACAACAAATCTAATAACAAGAAGCTGTGCCGATAGTGAAACCGCAAATCGTCCATAACAAAACCCCCAAATGGAAAACCGTATATCGTTTCAGGAAATCCCACAGGAAAACCCAAATCCGACCAAAAATCAAACCCTAGCTAAATCGCTAGGGTTACTAAAGATAAACCCCAAATCCGACCACAATCAAAACAAACCCTAGCTAAATCGCTTCCGATACAAAAGATAATCCCTAAAGCTTGTTATAAACAATCAATTCATCTACCGAAACAACAAAATCAAGAACACGTTACGGAGAAACACCTAATTTTACGAAGAACCCTAATATCGCACTCTCTATCGCCCTCAATACACCTCTCTCGCAAAGAAAACAAAACACGAACGAATGAGAAAATTGTCGAGACGAAGGGTTTCACCCCAAAAAAAAAAAATTATGTCCAATGAGATGCTGCCACGTAGATAAGAAACGGGTCCTTGAGCTGCTTCGCTAAGGACCGATCCTTCTGATTTATTAGGCTTCTGATTTAATTTTAATCAGAAATGCCTAAGAAACTGGGCCAAGAAACCCTTAAAACCTTGCAGTGGACATGGTCTTAGAGTTTCATAAGGGGTGTGCACAGGTTCATAGGGAGATTTAATTAAAAAAAAATCAGAAAATGCAATAATGTGAAGAACCACCTCTTAATTAAGAGCTTTTAAGAGTCGAGTCCTTCACTGTTCTGCCACGTGGCAAGCCACGTTTGGCTCCTTTTTTTGAATTTTTTTTCCCAGATACAAAAAAAATAATAATAATAAACAAATTTTAAGAACCCCAAGAGGAGGTAAGAAGTTTTTTTCTTGGTAAAGGAGAATAAAAAGTTCATGGGAAACTATGAGAAATTAATGTGAAACTTTAGAGCTACTTGGCTTCTTATCTTTAGTTTATTTATTTTATAAATCTTAAAATTTAATTGTTTATATAAATTATATTTTTTATTGTCGAGTATCTCACCAATGCAGAGATGCACTTATGTTTTGGGTTGGTTTCAAGTCTGGTCGTAGAAATTAGTTAAGAGAATAGAAAACTAATTATCACAAAGGTGTTCATAAAGGCTTCAGGAGTTCATGAAGGTTTCAAAAAACAAATGTGTTATTTGGGCTATCTTATAAAACTGGGCCTATGGACTGGTATCGTGGTACGATTTTATTCTCATGCAAATTTTAATAGAAAACTAATTATCACAAAGGTGTTCATAAGACTTCTGATATTTTTTTAATTGACTTGGGGTATCCTTAGTTTATGCAGAGATTCAAATTAAACTTTAAAAAATGCAGTCCAAAATAAATTTTTATTTTTGGCATTCAAATGAACTGAAAACAAAAATCTATATTTATTTGGCGTCTAAAAAAATAGATCTAATTTAAAATTTTGGCATCTTTAAATCTGTCTTCTTACCATTTAACCTAAAATTTAGAGAGACTTTTGACATTTGATATTACTTTTACAATAGTGTACTATTCATTAACATTTAAGAAAGCTTCATTAACATGTAAGAAATGATTTGATATTAAACGGAAATTTAAATTTAAACTTAGATTGAAATAAGATAATATATAGATCGTCAATTGACTGTAACACACACACACACATACATATGATTTGTTCTTTTCTTTATTTATTTTTATTTTTTACTAGGAGTGGTAAAAAGTTGAAATTATCGTTTTGCTAAATGTATATTAAATAACTAACTAAATAATGTATAAAATGATAGGTACATATGACAAGTTGGTTTCAAAAAGTTTATTTTTAAAAATATTTGCAGGTTCGTGGTTATTTATAAACTATAATATACACATTTTGTAGTGATTGGAAGATAATGTGATTAATATTAAAGAGGTGTTGTTACTTGTTACACATAAATTTATTTTGATCTTACGAATTGCTTGATCGTGTAAAACAATAGAGAATTGGAAAATAAAGTATGATCATGAAAATCATGCACTACGTTTTACTTTCTAGTGTTAAGGATAACTTCTTATAAAAGAAATTGTTAGCAAAGGTTCAAAAAAAATTGTTAAGTTTTTTGTTTAAGTCATAGAACATCACATAAAGTATACTTTGAATTGTTTCCGAAGTAATCGAACATTCACATAGACTAATTATTCATATTTTATATGATTAGTGCTATGAGTTTATATGAGATTTGTTCATGTAATTCAAGTATTGTCATAATTTTTTTTTCAAATATTGTAAGAGCATCTCCAATGGTAAGATTGGAGTGGGGTTCTAAACAATAAATACAATATAAAAATAAAAAAAAAATAGAAAAGAGACAAAAATGAAGTTTTTATAAAGAAATTGGGGTTCTCCCTTAAGAATCCTTAAGTTCTTATTTAGAAACCGACTGGACAGATGTCCTTATTTAATTGGCACATGTTGTTGTTCAAAATTTAATTTTAATTATTTAATTAAATTAAATTAAAATATTAATATAAAATTATTAAAAACTCAAGAGAATTTCTTAACCGATGAGAATGCTCTGATAATTAAGTGACTATAGTTGATTTTTAGTACGTAGGCAATATATAATATATATTGATAAATGAAAATTTGTTGATAATTATCTAGTGAAACTGTTATCGAGATTAACAAGTGGATAATAACAATACTGATATTATATTAGTGAGGATTAGAGTTCAGAAAAGTTATCATATTAACATTATTAGTATATTATTATTGGCCATAACCAAGTATATGAAAAGGACTTAGAGACCTACACGACAAAACCAAAATAATTGATGTCAATTACTAGTTACGCTTATCCATTGAGATCAGCTGGTTTATGAAAACGACATTCAGCCAATTGTTTTAGGTAAAAAACATATGAAGATATTTGGTTAGGCACAGTGTGTTATATATGTACCAAATGTCTATGAATAATTATTTTGGTTCTAAATAATTGTGTGGTTGTGTGGTGAGACGACAACTCTCCCTATCTCTTATAATTTTGCCATGCATTGACGAATCCATCGTCATCACTCGTTAGTCTCATCTTCCGTGACACTTGACCAATAAAGAAATTTCAAAAAATATTATGTTACAATATTGCAAGATTTCAAAAAACTAGTAACTTTGAAATATCAAAGTTTTAGTGTACATAGAGTTCAACAATATTTTCAAAATATCTTTTAAGAACATGACGAAAGTCGGAGAGATGGGACCAGGCCCTTGCAGTTCTAGAACGAATTGGAGTCTGTTCTTCATGTTTTTGAGAAGGTCATTGTCAGTGCGCCGCGAATCAATCCGGTTTTTTAGCCGCCGATGGTTGGCGGTGGAAGATCCAGCAAAAATACTTAAAGACACTGCGTTTAATCCTAGGTTTTGTCCAGTTTATGGAGTTCTCTAAATTGTCGGTTTGGTTTTACTGCTGGATCGATTTGTTTATAATTCCAATTTGACTTTAGTTTAGACCGGTTTAATATATATAAAAACATGCAGTGGTGGTGATAGACGTTCTAAAACCTATGATTATATAGTTGACCCAGTCTATATTGTTTGCTTAAACTCAAAATCTCTCGAACATATCCACAAAAGTTTGTTTATAATTTGAATATATAATTTCAATAAAGATTATAAGTATTAATACGAACCTGCAATATTTATGGAGTCCGAAATTGACAAGACCATACATAGTTGTCCGAGATGTGGGTTCGTTAAAATGGAAGTATATGGTAGAGTTGAATGAACAGTGAGATTAGGCCTCTGATTAATAATAATGATAAGCCATTACACTTACAAACTAATCTCATAATGGTACAGCTGAAAAGCCTAGTTGACGTTTTGGTTAGGCGGTCCAAATCAAAACTTCCGTGTCAAGAAACCTCATCCAATGAATCATATTCATGTATATAATTTCTTGTAATAGTACTCGCTTTAATTACGTAGCTATCTCATATTAATTCGTATGGTCCATCCATACTAAACCAACCGGTCTTCTGTACTTACCTCAAATCATGTCAATGTAATTATGAAATTAAATTGCAGTTGACAAATTTTAACTTTATATTAGTGGAGTTATAAAATTGATTCATGCTTTGTACTACACAATCCAAGTGGTGGTTCTACTATGTGAATAGTTTGACATTTTTTCCATCACGATATGATGTGGATACTCCTCGTCGGCCTACATTTAACCTTTTTTTTTTTTTTGTTCAAAGCCTACATTTAAGTAATTATTCAAAAGACGTCAAAAAAGTAATTATTCAAAAGCTAGTAGTAGCAGTTACATTTGTCGATAATCTATAGTATTTATGATATTATTTGGTAATGATGTGAAACCTCTATGAATTTTGGGAATTTTTTTTTTGAAAAATTATTAGTACTTTTGGCTTGAAAACAGAAGACAAACTTAGCAAAACAAAAATGGAATTATTAAACGTTGCTTGTTACTCTAAATGAACAAAGAAGGATGAAATTAACTTTGGTGCTTGAAAAACAAAAGTCTTGTGAGCTTGGACCACTCATATTCATTAGTCATTTCCAATAAATATCGGTAGATAAACAAAGTATAAGATAAAAATTAACGAGAACCAAACTCTTAATTACTACCTAATCTGCAACATAAAGTCTAAATTAAAAACTTTGCATGCCATAGATAAATAGGTCAAAAAAATAATATTAAAATATATGAATTTTTCATCGGGATATTTCTGAAAGTTGGATACTCCTCGTCGGCCAACATTTAACAAATTATTCGAAAGCTAGTAGTAGCAGTTACATTTGTCTATAATCTATAGTTTTATGATATTATTTGGCAATGATGTGAAACTCTTTCAATTTTTGGAAATTTTTGAAAATTTATTAGTACTTTTTTGGCGTGAAATCAGAAGACAAAATTAGCAAAAAAATTGGAATTATCAAACGTTGCTTGTTACTTTAAATGAACAACGAACGATGAAAATAATTTTTTTATTAGACATGTGGTATTCATTGACTTTCTAAGTTTCAAGATTATGATCTACGTATACGTCCCGTTTCATCCGCAATTCTTCAGAATGATCAAATAAATATAAAACAGATGGATCGAATCCTAAATGTGGTGTATTCATATCCCATTGCTTAGCACTATATCAAAAATACTTGGTTGATGAAAATAACTTTGGTGCTTGAAAAAAAATAGTCTTTTGAGTTTGGACCACTCGTAGTCATTAGTCATTTCCATTTAATATCAGTAGTTGTCCTCATAGACAACATTCAATTTCTTTTAATTGTGATTTAATTCTAGCTAGCTGCACTATGGACTAATAGCTGTTTTAATTTGTCAAATATGTATATCAATCAAACTACATTTCCGAGTTTGATAAACAAAAGAAAACCACTTTAACCAAAATTACTCAATAATGATAATCTATATCCGTCACACCACTAATGATTTGCATGC